>NW_010583370.1:0-74189 GCF_000705375.1 Tinamus guttatus | reverse complement strand
ACCTTAACCATTCTGTGAATCTGCGAATATATACCACCAGCACATGAAGCAGTCAGCTGTGATGTTAGGAGATGCAGCTTTCTGAGTGTGTGGTAGATGCCTTTGCAACAGACCCAGAGGAATAGGAGCATTGGATTATTTCAAAGAGAATGAAAAATCCAAATTAAGAAAAACTAAAATAGAGCAACAAAGACTTGCTGCAGCAGACTGAAGAGTACAACTCTTCCTTGTTTGTAGTAAAATGTAAGCCTTAATTTATTGCACTGGGATTCCTGCATCCTAGCAAGCACAACATGGTGTGTTCCCTGTTGACTCTAGCTAAACAGACTAATTTTTTTAGGTCAGTTACAATTTTTACTTATGTCAAATCCATCCATCCTGTAAACATACACTCATGAGACCAACTCCCACTTCTTTCTGTAAAATGAAGACCCTAGAAAAATCTGGATGGGTCAAGTGATTTTTTGTGGAGTTTTTATGGTTTTTATGGGTTTGGATGGCCAGATTTAATGCATGTAGTGTTTTCCATTTGTTAGCTGTCACTGGATATTTTAGCACATAATAATCATGCTTCCAAGGGGCCTAGTTTTTAAGTGTATCTACATTTGCAGTCAGTGCATTTTAACACTACAGTTCACTGGTCTTTTATTTCCTGCTGTTTTCAAGTGAGCTGTTTATTAGTGCCTTTTCACTCACCTGTCATAATGACCAGCAGTACAGTATAGCACATAGTTTTGCAGTATAGTAAATGTGGTATATTTTCCCCTTAGTTTTTATCCTTATCTAGAAATACATTTATAAACATAGTAAGGGGAGCAAAGAATGTGAGTTGTTCTTATCAGAGCATTTTATTGGATTGTATTCAAAATATATACAGAATCATAGAATCATAGAATGCTTAAGGTTGGAAGGGACCTCTAGAGGTCATCTAGTCCAACCCCCCTGCACATGCATATTGATGAAAAGTGCTGCTAATTTGTTATTGATACAGACA
The DNA here is from genome assembly GCF_000705375.1 of Tinamus guttatus. The sequence continues at coordinate 73,195 of NW_010583370.1, read as the reverse complement.
TTAAAAATATAGTGGAAAGCATCCTGAAAGCATTATGAAATTGAAATCACTATAAGCACATTGCCCATATTTTTAAAGGAATGATTACTGTCTTTGGTCCAAAATTTCACATGGTGACTGGAATGTAGTGTGCTAGAGTTTATTAAAGGATTATCATTTTAAATATAAAAGTAGAAAACCTCAACAAATGTGTTCTACTGAAAGAACAAAGGTGTAACCTAGAACTATCTTGTGTAGTTACTTGCTGCAACTAGGTGCTTAGATGAGCTCTTCCTTTGGTGAGTCAGATGATCTAGTGATAAAGAAATATATTTGTTATTCAAGCACCACAGTCATCGATCATATCATTTAAAAAATGTTAACCATCTACAATTCCTAAGCCATAAAGTTGACAACAGTATTCAGTGACTAGAAATATTTTCTGTAGTGACCACTGAATTTCAGTACTTTTGCAAGAAATCCTGTGCAAGGTCTTGATTTTAGTAGTTATTGATTTCACATCCCAAGTACTTCAGATATATTCCTGTGCGCTTTCATTTAGGAATTTGATTAATAATTGCCCTTGTCTACCTGACACCTATCTTGTAAGGCATCCATAAGGGATGAAATTTAATTTATCAGAGTCTGCATTTGTAAGGGAAATGCAGTACAACAGATGGGAAGTGTACTTCACTTTGCTTATATAGAGAAGACTCTATATGTCCTTTTTTTTTTTTGCCTTTCACATATTTTATATTGATAATTTCTAATTACTTTTATCCAGTCTGTTCTGTTAGTGATATATACCAATCAGCTGCTGGTATATAGTATCATAGCTCTCATGCTTCTGGAAATGATAGACTTGAAATGGTACCCAGAGGACTTGCTCCATTTCTATGGCAAAACACTGTGATTTTGATTCAGAATCAATGTTCATTCAAAGTCCTGCTTTTAGTGGTACAAAACGTAGAAGACCAATCAGCTGCTGGTATATAGTATCACAGCTCTCATGCTTCTTTTGCTTTCTTTTAGTGGTACAAAACATAGAAAGAAAACTCTCTCTCATGAGTAAGCTATGTGAAGGCACACACCTGAGTGACTAAGTTAAATAGATGGCTGCTGTCTGGTCTTGACTCACATAATGACAAATGCATTCATAAAAAGGTCTGCTTTGATACAGCACTTCATCTTGCTGTTTTTTTTTTTTTTCCAAAGGTCTGCAAATTCAAATATAAGCATGTGTAAATAAGCACTGAAATCTACGTGGCATGGGTAATACTTCTCTTATTCAGTACTTGCATTTATTTACTTTCCAATATATCTCACTCTACAAAACCAAAAAGCATTTGAAGAAAAGTAAAAGATGCAAATTGAAATGGAGAATATATTCCCCCAAGGATCTGTAAGGTTATTCTCTGTCATGCTGTATGGATTCAATAGTATTTTTGGCATGAGGAGTTGATATTTTGCTCTACTCTGTCTTGAATGTCAATGTTAATGTAAAATGAAGTTCCTTAACCTCACCTGCTTATGTTCTGAAGACAGAAGTATAGCTTGTTTCTCTGAAATAGAGCATTTTACTTGTTTGCTTGTGTGATTTTATTTCAATCTTTTGTTTGTTTATTTTGCTTTGTTAACAGATCCTGCATTCCATTAAAAATGAGAGAGCACTTGGTTACAGATCATGTAGACTGATATTCTGGGATCTGTTTTCAGTTTATTGACTGAAATAGTTAATGCTTCTTAAAACTTGTCCTCAACAGTCATTTCAGTTGAGCTTTCTTGATGAAGACTAAACTGATTAATCTGAGTTGATTCCCCTCAATAGCTATATAATGGGTTTCACACTAAAACATTTTCAAGGTGCTTCATCATTTTGATAACTTAAATTGGGACTGAACTAACAGCACCTCCCTGGTAATTGTAGAAATACTCTCTACTCTTGTAGGGTTAGGAGCATGAGAGAGGAAACTCTTGAGTCTCAGCTAATTACTTGCTGGTGGAAATGAGCAGAGAAGCTGGAGAGATCTGGGCTACAGCTTGTGACTTACTTTCTGGCCTTGTAAGCCTGGGAAAAGGAAAGTCCATTGAGGAAGTATTTTTCTGTTATTGAAAGCAACTGGGAAAACTGGGTGCCTGCATTGCTTACAGGGTCAACAGTTTTGTTCCTGATTGAAAAAAAAATCCTTAGATGAGGAAAATTTTCACCGTTTTTTGTCTTGGATTTCTTTGTTTTTTAGGGAAAGCTATAAGGAGGCTTGTGCGCAAGGCGACTCTGGTGACATCTAGAATCCTCAGATTTCCTTGACTGAATCCATCTGGTTTTAGCCCTAAATATAGTAGACAAGCTGCACTGCTTGCACTGATAAATTATATCTTCCAAATGATAGACCAAGGTACAGTCATGTATACTAACCTTTTTTGATCTCGTTTTATTCTTAATTCTGTTGCTTTTTGACTAGTTGTGACAGCATGGTTTGTCCCAGTTGTTGTAGGCTATCTTTTCATTATCTGTCTCTTACTAAAAGCACTCAAAAAAAAAAAAAAGAGACTTCTGGCCTGGCTCTGGCGTTTGATGTTGCCAGCTCCTTATAAGTTTGCAGCTTAGTGGGGAGGTTACTGCTCCTGAGGTTTACAAATTTGTCTTCAGTGGCAGGTATGCAGTAGGACTGTTGGCAGCACAACTTTATATGCTTTTATCACCTGTGAAAAAGAAACAATCTAAGCCAAAAATCAACCTCCTTTTTGACATATATTTTGCAATTTGTTTTGCATGCTCAGCAATCATAAAATGGAAACAGTATCTGTTCTAACAAAATGTAGGTTTTGACTATAAAGAGTTGTGTTAGCAAAAGGAAATAGATAATAATGCTTGGTCAGTAATGTCTAAATGATATTTAATAATTAGGTTTCTTTATATTTGCTTTGGTATCTCATCAAACTGTGGGAATAAGCAAGCAGTCTTGATGCCAGCTGGCTTTTTTGAGGCTGAAATTTCTCTTTGCTTTTGTTTTAGATGGAAGTATCTTCTCTCTCTTACCCATGTCTCTTCTGAATGATAGGGAAGATAACTTCATTAATGTAGATCATTGCCAGTTTCAGTTTGTTTTTAAGAGCTGTGGCATTGGTTCGCATGTTAACTGACTTTCTCTGGTATGTAATAGAATATATTCCTGTGCTTGGGTGATCCATGAGAGCTAAAATGTAAGACTGATGAAATATTTTATTATAGTCCTACCTGAGTGTGACATTGGCTGAGCATTAATCCACTTGCACAGTTAATAAAATTTTGATTTGTAAATTGATTGGATATTAAATAGGATTTATATAAGACTTCAGGGCTTGCTTTGTTTTTTCCCCAAAATGGGGGTTGTGTCTTCTGAGTTTCTTCTTGTTGCATGTTGGGCTGCAGCTGTTCCCTGCCTCCACCTTCAAAGGTTGAGCTTTACCCTTCTCTTGCTGCTGTGCCCTCAGCTTCTACCTAGTGCAGAAAGTCCTCAGAGAGGCTGGGAGATCAGCTGGGCTCTGCAGTGCACAGCTGTGGCCTCCAACAGGCTGGTGGGTTTGACTCGCTGTGAACGTCCATGTCCTTTAGTACCTATCATCTAAATGATAGCTACTCCTGTTCAGCTTGACCACAATTAAGAAGTCTCTAGGTCTCACATGAAGAATTTGGGATGCACAGGGCTCTCGGGTGCTACCTGAAGACCTGGGTTGTGTTGTGTAGCCAAAGTACATTAGCTGTTAGAGAGATTACCTTTGGGGTTCAGCCTCGCAGAGTTGGTGTGCAGATGGTTATCCCTTTGAATGCAACTCTTTAAAAACGTATGTACTTGCGGGGAGGTTAATGAAAGGTTCTTGTAATTCTCCCATTTAATTAGCGTAATACAGTACGTAATTGAAGAATATGTCAGTGTTTTCAGTTGATAGAAACAGGTCACACATTTGGCACATGTATTTTTCCATAATGCAGTTTTTTTGTCTGTGTTATTAGTGGAATGGGAAAATGAGTAGATCTTTGCTTTACTTTACATCTTTCTTTGCTGAATTATGATACCATCTATCATTATATACAGCTGGCTCGCAGTGGGTGTCAAATGGCTTATCTTCATTCTCCATCCCCAGAGTTTTGTGATAAGTTCTTTTATCTGTTGTTTGCAAAGACTTCAGCAGTTGGCAGGTCAAGGCACTTGGGTGAGGTAATTTCATTTTCTTTGTTCTAGGAAATTCAGGTATTACTTAATGGTATTCTTAGGTTATAAAGAATTGTCATGCTCCACTTTTTATTTGCAATCCTGAGGAAAATTCTTATTACCAACAAAATAACTTTTGAGCAACAAAGTTCTTGAGATAGGATGGAGCTAGGACAACAGCAACAGCAAGCAGCCACACTGGAAATACCAGGGAGCTCACAAAGGAAGTTGTAGCTAACCTAGAATATCACAGAATCACAGAATGCTTAAGGTTGGAGGGGACCTCTAGAGGTCATCTAGTCCAACCCCCCTGCACACGCAGGGTCACCTAGAGCACGTGGCACAGGACTGCGTCCAAGCGGGTTTTGAAGATCTCCAGAGAAGGAGACTCCACAACCTCTCTGGGCAGCCTGTTCCAGTGCTCTGTCACCCTCACAGTGAAGTTCTTCCTCATATGGAGATTAAACTTCCTATGTTTCAACTTGCACCCATTACCCCTTGTCCTGTCGCTGGCCACTACTGAGAAGAGCCTGGCCTTATCCCCCCTACAGTCACTCCTCAGGTACTTGAACATGTTGACCAAATCTCCTCTCAGCCTTCTCTTCCCTAGGCTAAACAGGCCCAGCTCGCTTAGTCTTTCCTCATACGATAGATGCTCCAGTCCCTTAATCACCTTCATTGCTCTGCGCTGGACCCTCTCTGGAAGCTCCAGGCTCTCTTTAACAACACACCTCACTAAAAGTAGGGCTTCTGTGAGATGACACGTATCTGGTAATACAGACAGGTCTGTAGCAGTGGTAAAATGCTGAAGATCTAGTTTTAAAGTCCTGCTAAGGAAGATATATAGTTAAGTAACTGCAGAATTTGGATATAATTTAGACCTAGGGATATTTTTAATCTGAAATGAGAAAATATGTATGAAAGGCAAATATCCAAAAGTTAGGAATTTTAAAAAATTTGCCCATGTTATTTGCATGTCCTTTGCTAATGTATTTAATTATATGTGTGTTTGCAAACTATTTTTTCTTTTGTTCCATAGTCCTTCAGTGAGGGAGTAAAGTAGAACTTTGAATTTGTTGTAATGAATTCTTGTAATGAATTGTTGTGATGAATAATTGAACTTGTTGTAATGATTTTAATTCTTATATCTCATCAATTTGAGAGTTTGACCACCATAAGTTTCTTTTAGTTTAAAGGTTTTCATATGTAAACTGGAAGCTTGTAGTGACATTCATGATGCCCCAGCTAGATCCTAGTTGGGGAACAGCAGCGTTGTATGTATAGCAAATAATTATGTAGGTAACATGCTACAGTCAAGGAGGTCAGTCTGGGCCATGTGTAAAAAGCTGTCCCTATAGTCAACAGACTCCCAGAGGTCTCCCTAACAAATGGACTAAAGGGAATTACCGCATTGATGCTTTGGGAAATGTGGTGGGAAACAAGGGGCAAAGAAGTAACCAGCACAGCTTTAAATCTCATTGAAATTCCTGGCTAGAGCACGAAGTTGGCACAATGGAGGGATTCAGAATGAGACTTCAGTTGTTCACAGCAACAGGCAGGCAGAAGGCAGTTGTTATTTTCCCTGCTCTATATGAGAAATGCGTACGATGTCTATAGCAGAAGTACAGCATGATGTTCGATGTTGTAGGGGTTCTTCATCACACTGCATTCCCACCTAAAAACGTAGCCAACGTGGCTGGCAGTTGAAGCGATGGCTTCAGCAGCAGCGTACTGATAGGAGCTCAGCTGTACCTTCCACACGGTAGCACCGGCGAACACTTGCCCATGGTGCTGCCATTGAGCAGCACGCTGGGTATTTCTGCCACGCTGGCATGTCGACACAGCGGGGTCCGGTACGGGGACATCACCGGGGACAGGATGATCAGTAACCGTGTCCCTCACAGTGCGGGGTTATCAGCATCCCTCAGGAGCACATCACTTCCTGGCCTTCCCTCATTGTTCTTTCAAGCGATATTTTCATGTTTACATATTGCGGAGGTGCTGCTAATGAGACCAGACTAGCAATTTGTGTTTTTAGCAGTTTATACTTCTGTGCTGTTCCCTTGCTATAACATTTAGAGTGACATTCTGTGAATTTCCTTGAGAAAATAGATAATTCTTACGTTTGATGAAAACAGAAAAAAGCTTTTATTCAATGTTATTAGTTCTTTGTTTTTAACATTTTCTTATTTTCTATTTTGGGTTTTATTTCTTTGCCTATTTGTGTAATGAAATTATTAACTAGTTTACAGTGGGACAATTAATTAATAAAGCAATTAATAAAGATTAATTTAAATTGCGGTTTAAAAACTGTCTTCTGCTTCTGGGTAGATGGATGGAAGTCTTCAAGCTCTTAAATAAAATGCAAGCAAAAATTGAAAAGTGTCAATAACTTTTAATAGCTGGTGTGGTAACTTCTATGTAGGAATCTAAACAGCTAAGCTGGTTTCTGTCTTCAAAAGTTGTGTAGAATCTTTATGTGCTAATGGGTAACAGATATTCTGAAGATCTAACTCAGAGTAAAATCTGAAAAATAAGCATTTGCTATTGTTTAATAATTATTGTTAACCCCTCATATAACTAGCTACATTTCACAAACTTACCTGCTTTTATCACTGTAATATAGATAACTTGCTTTAATAATCTGAGTTAATATATTGCTACTTCATTGCTGGTCAATGGGGATATGTTTCTTTAATAATTAATACAATGATTCAGAGTGTAAAGCATTCGGCTTTATGTGTGTAGTACAAAAAAAAAAAAACATAATGAATGAACAGACAGCACAAAACAAAAACAGAATAAAATCTCCCAAATGTCCCCCCCAATCTAAAATTAGCAAACCTCAGAACAGCTGTTCCCTAAAACACCAATACAAAAAAAACCAAAGCAATACATCTTTGCACAGCCTAAAACAGGTCTGATTCTGGATGTGAATGTTCACTGTCACCTGATCAGCACTTCCTAATGATATCAGAATATTTTACTAGAGAAAAAAAGAAATTCAAACCCCTCAAGCCCTTAGGGTGTATTAAAGGTGATCTGCATTCATTGTGAAATTTAATTAGGGACTGCGAATATGTTTATCCAGGTTTTACCCATTATATTTTATGACTGACGAAATTGAAAACAAGTATCCCATCTCTAAAGTAGCTGCTTTTGATAGCAGATTGCTTAATAAAAAGGCAATTATGAGTAAGTAATTAGGATGTGCATGTATTTATTCTTCCTTGTTGTTTCCCAGCATTTGCACCAAACCTTTAACATAAATAAATTACTGTATAAGCTCACAATATCTAGTTATTCTTGTATGTTTAACGTGTGTTTTAAATAATTTTTGTGCTGCTTCTTCTGTAGTAAAAGTAAATTAGGATGTTGTCATGCTACTGAGTAAAAAGTAGGAGCCCTAGGGGTACTGGATTACAAATTGGAGGAGCTAATTCACATTGTTTCATATAGCAATTAATTACAATTTGAGCATAAAACTTGTTAACAAAAACTTGCCTTTTGCTTATAGAGTCCCAAGTTCAAGAGTGGCTCTTTTTTTACTCAGGCTACTGCACTGCTTTTCCTTTTCTCCCAAGGACCCTTATTTTTCCGCTAGGCCGGGTGCAGTCCCATGACAGTAGTCAGGTACCAGCTGGATCTCCTTGCAGCATCCCCTGCCGGCTTCTTTATGATACAGCTTTGGCACTAGTATTTGCTGAAACGACACTGTTCCCAGGACATTCTCATTGCACTCAAGCTGTTACAACACCTGGTATCAGCATGTGGAAGAACAGAAAAAGAAAGCAAAGGTTTGAGGGCGAGCAGAAATCCGGAGGCTCTCACTGCACCGAGCACGGTGCCTCCTGGCTGCTTTGTTTCCGCCACAGTTGCAGCACAAGGGAAGCTCAGCGTGGTTATTGATATCCCTTGGGTATTGCAAATCCTTATTTTACTTTCTTATCTGTTGTTTAATTCTTAATCATTTGTAATAAAATATTCAGCTATCTAGTCCACTGAACAATACTTAACTGATCTGCTTTCCCAACAACAACGAACGAAACCAGCCCCAACCCTTTTCCTCATGTGCAGATGTCCCGGTTGCATTGCTCACTGAACATTTTTAGCAGATTGTTCAATTTGGGATGGTATATTGGATTTTAATCCAGCTTGCACAAAACCAATTGATAAATAAATTTGTTATCTAGGAAAATGAGTGTCATTTTTAATAGCTTGGCAAACTGCTGTGTTGTGAACGGCTTTTATCAAATCTTTAATAGGCATGGTCCTCTCAAGGAAGCAGATATAAGGCAGGGAAATAAACGACTACAGTGGAGACTGAGTTTGATTAAAATGTTTTGGTAAAAAATCCTTAATTATTTTAAAGAAAGCCACAGTGGGGTCTTTTCTACTGGGCTGAGAAGAAACTGGGAAGTTTTCATATTGCATTTGAATGTGCGATGTGAAATGAATTAGTTATTAGCTATATCTCCTTGGGGCATCTGCGCTATAAATAGCTGCTCCAAATCTCTTGCTTTATTCTGCTATGCCCTGTGGTGTCAAGTTGAAGACTAGCGTAGAAGTGTCTCCAATCAGGTGGACTCTGTAGCCAGGCATACAATATAGATGTGGCTGTTGGAGGCACTATTTTTGTAGCACAGAAGCAAAAAAAGGACAGTGTAATTCACAGATCCCTAACTTTTCAGAGCTTTAAGGAAGAAAAAGTAAAACTCCTGTTGTTCTTATCACCTGTAATTATTATGTGGGAATAGCAGAAAAAAGGAATCTAAGTTTGTTCATTTAATAAGATCCACAGTACCGCCAAGAGGGAGGGAAAGTGTATTTTGTTAAGGCTGTGAAACCAGACATCAGCCATATTCATTTTTTGTTTTGTTTTAATATCAAAATACAAGTGAATTAGGGTCATAAGTTATTTTGGACACACTTCGGACTTTCCAGACAAGAGCTGAACTCCAGGCTCCTGAGGAAGTAATCCCTACAAGGAACCGAGAAGTTTTTCCTCATGTTGTTTTTCACAAAAGCAGTCTTCATTCTGAAAGTGATAACTAGAACATGAGTTCTTATCATGACTTTTTGATTATTTCTTGATTTTTACGCCTTTCAGGAGTACTTATACTTCTTGTTTATAGTAAATTGACTACAGTGTGGAAGAATACTTTGGCAGTACAGGAAGGATACTTGGGCAAGGATATTTTGAGGTGAAGGACCTTTTGGCAAACCCTGCCATCCAGCTTGCTTATTTCTCTCTGGAGTGGATGGAGAGAAGCTATCTGAGCACTGCCCGAGGAGCCAAGCGCTGCCTCTCGCAGCAGCCTGTCTGCTGTTAGTGTCCTTGGAGAGCTGTGAACTCCTCAAGGGACTCTGTACGTAAAGGCACTAGTGGCAGCCTTGCCATCCAGGTTGGGTAGCAGCTTCCTGCTCCCCTTCACACAAAGCCAAGTACAAAAAGGTGACTTGGTGAGTTGGTTGTGCAGTGAAGAGGGGAGACTGCGAGGAGACAGCCCTGCAAGGCCAGGGCCTGCCTTGCCTCCTTGCTGTATCCTGGAAGCTTGGGGCTTCCAGGACTGCACCGGCCTCAATAGCAGGTCAATATTCTGTCCTCTTCAGTGCCGATAGCGACTGGATCAGGTTTTAAAGGGTTGGTAGTTGCCTAGATGCACTGCTTGGCCAATGGTTCCTAGGATCCATCAGTGCTTGTGTTCTAAAACACAACGTTATTGGTGTGTGGATGTATGCAAGTCATAAGAAGGTGACCCCCACCTGAGTTACTGTGAGAGGCAGAGGTGTATCCAAATTCTCTTGAATGCACAGAGCTGTGCTGAATGCACAGGTCGTGAGCTATTAGGTGTGTTGAGACATGTAGATGTGTGATCCCTCAGACAGTGCTGGGCTCTTTGTGGAGCTGTTTGGATATGATTTGTTCAGTGATGATGTGGAAGGGGGGGGGAAATGGGGGCAAGGAGGAGAGGGCCCCCCTTTCAGCACACTTGTCCAGTCTTGAAAGCACTTGTGAACTGAGAGAGTTTGGACTCCAGCTTAGCCAGTGCAGGACTCGAAGGCACTAGCCCCAACTTCACTTTCTACAAGGTGAGAAGCAAAGCTGCACTGGGGACTTCAGCATCTTAAGCTGGGCCACACTGAGTACTGATGGAGATCCAGCAGTATGGCAGCAGCGCGATGACCCTTAACTATATTCCAGATCAAACCCTACCAAAACTTAAATGCCAGCTGGGCTGTCACTCAGGCTACTCTGTGCCCTGGTCTCCCTGGAGAATGGCACTTTGTGACATGAGAGCATTTCTTTCTGTATCAGTAACCTGAGATTGAAATTACTACTGCACAGCCGGGACCTAAGAAGAGAATAGAAAAGGCGAATGCAGACCTGGAGTAATTAGCAGCAATGTGGCTTTGTTACTGTGTGTTCCTTATAGTGAGCAATACTTGTTCACTTGGGTCATTTGGTTCATTCAGTTGCATTAATAAAACTGCATAAGGCAAAATGCTACATCCCTTTACAATTCCTGCAAATGTGCAACTGGAGTGAAAAATAGAAAATATAGTGTTACAACATATTAAACGTTTTCCTGTAGGCTTTTTTTTTTTTAACTTGCTTGAGCATTCTTACATTGTGCCTTGGAGGGATATATTATAAATACAATTATTATTATCCTTTATGCCAGAATGACATTGACATTGGTCCAGATTCTCATGTGAAGTGAATAGCATAGCTCCATTAAAGTAAAAAGACAGATTTGGTACCTTCTGTTTAAGTTGTCAAGGTTGACTGAATTCTCAGTTAATTCAAAATCCTGTTTTATAGCCTCTATTACATAGGTTCCTGCCTCTTCCTTGAAATTTCTCCTGGAGTGACACAGAGTGTAACCATAAATGTTGTGGCTTTTTGCAAAGACTTTAGTATTTTATTTTATTTTATTTTATTTTTATTTTATTTTATGTGGCTTTGTTTTGTTCTTTTAAAATTAAGAATCATTGCTGCTTTGTAGGGCAGCAGAAGGATACTTATACTCCTTTTGCTTGTAATGTAAATCTTTAGGACTAGACTGAAAAACAGACAATTCAATTTTAAAATGCAAACAGAGTCCTTATTTTCCGTGGCTGGCAAACTTTCCCTTTTATCCCTCAGCCAACTTTTATCCAGCCCACTGGTTCTCCCCCTCTGTGTAATGCTTGCTAACTTTCACAGATTAATTTTTTATGAGAGTTACTATTAAAATGACTTTGGAGGTCCACATAAATAACCACCACAGCTTTCTGTGGCTCTTTGTTGTTGTGAAGCATTTGCCCCTATTGCTCCAATAAAGCCTGTCTCCTCTAAACCAGTACTGAGTGCTTTTCTAATCTGTGCATTACGGAACTCCAGCTTGATTCTTTTAATGAAGTAAAATGTTAAGCACATGTTCTGCAAATTTGAACTGCAGCGGCGGGGAGAGGGAAGCTGAGATATGTAGATTCTGCATTTATGGGGGTATCACATTTTTGTGGAATAAATTCAGCTGCGTGTGCCTGCCCAGAGCAGCCTGGAGCTGCTCCTGGCAGAGAAATGCCCTTCTAAGCGGCTCCTCGTGTGCCTCGTGTGCAGGGCAGCCATTTCTGCCCCTTCTTCCTTTCGTTCTCACCGGAAGCAGGAAAATGGACAGGAGCTACTTCTTTTTGTAGGTTTCTAGGCTCAAGTTCTAGATAGTCTGACCCGGGAATTTATACTCATAGAGAAGGATGGAAAAAGAGATACCGAATGAGCAGTTATGATCGGTGCATGTTTCACTTTTTGAGGCCAACAGGAAAACCCCATGGATTTGCAGTGCCCCAGTGTCTTGCCAAAAGTTAATGGGATCCAGGCCCCAGATCTGATCGAAACCAGTAAGACTAGAAAGTGCAGCATTACTGAGCAATATTCTCCATGCAGATTTATTGCCGCGAACATAGCGTAACGCTCCTTTACAGAAGTTACCCTGCAGGGATTTTGGATGGCAGGGTTGGGCTGGATGACCCTGAAGGTCTTTTCCAACCATAATAATTCTGTGATTCTAGGGGTTGTTTTAATGAGCTGGTCTGAACATGGCAGAGGCCGGGGAATTCCTGTAGGATGGAGCTGTGGATCCGAGCAACACAGCTCTGCAACCTCAACAGAGCGGCTTTAGGCCTACCTAAGTAAAGAGCTTTGGGCAGTGATGGCTCGGGGATAGTCAGGGCTCAAAAGGGAAGGTGGATTAAACTTTATGACAGGCTTGAGAGCTTCTAGCCTATGGGCAGGATGTGGGTTGCAATTTCACTTCAGCCCTTCTTGCCCCCTGTTTTCTCCTTCCCCGGCGGTGATGGATAACATGAAAGCTCCGATTAATGCGAGGCCCACAGGGGGTGTGTGGAAATGCTGCACAGTCCTGCTGTGGTGTCTAAGGTGATTTCTACATTTGATTCAAGGATAAGTGTCTTTCACATTTTTAGAGTTGGTAAGTCATATATAATTAACACATGCACACAGACACACACACAGAGGCACATACATCCACATACATATCTCTGTTCCCTTTGCCCTGTGCAAAGCTAAGCCTGAAATGCTGAATTGTATTTCTGTGTTCGATGTCTAGTTCCTTCTGCATCCTGTTACCTTTTTATATATGAAGGTGTTCTATATAGGAGACATGACTCCTACTGAAGTTTTTAAAAATGCTGTGGATGATTAGATTCTGATTTGTTGCAATTTGCTTTTAAGGGGCTAGCTCTTATGCTAGGGAGAGCTGATTTGGGGCCAAATTTGACAAGTGTTTTTAGCATCCAAGAACCTCATAATTTGTTTGCATTTCACTTTTGTGGTGCCAGACTGAGCCTCTCATTTTACCAGCATAGTGCCAAAGCATTGGAGTTTATTTAAGGATTTTCCAACATTTATGATTGGTAGGTAGCGCATGTATAGGTATGAAGGTTAATTAAATCAAGTGGTGAAGTTTGTAGAACAGGGAATGCTTCATTAAGCCCTGTGTGAATTAACATGTACAATCTGTTCACAATACCCTAAGTGCCATTCACTGAGACAGTGTAATTACAGCTTACACACAGTTTCATTAGTTTGTGTTTCTTCTACTGTGGTTGACATATATGTTGTCTTCGCTGAAACCTTGGAATAGAGGAGGGACTGCTCGCTGGTGGGCATCTGAGCATACTGACATTTAGCAAATCATTTTTCCTTTGGGTTCTAAAATGCCTGATCCCAGCTGTAATTAAGCTTGTAATTCATAAGCTGACACTTTTTTCTTTTTCTTTTTTTTTTCTTGAATTCCAGATCTAGCTGAAGACTCTGGCTCTTCTTTTGCATATACTTTGAACACATATGGACAATATAAGTATCTTTCCCCACAGCTACTCTTTCTATCTGGATTATTTTTTATTTAAACTCCCTGATTTATTTTTCAGGGCAGTATAAAGAGAAGATAAATATATCCTGAGAATATAAGCAACCAACTTTCTCTAATGAGCATGGTGTTTAGGCAACTATAAAATCTAGGTAGCTTGGAGGTACTAGGACTTCAGTAAAATTAGAACAGTGAATGTACAGCAATAGGCTAGAGTGGTGTTCAGGCAGTTCAGGCAAACTTGCATTTCTTTTGCTCTTTTTGGCTGCAGAAGCTGCACTTGTGATCACTGTGATTCAAATAGCACATGCAAAGATACAAACCCTGGGAAGACTTATGAACATACTTAATGATGCCCTTGTGATAGGTCTCATGGGCCTGTTCAGGTGAGAGAAATTAAAGATGAGAAAGCACTCGAAGCTCAGGTCTGGAGACAGGAAAGCAATATTAATGAGGGTAATAAAGAGAATAGCAAGGAGGAATGAATGATGAGCTTTATTACAAGGACTTGTCTGTATATGATTTCTTTATATCAAAAAACCCTGCAGAAATGGTGTTCCTCAGCAAAGTTCCTAGGCTGTTGCAAGGCCAGCACGTAGCATATATGCAACAGAGATAGCAGCAAAACTGACTTTCATTGTTCATTGTCCTCTCATTGTCCTATTAATGTCTTGACATATCTTTAAAAGGTAACGTTTCTAACTGCTATATTAAGAGAATACGCTTATATCCATGCCATGTAAAAGCCCAGGCCTGCCAAACAAATGACAGGTGCCAGAGTGCTGGTGGTCGACTGCCACGCTGGCATCACTGCAGCAGTCTGCAAAGTACCGAGCAGCTTGAGGCCTGTTCTAGAACTGATTTAAATGTGCCTTTTGTTATCTGTTTTTTTGTTTTGTTTTGTTTTTTTAATCCTATAAGGTTTCATTAAGATATTTCACAGAAGCTTCCTACTTAAAGTTTCTTATGCCATGAATTATAGTGTTCTATTTTGAGACTATGTTCTAAGTAAATATACGTGCTCTTTAGTTTTTTGATAATTTGTTCTTATTTTCTGATTTTTAGCGAGCTCCAGCATCAAAAAATTTCACATAAGGCCAATCCATAGAAACAAATTAGCAATTGAATGTGTACAGATTAAGTTATACACTGACTGAAGTTATATCTGATCAGTATCTAAACTATTACACAGATCTGAGCTGATGCATCTTCAGAAATCACTATCTGACAGAAACATCCTAAATCATTTGGCAGTGTTTCAGGAGCAGCATGTTTTGGTGCAGAATTTCCCACCTTTGCACATAATGAAGAATAATAGGGAAGCGGACCAGAGGATAAGGGAACTAAAACATAGTGAATTTGCACTATATAAGTCCCCGGAATGACTCCCAATGCTACTGCAGAACAGCCTGGTAGGCAGACTGTGAGGAGGAGAAATTAAAGCATGACAGCTCTGATCATAGGATCTGGTGTTTTGTGGATTTGTGCCTGTTAGCTATAGATGACATGTAGGAGCTTTTTAAATATAATTGTTTTATTTTTGGCCTCTGAAGACTACTTTGCACTGACCCAAATGGAAGACAGCCTCAATTTAACCTACATCACTACTAAAATCAGTGAGTTGTGCCTTCTCAAAATAAATGGTGTGGTGTTACTTATTCACTTCAGTGCCACAAAAGTGCATGATGCCGTATAGATGTTTAAAATGAACTTGCCACCAGCATCTTACACCTTAGACGAAACACAGCAAGAGGTGACAAACAAAATGCTCATAAGTACAGGAAGCATGAAGGTTACAGTGGCAAAAGCTCATGGAAAAGCTTTCATATACACATAAAAGCTTTCACTTATGCCTCACGTATGTTTTCTCACTGCATGTTGCCTATGTGTCTTGCTGGTTATTTGATTTTTGGTTTTGCTAATGTATGCTACTCAAAGACTTTGGCCCTGAGATTGCTCCCCTGGAAGTCCCTGGCAGAAACTCCTAGTGATTTAAACAGTATTAGATCAATCTCAGTAATCAAAGACTGTTGGGATGTGGTGGTGGTGAGGCTGGCACTTTAAACTTCTTTTAAATGTGAGCATTTTGCTAGAAATGAAGAATGAATCTCTCTGAAAGTCTTGCTGGCCATGTAGTAGATGCATGTTTCATCATAGCTTCACAATGTCAAAAAGCTTTACTCTTTTTCCACTGTTAGCATCCTATTTACCTATAAGCACATATAACCTTTCTGGTGTTTTCCACAGTACTGAGACGATTGTTGTGAGGATATGGGATTAATTTTCTTTAATCTTTTGGTTCTAATTAGTGTAACTTCTGTAGTAATTGGTTTAACTGGATATGCACATAAATGCATACATCTCACTTGAATCTTCTCTGTCTCAGAGATACTTGGTGGTACTGAGTCTTCTCAAGTTAAGTATTTATTTTGTAGAACATTGTCATTATCAGATTTTAAAATTATGCTTTTTTATTTCATGAGGTTTACTCTTAAATCATAATAAAATTTCCAAAAGATTTTGCTTGCATAAATTCTTGTTTTATCATATGTCTGTTCACTTTTATCCTTCTTTTCTGTTTCAGCCATATGTTTGACAATGTTATCATTTCTTCTGGCAGTCTGCAATGCATTCTGATTTTAGAAGTAAAGAAGTAAAAAATCCTTATAATAATGTGTTCTGTACTGACAGAATTTATTCTCAAATGTGTAGGGCAAGCAGGGCAAATGTGTATGTTCCATCCTGTAAAATGTGGAGAGTGGAACAGATTTCTCTGAGATATATGTAACAGTAGCAAATGGTAGATTCTGTCTTGTAGTGCCTAATGCAATATATGTGTGTTTGAAACTTTTTCATGAAGGAGAACCATAGGGATAGAAAAAAAAGATTTTCCTTCATGTGAAGATCCCATTATTTCCTGTTAGAAGGTTTTGAGGGAGAGATTTCTCACGTATTTAGGCAAGTGAATATGCGAACAGGTCATGGGAGCTGCAGAAATATTCTTTCAAAGTACCCTTAAAACCTTATTCCTTTCCATATAGAATGTTCTGTGTAGAGACTGTTCTAAAAATACACCGCTGCTAATTTCATTGATGGTCCCTACCTATGAAGCACAAAGCAACACAAAAACATTCATTGCATCAAACGAGAACAGATGTGTAGTAAACTGTAATGAAATTTATTCACCTGTTTATGTGAATGCTGCACATGTTTGATGGGTATAACTATTTATTAAACAGCTTGCCCATGTGTTGCCACATAATGGATTGAATTCTAGTAGGTCTGCTTAAGTGGCAGCTATCCCCATGAATATAACACTTACTCTATGTCCTCTATCCCACACTGGCTTAGAATGTCAGATGGATGTATGTTTATAATATATGTACCTCGCTTCTTTTTGACATTATTTTCTGTAGCTCGTTTTATATGTGTATCCTGTTATATTATCATCATGATGGTATTAATTTGGAAGTGCAAATTAGCTCTTCATAATGTTGTCATGTCAGCATCTGGATTCAAGATGTGCTGTTTCATAAGCATCACATCCTATTGCGTTTCATCAGAGAGTCCCCCCTTCCTAATCTAATTATTCATAAGGAACCTTGGGGATTGTGCTAATGGGCATCTGAAGCTATAAAGAGTAATGAAAGTGGTTGTATTACTGCTATGCAATTAAGTGTATATGGAATACCATTCATATAATTAAATTCTGAATCTTTGCCACTCTTTTTCTCCTGCATAGTGCACTAATTATTTTTCCTAAGTCAAAAAGAATAGTAATGGATTTAAAGAGCTTTTTACTGGAGCTGTAGCATTGTATAGTCATGAGTCAAAATCAACTTTTATTTTTAATTAAGCAGCAAATAAGCAGACAGTTGTATGAAATCATTTTTATGGATTTTTCATGTTTTGTGTGGAAAGGTGGGGGTTGTTTCTGGATGAGGAGAATTTGAGCTGCTGGCAACATGGGGGTTGCTCTCTGTTTTCTATTTAGTGTTATGTAGATCGGTTTGATGGGATGCAACGCGCGCTGTGCTGCTGCTGCAGTAATGTGCATCGACAGCCATTGCAGCTGGGTAGGTTGAGCATGACCTTTGGGCTGATTTCAGTTTTCTGTCTTTGCTTGTTTGGAGGAGCTGTTTTGATGAATGAAAATAAAGCATTTAGATCAACTGGTCAATATGTTTTATGTTATGATAATTCTGTATTAATGAGCGCTGATGGTTAGTATCTTAAGGTCTACTGACAATCTGAAATCAATGGGAGTTTTGCCCCATTTAGTTCAATGTGAACAAGAATGAGCCTTTAACCAGCAGAAAATTATAAGCACCATTCTTCACTGACGCGTGATTCAGCGCGAACAAGAGTTTTTATGGTGCTGTCAGGCTGAAAAAAATCCTTTTCTTTTTTTGATAACAAAGCTGCTTTTAGCTGCAGTAATCTGTAGGTAGCCTGTTAGAGGTGTCTCAGCTTTGTTATTTCCAACAATAGGGAATGTGGTCACTCGCTGATTCTCCTTAAATAAGTAGTTGTTACTACTCAGAATATCTTCTGAGACTGCTGGGCTGTAGAATTTCTGCTGCAGACATCCTGCCTCAAACTAGTCATCTTCCCTTTCATTTGAAATGTAGACTTTATTTTAATGCTGTGGAGCACATGATATTAAATGTATTAAATATATAGTGCAATTCCTTTCTCCGAAGCATCAGTGACAGCCATGATGCTCTACAGCAATGAAGAGACCAAGGATTGCAGTGTGTCCTCCATCCTTCGTTATACGGAGCTGGTTGGGATTTCATCATATGTTCTGGACTGCCTTCCATTCCTTAACCATAAATATCAGTAAAAGCTAGCAAGAAGCTATCTTTTCTCCTACTGTCATTTAAAAGTTGCTCATCTGCATAGGAGCCTTCTCCAGAGTTGAGTGATAGCTTCCTAACACAACTCCCTTAGCGCATGCTCCTGCTTTTCTCCCCAGTTGGAGAAATGAGCTGTGAAGCTTGAATGGGACTTGCTCAAGAGCAGGTCCTGCATGACTGAAGGCCAGAGAGTCATAGAGGGACAGACAGCGTCTCTCTGACCACCTCTATAAAAGCAAAAGGAAAGAGGATAGAGGGGCCGAGTGCACACAAGGGCTGGGCTTTCTCTGCTGGATTATCAAATGGCTTCAGGTCTAAAGGTCAGGCCAACACATTGGGTTAGTACCTCCTCCGTGGCTATGAGGAGACCTGGGGAGTGCAGGAGAAGTGCACTTGCAGCATTACTAAGCAAGCTGGTTTCTGCAATCTGCATTACCACCTGCTGCAACGTATTCTTGAGAACTGCAGTGTATTCGTGGGTCAGTAAGCCATCCTTACAGAGACAACTATGAGTTTTGCCTCCGAAATGAAAAGCTTAATCCATCTTACATCTGTGGTTTTTTCATATACTTTCTAAGCTTATCTTCTAGCATAGCAGATTTGTACTCTGAAAATCAGTAAATGAGAAAACAAAACCTTCAAACTATCTAGACAACCTTTAAGGTATTTTTCATCTTATGCTGGTAACTTTTATATTTTTAATTTGCACTTTTCATTAGTAATTTACATGTTTCCATATTATATGGTTATAATTTTCTTTGATTGCAGGGTGAAATCCTCAATCCTTTGCGCTAATATGTTGAATAATAATCAATTGAAATAATTGTCCTTTTAAATTTGCCCTTTTAACTTGCTATTGTATGATTCTTTCTCTCTCTTTTCCTTTTGGATATTGTCTTTTTCTACATAAATATAAAAGTAAATATTTAGAACAGTCTAGAAACAGGAAGAGCTCTCATTTTGTATTTCTACCTAGCATAGACATATCTTCACTCATCTAAGTAAGTCTGATCTGTGGATTTCACTGGAAAGTGTTTCTGGACATTGGCCTAAAAGGAAGTCTCTCTTCAAATTTCACCTGTGGAGTCAGTTATTGGTTTGTTAAGCTTTACATCTAATAATTCTTGTACTTTTTATACAAATTTTTGTTTTAACTATCCTTAAGTTTACTTTTGAGCCCATAAGTGTGTGTGTGTGTGGGAGGCGGGGAAGGACTACTGCCTACTTTACCTTGTTAGCTCATTTTCTAACTCTTTTTTTTTAAGTCCATTTCCACATAGAAGTTCAAAGCACCTACATCAAGAATATGCTCATTTACAAAGATTATAATTGATTTTTGGCCTTGTTTCTAATACTTTGCACTGTAAATGACATTCCAGTGGAAAATAATCATCATACAGATGCTGGGAAGTTCCTTCCTGCCAAGGATAATAATTGAAGTCTATAACATGTCATCAGGCTACACAATGTTTCTCATTAGGACAAGGCAGTTTCTCATAGCTTTGTGCAGTTTCACTGGCCTCTTTCCATTATTATTTTACCAGCTGACTACTGAATTGTGTCAGTTACTCAAAAAAAAAAAACAGATGAAAAGCATGAGATTTGCAGGGTTGCTCATTTTACATAGTATTTTGCTTTCCTTTATTTCCTTTTTTCCTTTATTTCCATTTTATAAACTGCATGTTTTGCTGACAAGTTTCTAAAGCTACCAGTGGGCTTCTAGCTCCAACTGGAGGGAGCTCAGCAATCGGTGCAAAATCGTTGGGGAAAGTTTTCCTGCCTGTTCCAGCTTCCCTGTGCAAACTGTGCTTGAGTACAGATTAAATCTGCAGATCCTTACTGAGGCGCTGGCTTGTCCTTCCAAAATTGTACCTCTCTGGTAGGTTCACTTAGCCCGAAGCAGCGCGGATGCTGCTGCGTCTCTTCTGTGCCTTGGATAACCTGGGAGCAGAGAGGGCTTTAGGAGAGGGCACTGGTAGAGAATTTACAGGAACTGTGATGAGTTTTTCTTTCTCTTTTCCCCTTCCCTTCCCTTCGAAGGGGGAATATTTATTCTTTCCTTATGTGCATTTATGTAGTACATGCAAAATTTGCCATGATCATTGCTTCACTTTGCGTCTTGTTCAGACATGACACATGATTTCCTGTTGCCTCTAGGATAGTCCAGTAATTTAGAGTATCTTTAAAATCACATATTTTACTTTGTAATTGGGAAGGATAAGGAGCATCTGCATGAAAAACTGACAGGCGATATTTTGATGAGCTGGCATATATTCTAAGGCATCAGACAGATTTGAGAGACTGATTTCATCCTCTCCAAATGACAGCATCCTGAGCATATACTTTTGTTTTTCCGAGAATATTTCCCATCTGTGAAGCAGGTTAGGAATGATGTCCTCTGTTCCTTCATATCTTGGGCTCGTTTCACTCCTTGGTGTTTGGAAAGAAAAAAACACACTACATCTGTGATCTCGAGAAGATCTCTAGATGCATTAGTAATTACACAACTCCTTGCTGATGTCAGGGGAAAATGCCCGTAATGTTCAGTATGAATTACTGGTTCTCACTGGAACCTCCAGCTAGTGTGAGTGTGGGTAGAGAAAAAACTCTTTCTCAAATGATTTTGCTGCTAATTCTGCAAACATGCAGGAGGCTAACAAAATAAAAGCAGCCTGTATTTGAGCTGAAGTGATGTTCCTAGCAAAGCGCAATTACATATTTCTAAAGTAAAAAGAGTAGTTACTTTGCAGATAGTTATTGCATTGTTTAAGGACAGCAACTTGAAATAAAAATATTGTCGTAGTGGTTCAAGTTCTTCCAAGGTTAAGAGATGGTGCCTGGGCTTGCATCTGCCCTCTTTAAGGCAGTGCAAGGCCATTTGTCCCTAGGCCTGATGGCAACTGCAAACCCTTGTCAGGCTTGGAGAACATGATGTCTGCTCTCTATTCCACTCGCATTTGTCAGATTTTCCAACATCTACTTCGTGGTCCTGACTTAGGCAAAACTTTCTGTTCATCATGGTCGTTTGAACAAGTGATCAGCCTCTGCTGCTTTGCCTCAGAGAAACCTGTCAACAGCTTTTCTCTTCATTCTGCATTTAATAGGCATGTCTGCAGCACTTAACAGGGGATGGGGAAAAGGTGTGTTTTGTAGTTCCCTCCTTCTGTGGTGGTACGTCCTGCCAGCAGTGCTATCAGAGGCACGGCATCCAGCTAACGTTATTATATGGGATCTGCTTCCAATTCCCATCAGTACTAGCTCAGATATTCTCTGCAGTGCTTGCTTGCAGTGTATAAATACACCCTCACGCAAACAAAAATTCAGAAGCATCTCAACCACATATCCATCATTTATGATTACAGTGGGATTAAAATAGAACAGGAGCTTCAGTTGGCCTCCTGCCTCCAAGCTGCTGTATTGCAGGAAAGGCTGCTCAGTTTTGAGAGCACGGCAGTAATTACTGTGGACTGTGTTTTAACAACTAGCCGTGATTGCACAGCACATCTTCAAGGATGGGGGAGAGAGGGGCAAAGCCTTGCACATTATCAAGGGCTTAGATGTCTAAATGTTGTCTGTGTGGGCTGCAAATTGCTGTCCGGCTACCTGGCTCCAGGATGCTTGGCCTTGGGAAAAATGCCTTATGACAAACCTGCAGGTGTGTGAGACCACTGCAGGCCTTTGAACCCCCCGACCATGGGAGGATTCTAAGAAGATTCTTTTATGTATCTTTCTATCTTTGTGCAGGAGACAGAAATACGATCTGCTGGTGTTTGGTGTTTCTGAGCCATTTGCTTTTTTTCTGCTTTCGTGTTATGCAGACACAAGATATATTTTGTTTTTAACATTTTGAATAAGAAACAATGCTTGGATTTAGTGTTAAGACATGATAGTTTTGCAGCTCTGATGTCCCATATTCCCTAACTGTGAATGCAGTGGGAATGGTTCCCACTTGTAATATTGCATTATTAGACTGAAAAGAGCCTTCAGGGCTGTTTTATGAAATTGCTAGTTTACCTGAATGCTGCTAAATTCCTCAGAGTAGGAGAAAAAATCTGAAATTTGGCCAGCAAACAGAAGTGCTGCTGCTGTTTCAGCCATTGCCCGTACCATTTATAATATATGATGATCTAGTCCAGTTATGCAATTGGTGTCTTCTGGGAATATCAGAAAAAGGAGGTATTTGATTCTGAGATAGCGTTTGAAGCTTCTTCATCAGACACAGGCTGAGGAAAGATGCATTGATTTTTAATGTCATCTATTCTTTAAATTATTTCTTTTTTAATCATTAATTATAGAAATAAGTTGAATATATTTGATTATAAATTTATCATTGCTTTTTAAGTACTCTCTCTAGGATTCAGTCTTTCAGGGCAAGGAAAACACATTTGAGTGGTTTTAGCACACTCTTAACCGTAAGCACTAAACTAATTCCATCTTTCTTCATGTTTACTTAGTTGAGTACTTATATACATAAGAAGGACTTTGGCATTTATTTAACTGCGTCTTGCGAGACCAACATAAAGTGTGTAAGCCACTACTAAATTATTATGTTAGTCACCTGCACTTCTATATCAAACCTTAAAGCTGTATGGTTGAAAGGGAAACTAGTAGAGATCAGATGTCTTGTTTTTTTCAGGTGAATTTAGGAGCAGTCTTTGGTGTTCTCTGCATGGTGATGACCCATCTTAACACCAACAACAATGTGTTTTTTTGAGTCTAGGGAGCATTATATAAACTTGTTCAAAAGAAGAGATCTTGATGTAAGCAAGGGGAGCTAATTGCATGATCTTTGAGCATGTCTTTAATCTATGCCCTTAAGCCAGCCACAGCACATGGATGATCCTGAAAGGTCACAAATGCTTGTTTCAAACTACGCCTGGAAAAGATCTAATATATTAGGATGTGCGTGATCCTCAACAAAGAAGCGTTAGGCACTCCCAGCAGTGTCACAGTTATATGATCTTGTGACATACCCAGAGGCAAATGCAGAGTTGTCAGCTCTGTTGCCTTTGGAGACTGCCAAGCAAACAGATGCTGATGGGAGATGAGTAGCTACACAACTTGGCGTCCCGCTCTCATGACAGCCACCAAGCCCTGTGTGTGACCTTAGCTTGCTGGCCCACTGCTGGGAATCCCAGAGAGGATGTTCAGTCACATATAGGTTAGAGTGGTTTGTTGCTGATCATGTTTGGGTATAGTGTATATGGATCCTGTAATCAAAGTGCTTGATCAGTAGATTCAAACACTGCCATCTACTCTGCTGCATTAAGATTAAAAAAAGTGAATGTGTTTCTTTCTGTGCTAGTTCCACAGGATTTGGAATCCCTTGTGCTCAGGGATCTACCAGTCTTCACCAGCTGTGGTAGAAAACCCTGCTATAATTTGGCACAACCAAGTGCAGAGTGATGTTGGTCCATGTACAACACTGATTCCTATGACTTATGTTCGCTCATGTCATCGGCCTCACTAAACCAAATGTTGCATAGTAATGTTACTGAGCTCTGTGGCCAGCTGGCAGAAGATGGCCCGTGTTTATGAGGGTTAACTTCCTTAGTTTCCAAAACACGGCGACCGCATGCGTGCTGCCTCTTGAGACATGGCCCTGGCTCGTGGTGGCCCCTGCACCATGCTGAAGCGCTGTTGGTGAGAGAGCAGCCAAGAGCTCATCAATGGCCACACTAATTTTGGTAGTATTAATGATCTGAAAGTCCAAGAAAGGCCTGTGTGCCCTTTCATTTACTACTGTAGATATAGCCCTGGTGTCTTCTGCTTTCTTTATCACCATGCCGTGGTTAAAGAGTCACGTTGAGCTCCTAGGTTGCTCCAGCTCTCCATTTTCCAAGATGATGCCTATCCTGCAGCTTAATCCCAAAGCCTGCTTGCTAGGCCTTTTTCTTCCCACTCCATGAGACCGCTATGCTTTCTCTCCATCAGTATCTATTCATTATTAACATGTATTTGAATTCAATCCAGAAACATTTAAGTACGCCGGCAAGTGCTCTGGTAAATAGAAATGTTTTGCTGAGCCACAGCCTGGATTATCTGTCTCTTAGTCTGGGTATAATCAGCACTGCTTCTCTCATCTTGGATAAGGACTCGCAACTGATCCGCTCCAGTTTTATCTTTTGTGCAAAATGGGAACACTAGCGTTTCCTTCCTGACTTCATTCGCTTGCCAGGCGATTTAATGTCTATAAAAAACTTTGAACATGAAAACTGCTGTGACAAAATTACTGTGAGCCTTGCTTGAGAACTTAATTGCTCCGTTTATAAAAAGAGAAGTTCAGAACCAGCTGACAGTGAAATCCTATTGAAATGCATATTTAATACATAGGAGATAACGTCCGTATTGAATGTGGTTATTCAGTATTGGGTTTTAAATTTTAGATGCTTTTTCATTACCCTTGGATATATTTTATATTAACGGTTTTCCTTTGAAACCCTAAATAGTTTTTTATTTTTTTCCTTGTTTGGTAATAGCCCTTGTAGGAGGACTTGATGTTTGTTCGTTGTAGACCATCTTTGTATTTATTATGCCCAAAATCACTTGTGATAGCGAGCAGGGCTTTAATACTTTGCATGCTTTCCTTTTTTGGCATTTGTTTGCTCCAAAACGAGGGAATAGGTTCAAGGTCTTTCCATGCTCCCAATAAAACACGGTTGCCTAGCATTTTTAGCACTTGACAGCACCATTTCTAATCTGTCTTTTACTGGCAGCCAGGCCACGCAGCTCCTCAGTGTGAAATAACACGGGCTTGGGCAGAAGCTCCCAGCTCAGGCAGGCTGCGATCTGGGAGCATGTTTAAATCCAGCTCTGGAAATTATAAATACCGAATGTGACGCCTGCAGCAATCTTTTCCCTTTTGCCCTTCAGTATTAGTTGGTAAGAGGAATGGACTGGCACATTTTCTAATTGTAGTAATGTTTACGAAGCGGCGTGTTTTGGGCCTGTTGCTGAATCCTTAGCTGCCACAATCAAGACCTCCTCTTTTGAAAGCAAATACAGGAAGAAATGCTCAGCTGTGTGGGGTGGTTTTTTTTTTTTTTGACTTTTCCCAGAAATCTCCAAGGAATAAATTGCTCTCATGTGTTACACAGTGCTAGTTACGGAGAAGCTTTTCTGGGGGTGTGCAGTTGAAGTTTTGCATGTCTTTAAGGTAGCACACAGATTGAGCTCCAGTGTTGTATTACTTCTAAACAGATTTAGCTCTCGTGTTGTATTACTTCTAAGTGCTGCTTGTAGTAGCTATGAGCAGCTTTGCTGAACGGTTTACGATTACCTAAGACAAAAAGCTTTCTAGTGAGTTCCCTAGGTGGTTTTTTTCCACTTTGAATAGGATGAAGGGAGCAGCAGTTCCCAAGCCATAGCTGGCGTGGACATCCCCAAGGGTGACTGAGCCCGTGCTGCATGTAAGCACATGCAGAGGACTGGCAGCATCGCAGCGCTGTGAGGCGGGCCGTGCCCCACCGGTGTTCGGTACCACTGCTTGGGAGCGCCCAAATACATTCCAGAAGGGAATAGGAATTGTAGGGAACTTTCAGCCTCTCCAGTATTTCAGACTGTGAAGGTAGAAGCTTGCCAGAGCCTCGCAGAGGGCTTCGGGAGTGCCGTACGACTAATGGTAGCAGCAATTAAGCGTTCTGCAGAACTAACGACTGGAGCTTTGCAAAGTCTTGCTCATCTAAGTAGGTCACCTTGAACATGAGGAAACTGAAATGTATATAGACTGTAGCCAAAATTTTGAGAAGTGTGTCCTAATTTTCAGCTACACCACATCCAACAAATGTTCCTTGACCTTATTTACCATGGAAATACTGGATGACTTTCTGTTTACTTCAGTGGGCTTGTGGTCAGGTGTCTTTGGCCTCTTTTTCAGAAGGTTTTTACTTTGCAGAAGGATTCTGGATGCCAGAACTTCTGAAATTAGGACTGTGCTTCAGTGGCTGGGTACCATTTCCTGATTTTTAGTATAAGAAACACAGCTAGAAACTAGCACAGGATTTAAAAAAAAAAGGTTGAAAATATTTTCTAAGTTTTTAAAATACAAAATTTTTAAGAAAAGCTCCTGTCTTAAAGCCACAGGCTACATGAAGTAAATCACAGTGGCACGGTTGAATGTTGTCAAAAAGAGTGCACAGTTTGGGTTTCTGTTGATTCGGGTGTGATTTGGGTGTCTCTGACTCTGCACTAGACCTGCGTTCAGATGTTCTGCGTGGGAAGGTGCTTTCTTTCGTCCCTAAGGCCACAGGGAGCCTCGGGCCTGTGGGGTCGGCCAGGACCATGGCTGGAGCCCCGGCAGCTCCGCTTGCTCTGGAAGTGCTCAGTCTGCCCCATTCCCAACTCCCAACCATGCGGCCCAGGAGCGTAACCTGACGTTTCTGAAAACCAAGTTAGATGATGAAAGATGGAAGAAGGGCTCTGTGCTGATGAGGTTTCATGGTCCGAAGAAGATTTTTACTACGATGTTTCTGTGCTCTCCCAATGAGGTACTGTTGTGTACATCTGCCTTCCAAGTGCTGTCCAGCTCCGTGCTCCTGGATTTCACATCAGGAGATCATTCTGCTCAGGAAGAAAGGTGATATTGAGCCTGATAAATTTTCCTGCTCCTGCTTGACAGAATTAAACACTGGCTTTGGGGGTTTTGCCCTCAATGTATTTGTCCTTGCTAGCAATGAAGCCAGACAAGGTATCAGTTAGGAAAACAACTACAAGGAGTGTGGTAGACACCCTTACTGTGTTTCGTTCCATTACTGATTGAGCACCGGGTACTACTGCTCCTGAACTGCCTGCTCTGTTAGCATATACATGAAAAGTTCACACTGACCAAAAATGTTGTGTTTGTGTCGCCCATACACCTAACACACAGCAAACCTTTAGCATTTTCAGTGCAAATTCTATCCGAGTTTAAAGCTCTAGCAAACATGAGGAAAAAAAAATCAACAGAGTGAATGATTTAACAGGGATCAGGAATAAGTTCAGGGTCAAAGTGATGGAGATAAATCCATCATTTATGTCCAGCTACTTTGCTACCTTCTGCTGTGCCATTCCCTTACGCTGTCTCTCGTGCTGTCTCTCACGCTGTCTCATGCTCGCTCTGTCATCCTATGTCACGAGTGGCACCCAGCTGCGTACTGGCCTGTAACCCACCTTGCTTTGATGGGTGGGAGAGAAGAGATAGTCAAGTATCTGGTATACGGGTAAGCAAAGTGTCTGCTAGGAGCATGGAGATGGCTTGCCACCTTGCTGCCTCTTAATGTGAGGTTTCTGACCCAGGCGGCATGGACAGGGCAGCGTGGGGAATTTTTCGTTTTAATTTACTTCCACTTGAGGCTCACTTTCTGATGCTCTCCCTGCATCTGAGACTAGAAATATCTCTGCGGTGAAGCAGAGTGAATTCATGTAACAGAGTGGACAGCTCCAGGTTGGAAATTTTGCTATTTTCGAAGATGTCTCCACCATCTTATTTTAGATGAAGAAAGATCCACCTGACCCTCATACCTTTGCACATGTTGTTTTCTAGTGGCTGGAGAAAACCTTTGGAGCTTTAGTTTTACAAGGGGGTGATGGACTCTTTCTATCCAATTTTCTTCTTTCCCTTTTTTTGACCAAGTCTAAATTAAATTCCAACAAAACGGCTCACTGGAATGGCCTTCCCTTCATACAAGATCCTGTAATACTCCTTATCTTTTATCTATCAGTTGTCCTTTTGTTTTCCATGTGTCTGCATTGCAAGCTTCTTTATTGTTTCTTCCAGATTCTGCTCCTTGGGGACTTTTGTGTTAGTATGACTGAACATTGCTTACAGCCATGCCAGACTCTGCTCTGATTTTATTGGATTTCACAAGCCAAGGTTAGGCCAGGTCAGAAGTGGGTTGAAATAACGTAGCCTACAAGATTGCCTTCTAACCACTGGGAACACGCACAGCAAAACGCCAGCCCGGCTGCTCAGGCAGTCGGCTCAGCACTGTGATGCTGCTCGTAGAGGATTTGAGAGCAAGGGGATGTTCTGGCCTGTTCCTGGCACTCACATTTGTATTCGGATGGTGGGTGAAGTAGTTCTGAGGTTCTCGTGGCTTGCCTGATCTTGTGAAGCGAGGTTAACGCTTGGAAAATATTTCAGGGCCTTCAAATGAAAGAGCCCAGAAAGGAAGAAATTGCTACTAGAAATAACCTGTGCAGAAAACTATACTTGAGCTTTGCTTAGAATTGCTTCAGGTTGCTGACCAAAAGATTATGTAAAGATCTTTTTATAAAGGTGTTCTTTTTTTTTTGGTAAAGATTATGTAAAGTCTGTTCAGGCTCCCTGAGTACATGCTAGATAGAAAATAGTATGCAATTATGCCAGCATCAAAAATAGCCAGTTACCAGTTCCAAAGATTCACTATGTAGATCAGGGATTTTTTAGTTACTATAAAAGTATTTGGACTTGTCTGCATTTTATTATGCTTAAGCCCTAGAAATGAGCTGTTAAAAAGCCTGTAAAACAAAGATGGAAGAGGCCAGAAAGTGACATCAAACAGTAAGCGAAGGTGTGAATTAAAGGCCCAAATAATGTGGCCTTCCAATGTGCCAACCTTCATTTCATGCCGCCCTGCAGCGAGTCTGAGGTGGGTGGCTGCTGGGGGGCCCGTTTGCCTGCGGCCCTGCTGAGCCAGCGCTGGGGAAGGCGAGGGAAGGGCTGTGCAAACAGCCCGGAGCCCTTGGTGTGCGCAGATCTGCACGGAGAGACTTAGAGCCACTAGAGAAGCTGGCTATACACAGCGGAGCAGCAGCTGCTGGGTACAACACAGCCACCGATCCCGGTCGAAGGTGTGGAGGAATTAGTTAACAAGGTGCAAAGAGCAGAGTTGACCAAGAGTCACGGGATGAAATACTTCAGGCTTGGTGTTGGTTTGGCCTGCAGAATAATCTCCCAGGCTGAATATGTACATGGGTAAAATGAATCCAGGGAAGAGAGCTGTAACGTGTGGTACCTGCTGGAGCAATCTTGCTGCTGTAGATGCTCAGGTTCATGCTGCCCTGGAGTATTTTCGTCATTTGAAGGATTTTGCTTTGCTTTTCTTAATCAACCCTTGTATTTTGATGCAATCTAACTTATGTTTTTATCTGAATGAAAAGGGTGAGATTTGTGCCTTTAAAATACAAATTTAATCCACCTCTAAGGAGACAAAATGGGAAGTTTGTAGATGCAATAAGACTATCAGATAAAAGTTGGGATTTACAATGATTGGAAACATTTGCCCGTTGGCTAGTGAGGTTACCCGTAATTGTTCTTAATTGGTAAATTATCTGTCTCTGATAATCCTAATTGTAAGTGCAAAGCTTGGCCCTGCCAGCAGAGATACGGAAGGGCGCTGCGTGCAAGGAGGGAAGGGTCTTTTCATCTCTGCCATCCCCTGTCAAGGGCTTACTGTACATGCAAATTCATCGGCTCCTCCAGCGGGCAGCATTTACATATTGTGAAGAGGGTGAAATCCGGTCGTTAACGGCATTGTACGCGGCAGGGCCCTTCCCAGCGCAAGGATCTGCGGGATGGGACCGGCGTGGCTGGTGTCGCTACAGCCCTGATGAATATGTAGAGAATGTTCTCCAGAAGGGAATGAAAAGCTTTGCTGATTGAGTCTCCTCCTGCCCCCCTGTCTTAGAAAGATCTAGGCTGGCTAGTCTTTAGGAAAACGGCATGACTAATGTTTACCTTCTGATGAATAAGATTTTTTGGGGGCTCTTGCTTTCATCTGTTACTTACTGGATCAATAAAAGTGATTTTCCAATCCAGGGCTAATTTTTTACCAACATGCTGCATCGCATGTCAGATTGGAGTATTGGTTCTGCTTTTTTTCAGAATAAGTTGATTTTAAAATGATAGTTAGAGTTTCCAGCTCAGAATTAGTTTTCCTCTGATGCTACGGAGAGATATGCCTCAAAGAAGTACTGTGGGAGAAGACAGTGTTTTACTTCCAAAACGTTGCTTTTTATCTATGCGTATGGATACATTTTCACTGATTTCATTTCCCTAACAATATATATAGTATCTTGGTAACAAATGCAGTGGCAAATTTAATAGCAAAACGCAGACTGGTTTTATTAAAATCCTGGTTCATTTTCCATTGAAGTCTGGGAAAACAGTGCTCTTGACTTTGCTGAAGGCCTGGGTAAAGTGCACCTTGCTATTTTGTGACCATTTGGAGAACAGTTCATGGAACCGTGGAAGGACTGCAAGCCGTTAGCAGGTGTATTTGTGCATGAAAGAGAAGATCTAAGGCCATTCGTTTCCTTGGCACACAACTCTTCTTTGTCTGGTTCTTTTTTGGGAAAAGTGCATCTAAGTTAGACAGCACACGCACGTAAATACATTACGTTCTTTCCTTCTGCATCTACCCTTCTCCTTCCATGTGGACTTTACTGCACACTTAAGAGTCTCCATTCTAAAAACATTGCCAGTATGAGACTTCTGGTGCCAGTATGAGACTTCTGGAGTTCTGCCTATATGGTTGGGTGAGAAACAGCTTTAAATTGCTAAAATCATGCATGTATCATTTAATAAACAGGAGCCCCCACCTACCATCAGCAGGGTTTTTCAGGATGAGACCAAAATAATCGGTACGTATTCTTCCATTCACATTCATTACAAATGAACTTTACATGCCAGAAAAAAAAATGATTTCTATATGCAAAAATTGCAATTTTTAGATCACCCTCACCCCTCCAAAGCCTGAGAAGAAGAACATGCTCAACTGAGCATCACCAACCATAGGCAGAGGATCTCTGCTCTTACTGCGCTTAATGAGTCTAGGGCTTTCAGGTTATAGCCTATAAAATATGCAGTTTGTGGAAGTCCACGTAAAAATCACATGCCATTAACTTTGAGACGCTTTAGGTTCATTCCCCAAATAGTATAAATCTGCATGTTCTGTTTTTCTCAAAGTCTTGCATCTGTACATTTTATTCCTATTTATAGTGGAAAAGAAAATGCTGTATACACTCTGTGATTCCTCTTTTCTCCTTTACATGTGGAGTACATGGGGAAAATGATGAAAGGCATATCTTCTGTTACTCTTAAAAAAGAAATCACTGTTTAATGGTGAAGATTTCGTAAAAAAATAAAAGAAGTTTCTCTTTATCATTAATAGGGTAGAGCTTACCTTCTTTAGAGGATGAATTATGTCCTTCCACTAGGAATTTGGCTTTTGGATGACTGTGTCAGTGATAAGAGATACTGGCAATAGAAGCCTTCTGACACTCGACTGCTAGTATGTTAAAAGAATAATAGGAACAGATGTTTTCAATTCATAAAATGTATTGAAGAAATGGTACATCCCCTTGTTATTTCAATTCCTTTGAATTTTAGCGAACTCATTTGGGGCTGGGTTTTCAAAAGAGCTTAGCCCTCTGTAGCCCTATTGTTCTCAGTACAAACTGAGGATGAACATGTTTGAAAACCACGGCTTTTAATGCCTAAAGGGGAGCTGCTAACTACGGACATATCTAGAAATAGGGCCTGTGTTGCTGATCCCTGAATACTGATCATTGCAGCAGGTTTATATGTGCAATCTCAGAGTAATCCTTTGCGTTTATCTGTGATTGTATGAACGATGGCTTCTTAATTTACCATTGCACTAGGCATTTTAATTTGAATTATGCTAATAGTATAGGATTAACTGTGGATTAGGATTCTAGCATTTATTTTCCTACAAGCATAAGAACCAGTTCTTTTGCCTTTATAATCTCTTCCTCTCCTCTCTTTCTAATAAATGATGTTTTGTGCACAGGACTGTCCTGAGATTTTCGTGAGGTTTCTTGCGTAAGATGATGGAATTGTTTAGGGAAAGGAAACTGCTGACAGTTAGAAAAAAGACCAGGATCTTTTTATCTTCTGATGACACACTTTTATGGTGCTGAAGCGATTTGCAGAAAACTGTGATTTGAATGGGCTCCTGCCAGCATTACCCAGTGAGCAGTCCTTGTTTTGCCATCGTCCCTCTCTGATGGGACAAGCCACATGCGCTTTGCTTTTGCACTCTTGGCTCAAACAAATGTCGGAGGAATCTAGTGCTCAGGATGGTATTAAAACCATCATAGAGGGTAAAGGATAAAGAATACACGCAACAGGATGGAGCCTTTGTGTAGGTCCTCGCAGGAGGGATTGGCGGGAGGCCTGTGCGGGAGGCCTGTGCTGCGGAAACCTGCCTGGAGGTGCTCGGAGCTTGCTCTGCGTGAGGCGTCACCTCTGCAGAGATCTCCCGCCTCCCAGCCTGCACGTGGGCTGGGAACACCAACCTGCCTTTTTGGGCCTGCTCTTGTTTCACTGTGGGGCACTCTCTGGTTCTAATGGCATGCGGCCTCTTCACATAAGTGACTTGCTACTGAATTCGTTTGTATTCCTCCAAATCCCTCTTTTGCTGCGTTATTTTTTTTTTTTGTGTGTGGAGTTCCTGATGTTTCTACTGACTATGTCTTACAGCAGCAGTCTAAAATTTTTCTTTTTCTCACCTTTTTTCCTCCAGCTGATATTATTTCTACAGTCGAGTTCAACCACACTGGAGAGCTGCTGGCTACTGGTGACAAGGGGGGTCGGGTTGTTATATTCCAAAGGGAACCTGAGGTATGTAAGTTACTATTGTAGTGCCAATAGCTTGCTGCAGACTATTTATCTTCTTAATACTTTACTTGGATCTAACCAACACACTTGTTTATATTCTCAAGATGTAATAAATACTGAATGTCACCTCTATGGAAAGGAAGTGAAAGAGGATAATAGTTCTTTATTCGGGAGTTTGCTCTTCTTCCTATCCCAAACAAATATGTCTTCAAGTTCAAAAATGCTAAACTAAGGCCCAAGATTTTTTTGTTTTATTTGTATGTTTTTATTAACAACTTTTGCCTGTTTGATGGGACTGTTCCATTTAAAACACTGCCTCTGCTGTGATAATTTTTCTGCTTCCCTCTTAGATTCAGTCCATCTGCAGTATCTTTTGTACAAAGCTTTGGTGAATAATCAACATCTCTTTAAAAATTCTGTCTGTTATTAAATGTTGCTTCAATACTTACAGGAAATTTCATTTCTGTAAAAAACAAATCTGTCAATATCATGCTTTAAACAAGAAATTAAATTACACTTTCAATATTTCTATGTTTATAATGCTGCTTATCTTACTCAAGAGCTGGAGATAATATATTACTATCATAAAACACATGTTTTTGCTGTTCTTATTCTCCACAGAGTAAAAATGAGCCTTACAGTCAGGGGGAGTACAATGTTTACAGCACTTTCCAGAGCCATGAACCTGAATTTGATTATTTGAAGAGCTTGGAGATAGAGGAAAAAATAAACAAGATCAAGTGGTTACCACAGCAAAATGCAGCCCACTCACTTTTATCAACAAATGGTAAGATAGAAGAGGCTATGTAGGCTCTATCAGCATTTTGTTCTTGTGCGTTTTACTGCTAACTGTATACACATAAAATCCAGGTTCATTTTAATCTTTCTTTTCTCAGTAATTTCCTTCTTCAGAGCTGACTGACTCTCGTATCTGTCATTTATATATTTTATTCATGGCTATAGGCTTTTTCCTATTGACTCTCCATAGCATTTGGAGAGCTATCCCTTGTTGCTATAATGCAGTACTATTCTGAGAGTAACTGAAAACAGCCTCACCTTACACAGCAGTGGCATTTCATTCGGTATTTAGAATTTTGTCTGCTGTGTTCATCATAATTTTTATCCTTTATAGATATGTAAATGAATGTAGGGAAGAGAGGTTAATTTCTTTTTCTTTTCGTTCATTGTCATCAGAATGGTTTATTTAAGCTCTGAAGAGTTATAGAAGTCTTATACAAGAAAGGCAAAGGAATAATATTAAGATATTGACACTGATTCATCTTTCCATCATGCTTAAGACATGTTGATTACAAAAAAAAAAAAGCAATATCATAGTCAACCAGGGATATGCAGATATGACATAGTGGGAAGAAACTGAATAGATCCTCAGAGTCATTTATGAAATACTTGGACACCCACAGCTTTTATTACTGCTGGAGATATTTAAAACTAAAATATCTAGTTTAATTCTTAGATCCCATTGTAGTCAGAAAATAATTTCTCTTGTAAAAAATCGAGCATAATTGGGAATCACTGATAGAAAAGTATTGTAACCTTATGTTCAGGAATTAGCATTTTAGAGCAAAGCAACTACTTCTAGTTAGCAATAAATAATATAATAAATAATATCCACAGTACTTAGCAGTGTATTATTTTAAGTTTCATGATCTTTCTCCTTAGCAGTCACACACACACTCATGTTGGTCAGATTGTAGGAACACACCCACTTACTGCTTACTGGCTTACTGAGCCTGGTAGCTTAAGGGAATTTTGCCATGCAGGAGGTTAGGATGTAAAGCACAGTTTTCGTCAGAAAAACGAAAACAGAGAAACAGCATTCTGTGATTCTGTAAAAATTATCCTACGGAACATGGTCCTTCCCCAGATACACGTGAATATGTCCCACTGAATTCTCTGGAAGAGGCACCCATCTGTTGAGGAGCAGGAGGGAAGAGCCCATCTAAATTCCACCCACAATCTGGGAGATTCGGCTGGTCTGCACCTGCCCAGATCTGGTTCCCTTTAAAGAAACTTTTGTCTGATGTTGTTCCTGCACAGGTCTCCTCATTACCAGAGCGGGTGTTGATTCCCTTCCTTAGGAATTCCTTAACTTCACATGTTACCATCAAGTTATCAGCTAAGCTCTGACTGCAGCATCTTAATTAATGGACACAGAAGGAAACCAAAGGGGCTTTCAAATCCCACTGTAGATTTGCAGTGCTTGCAGTTAGCAAATTCCTGATTTGCCTTGTAAAGTGAGCTAATTTTGCAGTATGATAATAAATTACTGTGATTCATTGCTATCCTTTGCATCAGAATTTATTGGGGAAAAATTTCCAGTGTGAACTACATTGAATAGATCAGAATTTGGCCGATACAGATCCTTTCATCTGAGCATTTGAGACTGCTTACTAGACATTAATTAATTTAAACTTCACAACACCCTTGAGACTGAATGAATACTGAGTCTCACAACGACATTTCTGTACTTCGGAGAACAAAATCATGCTTAGAATTTCTAGGGAGTTTTTAAAGTCTGGAAGGCAGATGAAGGAGAAGAAAACCAATATGTGTGATACGTTGATAAATAAAAGTTTTCCCTCAAGAAAGGAATAGCTTTATCAGTAGCAGTCAAGTCTAGGAATGGAATATGCACTTTTTACTCTTTCTGGTCTTTTATTTTAAGATTAATTTAAGAAATTTACAAATATTACAAGAGGAAGAATAGTAGAAATGCACTATTTACATTAACTCTCAAGTCCCTAACATGACCTCTATGTAGATTTAGTAATTAATTAGTGTGATTGATACAAATGAAATGTATTGGAGATTTAAGTGGAATTTCTCAGTTGCAGTCTGCAGTATTCTCTGATTCTGTGAACTCATCACTTGTATGATCTTTCTTGCTTGAAGATTACCAACGCAAAATCTTTAGGAGATGCGTAATAGTAAAAACAGTTTGGATTGCTGGATTTTTTCATTTTAAAATAAAAGAAGGTCAGAATTGAAGTTCCTATGGAAATAAAATTGACTTGTTTTCTATGATTCCAACATCCTGCCTTTAAAAGGATTTGTACTACCATTTGAGGAAAAAGTACTTGGATGACCCAAGCTGGGGAAGAATTCTGCTCCACTGTGTGTTTTGGGGAAAGGGAGGAGGAAAGGACAGGAGGTGATGCAGGAGCTGAGGTTAGTGCAGAAGCTAAAGTGCAGAGGCTTTAGAAGAACCATGAACACATGGGTAAAACATGAAACTTGGAGAGATGTTTTTTCAGGAAACTGATAATTTTTCAGCTGATACCATTTTTCAGTATAGGGAATGTTAATTTTGGCAGGTTGGGTGCATTACAGGAGTGGGAGTAGCCCACAGGCAATGTCGGGTATATCTGTGGTTTTAACTATCTATAGAGGAGAAAACCTATCTAAAATGTTTAAAATGCCTTTTTGTAGCCTTCGTAGGCTCTTTACCAAACTAGAGGCATCTTTATTCAATCATACAGGTGCTTCACCTGTAGTAAAAGAGTTTAGATTTAATGTCATTCTCTGTATGATTGGGGTGTTTTTCTCCCCACTTTCTCCTCCACTTCTCACACATTCCTCTCAGTTTCTTTTCCTCATGATTTCCCTTCTTAGGAGGGAGAGATGCTATTTTATTTCACACACTTTGCACTTTGCTGGAGCCTGTGCTGTTACACCCACAAACCACTGCCTGTTCCCACAGTAGGCCAGCTGGCATGGAGCTCGCTTTCTACTCCGTGCTTGCCACAGAATCACAGGATGGCTGAGGTTGGAAGGGACCTCTAGAGATCATCTAGTCCAACCCCCCTGCTCCAGCAGGGACACCTAGAGCACGTGGCACAGGGTGGCATCCAGGTGGGTTATGAAGATCTCCAGAGAAGGAGACTCCACAGCCTCTCTGGGCAGCCTGTTCCAGGGCTCTGGCACCCTCACGATAAAGAAGTGCTTCCTCATATGGAGGTGGAACTCCTTGTGCTTCAGTTTGTACCTGTTACTCCTTGTCCTGCCCATTACCGCTTGTCCCCTTTTCTTGTGCTGTTTATGAGTAACCCAGAAATCTCGCTTCAATAGCAAGATTTACAAAGTCAAATTATGAAGCTTGAGTTTTACGCTATGAACATTTAGCATTTTTGGTCTGTTCCATCTGCAAAATGCTGAGTTTGGTATGAGAGTGAGAGCATGTGCCACAAGGAACCTCTGACTCTCTTTAAAGCTGAGGGGTGCTTGACGAGTGTCTTTTTAGTTGGGAACATTGTTTGGACCTGAAAAATTAAGAGACCCAGGCTGCTTCAACACAAGACTTGGCTAAGCCAAGATGCCAAAACTTCTTTAGGGAA
The DNA here is from genome assembly GCF_000705375.1 of Tinamus guttatus. The sequence continues at coordinate 35,836 of NW_010583370.1, read as the reverse complement.
TAATTATTTTGTGAAATGTGGGTCACTGAGTTCAGAATTCCTATGCTAACAGGAATTTGTTTTCTTATAAAGATAAAACTATCAAATTATGGAAAATTACTGAAAGAGATAAGAGACCAGAGGGGTACAACTTAAAAGATGAAGAAGGAAAGCTCAAAGATCTTTCTACAGTAACATCACTACAGGTAAGCTGCTGTCTCTATTCATTTTTTTTTCTCTACAAAGAAGCTAGTCATCACACTGACTCAATAAAAGGTTTAAATACGTACCCAATGTTAAGCAAATATATGATTATCCTTTTTGGAGTTTGCCTGATATAGTCTTGAATCCGTCACATATTTTTCAAGTGACAAATGGTTTATCATACAGTGGCCAACGCAAAAACATTCATAAAGTTCATCAGTTTTATTCTTCCTGATAAAATTCTATCAAGCATCACTTAGCATGCTTTCACACCAGATTCTTTAGCTTAGTGTGCTGGAAACTGTCGACGCAAAAACTAATTTTAAGGTGTTCTTACCTCATATATCACATTTCAATCTTTATTTCAGGAATATAAAAAGAATTTCAGTAGGCTGTGTCTCAGTGAATACTGGTGTCTTCACAGCTGAGGACATGCAGTCATGAAGCTCATAGAAGCTTATAAAATACTAGTAGATTTTTGCTTTCAGACTTCAATGTCTGAATTTACTTCTGGTGATTTGACAAAGGAGGGGACTAAAAGTAACCACTGGAAGGCCATGAGGTATATTGCTAGTGCTTCTTCGTCTTTTAAAAAACAAACAAAGAACCTCCATCTCTAAAACAAGCCAAAACTGTATATTGTGAAGAAACTCTATATGAAAAGGAACACATGAATGGACTGCTGATCTTTTACTTATGATTAAGGATTATCCTTTGGGATAGCTTGTAGCCTCAGAATTCAAAGACTGAGCAAACCATTGTTTTTTTAATTGATAGGCCATTCTTTTGTTCCTTTAGTGGCAAGCTGAGCTCCAAGCAACTTTATCTGTTTTCCTTTATAAACTATCTCATGAAGTGATGTATGATAGATTGATTTTGGTGCATGCTCAGCTACACTGAATAGCCCCAGTCATGAACCACTGCCTTACAGTGTTTAATGCTTTACCAAGAGAGAATAAATTGACAGTGTCTAGTTATTGAAGCATGACATTGAAGTGACAGACAGGGAAATAATGAGAGTGCAATGGTCAGTGATAGTCTGTGTTTATTCTTTTTAGGAGTATGTGTGTGCATACAGTATGTCAGTGCACATATTGGCTTTGTTTTTAAGAATTCATTTTATGTATTTTGGGGAAGTTATGCCCTTTTTACTACTTTTTTTTTGAGACACACATATCAAGTGGCGAAAGAAATACTGGTGGTGATGTACAATAGGCAACAACTGTTCAGGGACACCCGAGTGCTAGGGCTACACTGTCTGCTTGCCAGTGCCAGAACCTCCTACCTATGTGGGACAATAGCTCCTGCTGTGGCACTGGCCTGTTCTGTGGCAGCCACCAGAGTGTCCCTTCTGACAGTCCAGACTTTCCATCATCTGCCTGGCTCTCCCTGGCTCTTTCTGTCTGCGCCTTGTCTCTTGGCAGGATGGCCCTGCCCAGCTACTCATCCATGGAGCAATTCAATTTGCATGCACTGCTGGAAGTTTCTATAATGTCACCATATTTGAATACTTGCTCTTGTCCAGGCTCTTGTCATGCCAGAAAAAAAAAAATCAGAAATTCTTACTGTCCTTTTGATTTCTGTTTTGTTTTTCCTGCAGGTGCCTGTATTGAAACCTATGGATTTGATGGTAGAAGTCACTCCCCGGAGAATCTTTGCTAATGGTCACACCTATCATGTCAACTCAATATCTGTCAACAGTGACTGTGAGACATACATGTCAGCGGATGATCTCAGGATTAACCTCTGGCATTTAGCAATCACAGACAGGAGCTTCAGTATCCTTTATTACATTTCCTTGCTTAGTGTTGTTAGTACTGGTAGAGCCTTTAAGATTAAAATTTTTATGGAGGTTTTAAATATATACCTTACACTTATCAGAATCACTGCAGTATGTGTTAACAGAAAGTGTTCAAAAATCACAATAGACAGGTAAGAGTTAATAGAAATCAGAGAATTTTGTGTGAAAAATACAAATCTCAGAGTTGGTTATTTGCAAGTAACCACGAAACTGGTGCCGACAGAATGGTAACTATCTGCATGACTGTATTCCCTCTCTATTTATTTTTCCGTGATAATATTTTGTGCTTAATTGGTCTACATTTTTTTTGAAAGGTCAGTCCTTACCCTGGCTGTACCCAGTGTTCTGCATTATCCTGCTTCCCAGAGCCCCGTGTGTGAGGTGGGCACAGTGTGGGGCGCAGGCTCAGCTGTTCCACGCGAGCTGTTGTGTGCGCGGTTAACGCGCTCGTTTCGGTACCCAGTGCTGGCACTGTCCTGAACGCTGTGTGGTGGGATCGTTGCCATCATCCGTGAGGCTGCCCCCTGCACAGCAACAGGATGGCTTGGATGGGGAGCAAAAGAAAATGGAGCCAAGAAGAGTGACTCTCTCTGATTTGCAGAACAAAAAGGGACCAGTAAGAAGGGAAATAGGTTATTTTATGAGACCAGCTGCTCTTTGGTGATTTCTCTTTGGGTTTGTTTGATGGCGTGTTAGACATCAAAGTGAAGTTGTTGATCTATTGAGTGAAAATTCCTACAACAAAGCAACAAAGTGAAGAGAAGCTTGTGTTTTTGTTTGTTTGTTTGTTTTTTTCCCTGTTCCTGTTTTTTCCCTCGCTTCTCCCAAATCATCTGTGGAGCTTGACTCTCTATCTCCTAGCAGGAAGAAATTTCATTAAGTCAAATAAGTCTTCATGTCCTTAAAAAACCAAATCAAACTGAACTACCTTTGCAGTATCAAAGGGAGGTGCTTTTACCTTGAGAATTGGTGGGAATATTTCAGTTGGTTTCCAAACTCATGTTCTTTTTCTGTCCTCCACCTATCTAGATTAAGCTTGTTAGATGGTACCCTGTTGTTATCCCAAAACAATAACATTGTTTTGGGAACCACTTTCTAAGATCTCTTATTTAAATTGCTTCTGGTGATAGTTTTACCTTTCAGTCTTGTCCCTGGATGCCTCCGTATGCTTCCAATTTATTTTCCTGCTCCTACCTCTACAGCAAAGCAGTGAGTTAGACTAAGCATGGCAATCTCTGTATGATTACATATGATAACGAGACCAGGTTCCAGGATACTTATACAAGATAAGTGTTTACTTCTAGTGATCCTCATTGTTATGTGAAAAGCTGTTTTAAAAGAATGTGTATTGCTGCTGAGAGAAGTCTCTCTGACAACTTTTTAAAAAACAAATGCATATTTATTATATTTTGTGAGTGCAGTATGAATTTTTATTAAGTGATTTCCCATGCTAAGAGCTTACTGTCTGCAAGAAATGTCAGCCCCAAATGAATTTTAACCCCCAAATATGTGTAAATTCTTGAAAATAAAAGGCTTACTATGGAAATATTGAAATAATCAGAACATAAGTATTGCTAATATAGAAAGAAAGAATAATCATTCATGAAGAGCCTTTTATGTTCAAATGCCATATACACACCCTTATGGAGATTAAATGGTTGGTAGATAAATATATTTGTTCCCTAATTTACCTGTGAGGAAATTGTGTTGGAAGCTTTAAAGAAACTGCTATGAAAACTATAGTTTTCATAGCGATGACTACCTGTTTTATTTTACTTGACCTTTTTATGAAAACTCTCGTATGTAGTTTTCAGAAGTGTTTGACTTCTAAAAGTGTTTCAAATTCTGGTAAAATGCTAGGAAAGCCCTGAAAAACAACTTTTCTACTGTGATTGTAACTACTATATGTCTTGATGGAACGGTATGGACAACATAGGTATTTGGTATTGAATAACGCTGTTCAGGATGTTGTTGCTGCTGCTTCTGTATGTTTAACTGTCATACTCGGTCACAGCTGCAAACTGTGGTGGAAGCATCAGCACCTTCCATTGTGGAATATTTACTGGCAAAAGGTTTTAGAGAGTTTGTGATCAAATCATTGGTTTAACCCGTAGTGCACTAGTGCATGGTTCATGTGTAGTGGAATGCTCAGTTTCTATATTTTTTCTAAGACTGCCAAAGAAGAGGAAATTAAGTCTTAAGTGTATGTTTCTAAGTGTTGAGTGTATTTTTCCTGTATCTGGGACAAAGGCCCTGGGATGCTTACCTGGAAAACTTTGGGATACCTGGATTTGTATCCTGGATACAGGTGTTGTTACTTCTGATTTTAGATAGGCGTGAATGAACACCTGGTGGGTTTGTGGTGAGGGAGTTTAGTCAGTGACAGGAGACAGCGTTAGGTAAATGGATGCTTGCTATTAAGTGACAAACTGTTCTTGCTACACAGGCTATGCTGGCAGTGGGTTGCTTTTTGAGGCAGCATACCAATACATATGCATGGCTGTAGGCCAGGCGTTAGCAGATTGTATCCAGTTCTAATTCAGGTGATACAGATATTATCTGTACTCCGGTGTCTGATCCAGAGCATCAGATGGATGCATTTTACTGACTGAACTCATGGATAAATGGAAAAGTTGAGGTAGGTGTTCCAAAATGTGAGAGCAATACAGCTGGAAGGAGAGGGTGAGTGGCTTAAACCTCTATCAGACTTTCAACAGAAATCTTTTTGACCCTAGAGACCCTAGTGAGTTCTTGTAAAATTGCAGGGGCACATGATCCTCCGATTTCCAAATCTCTCCCATAAGGAAGTTTCCATTTCTGTTCTGCGGAAAGCTCGCTGGCACAAAGCACTCTTGGATGCAGATCAGCTTCGGGTGAAAAACTGGGGATGTGAAGGATGCAATTAGGACTAGACGATATTAAAAAGAAAAAACTGTGCCAAGCAAACAGTTTAAATTATAAATGAATGTTGCTGGGCTTCGTGCCTTCTGCTACACATTTAGGCAGTCTAAGATTGGGCAGTTTTAAAAATGCTTAGGTCCCACCTTCACTAGATGAAAAACAGAAATGAATTCTGTACAAGGCTTGATTCCTTGAAATGCATATTTAAAACTATAAATAAAAAAATATTTTAGTCTGAAATGACATTTGTTAATAGGGAATCTGGCAGTGATACGTATTTGTCTTTCTACTTTCCCTCTGAGGCAGCACAGCTCCATATAATGAACTACAAGCTGTTTACCCAAGAGGCTGCTTGTGACAACGACACAAGCAACAAATCCAGCGTTAGAATTTCTGGCCGTTCAGCCTCTTTTTGAATGTCTTTACAGATTACATGGGAAATGCTGGAGAAAAACTGTCAGATTAGCAGCACCGTGATGAGTTTTTTTTTAAAGTAAAATTGGAATTTTAATTGAGAAGGTTGGGTTATAGCCATTATTTTAGCAGTTTTACTGAGAATTCTTCATTTCTTAGCTCATGAAAAGACAAAGCAGTGCAGATCTCTAAGCTGATTCTCTTTCTGGGTTTTATGGAAAATATTTCAGATGAGCTTTCCAAATTGACTAGAGTATTTGCCTTAGGGAAAGCCGTAGGCAAATAAAATATGATTGGGGGTGGTTCAGTTTTGCTCCTTTTATTAGCATAAACACCAACTGGGATGAGATGCAGGCAAGTGGGTTTTAAGCCATGGCTGGGTACATTTTATAAGCAATATGCAAGACTTGTGTGCATTGCTTCTCACTTGCAAGCAGATTTGCTCAGTATCTTCTGGCCAGGAGGAGGGAAGGGAGAGGAGGTGAGAGGAAAGGAAGGGAGAAGGTCAGCTACTAAATAATTGCGTGTAGAAGGCTTTCTTCACTAAAAGGTTTTAATGTGTTGGGTTGTGTTGCAGAGAAAGGGAGTCTGTGTGCTTAATTATAGAAGATATTCAGCACTGTGGAAGGAGCAAGGCAGAGGTTGCTGCATTTGTTAATGTTCGGTCTGAAATGGCTCAGCCGCGGTGGCCGTAGCTTAAGCCCGCAGATAAGTCACCTTGGGAACAGTGAATGAGCAAACGGGCCTGCTGGAAGCACACTGATAAGGCTTGCTTCACATCAGCAGCAATCTTCAGCCTATCTAGCTGTACTAAATATTCTTTATGAGAATGTGTTTGGATTGCTCGTACAACTATGTGGCTCACAGCACTTGAGCTCCCTTCATTTCCTGGTCGCACACTATTTCACTCTGGAGGCTGTCATGGCATTGCTATGGAAACAGCATCCCTGTTTCCAGTACATACTCATCTTGAGACTCATCTTGACTAAAATACTCATTTCTCAGTCAGATCAATATAGTCCAGGGTTATCCTGTTTTAATAAAAAAAAAAAAAAATCCTTCTCTTGTGTCCCCAAAGCGTTAAGCTAATTAACAAACCACCATCAGGCCTTTTTATAATCTAATGTATTCCAGCATTTGAGGCATATCGTGGATATGCACATCATTAGGCACTGTATCTTGGGGAAAATAATTTACTTAATAAATAAACAGCAACAACAAAGCAAAATTATTTTGAAATAAGATGGTGCGTGGTTGGAGACCGGGCCTGTGGCAGATGTGGGGGCACCTGGATGACACAGGGTGGCTCATGGCCCTGGGAGCAGCCCTGGCTTGTGCAGCCTCCGCAGCCCGCCCCGGTGCTGGGCACCTGAGTGCTGAGCTGCAAACAAACATGTGGGAGTCTCTTGGCATCTGCGGAGCAGAAAGATGGTGAATTTGTGTCCTCGAGAGAGAAAGTTAACATAAAAATTACTCAAACACGAGCACAAGCTGCATCCTCTGCCCGTCTGAACAAACTGTGTGACAGCTCACTCTCCCCGAAGCCCTGTTTTCCTCGAGCATTCACCATCTCCAAGAGCTTACAGGAATTGTTGCTGTTCTTTTGAGACCTCTGTATAATACACTTTAGCACTCCTGTTTTTAAAAGATACATACACATACATTACAATACTGCACCATGGAGCCAGATTCCAGCTGCACTGCTTCTAGCTGATGTGAGGAGCTCTTCCTCGCATTTACATTCTTCTTTTTTATCCTTCCTTTCCCAGAGTCTTGCCTTCCCCTGCATCACCTCTCTCGGTCTCTTGCTCCTTTAGAGGTGAAACCAGGATGCCCGCAAAGCTAAAACCAGGTCTGTGCCATAGAAGCAGGGGGTTGCAGAAGTACTAGCGACCCATACTTGAAAGGTGGCAGCTCTTGTAGAGTGTTGCTGCTGAGAAAGGTTTGCTTTGCTCTCCAGATCAAAACGCTGCGAGATGAACAATTGAGGGGGAAAAAAATAACAAACCATTTTTGGCAAGCTGCTTAGGATCAACAATTGAGGGGGAAAAAAATAACAAAAAAACACCATTTTTGGCAAGCTGCTTAGAATTTAGATTAATATGCTGTTCTCTTTAGTCTCTGTGTCTTCCACAGAGGGGTACTGCCCTTCTGATAAAAATAAATTTTTCCTTTTAAGTAGCTGTTTTTTGAAGCAATGTAAAGGTTTTTCATTTGAAAAATGACTGCTAAATAGTTTGAAACCCATGGTTAGCCACTTAGCAGTGATTAGTGATTAATTTCGTGTTGTTTTTAAGTGGCCAGAGTTCCAAAGCTTTGCCAAATGGCGGTTTGCTTTGACTTTGTCTGCTTGCTTTAGGATTGGAGACTTTTCATCTTAGATTATTTGTGCATTAGTCACCAGTGGTTTTGCAGCTACCTATACAACTATAGATACCAAATCACCCGGTAGTTTGAAGACTGCTTACACTAAGATAATTCAGTGTTTAATTTTGCTGAGAAGTAATTGATAAGTTGGCAGCATGTACCGCAGTTCTAATGTGGTTCCTATTCCTAATGATGAATCTTCCCATGGCAGCGAGGCACTGAGTGAATGACCTGCTGTACTGCAACAGATCATTAATCTGCACAGTCACTGACAGGTCCTGAGCCTCAGAAATAGGTGGGTGCTCCAGCTAAAAGTGCACGCTGTGTTGCTGTTGGGACTGGGAGAAAGTCCTTTCCTATCAACATGTTGTTGATGCTTCAAGATACTTAAGAGAATTCCTGAAATACTGAAAAACAACCTGTAATTTCTGGGAGAATTCTTCACTGTAAGTAGTATAAGTAATTCAGGTTGGCTCTTGCTGATTCTCCAGGATAAAGTTCTCTTCTATTTGAGGCATGACATATTTGCTATTTCTAACCAGAATTTTCTTGCTCTTTTCCACACTGGTTATTCACAGCTTAATAAATATGCCAAGATTTTAAATGGTTGCCTGAGATGAGCTCCTCAGTACAGTATTTTGAGACTTTTTAATTAATATTCTGAACCTGAAAAGCAAGCATAGCTATACTCTTTTATCTGGTTAAGGTCTCCACTGAAGAAGGAAGAGGGAGGTTTGTCCCTGAGAGGATAAAGTTCTCCATGATTGTAGCATTCCTTGTCTTAAACTCTGAACCACCCATACTCTTAGCTACTCTCCTTTCAGTAGTCTTACTCATAAGTAAATCCTTGATTACGTGAAAGTAAAAATCACTTTTTATTTTCATTAGGTGTCGGGAGAAGGACCCTTGACTTCTTAGTTGTGATGAAGAGTTCACAAATCAGTATCAGTAATAAACCCCAGTGGAAATTAAGATATAGAATTGTAGTTGAATGGGCCTGAGTTTCCAAATATCAAGAATTTCTGTGTTCTCCTTGGAGATCCAAGAGATAGGAAGGTAAATGAGTCTTTGTTAGCAAATATGAGAGTTAGAATAAATTCAATTGGTGGATCATTGGAGAAAAAAAAAGGGGGGAGTACAGCAAGGCATACTCTGTTTTTTTCTCATACCTGTTTGTAGATCAGTTTGCTTTTATATAGTGTTTGTAACAGTAAATTAAGCCTCAATCTACTATGGTTTAAACAACGTAATCACTTTATCCTAAAATATTAACTACATATCATACATTGTACAAACAAAGCTACGCAGAGTTTCAATATCAAAATTGTGTGTGCACTGTAACAAGTATATTCTAGCCTACATTAAACTAGAGAAAGGCATCTCAAACTTAGAATAAAACCCAATCATCGTTTTAATGGAGCTGTTAATGGAGCATTTTTACTAGGTAACAGTGATCAAATAAAGCCTGATCTTTCTTTAAACTGTTTTAGGTTCTGTAGGGGTCCACACTAATTGGATATGTAATACTAGATAAATAATAATTAAGAATATAAAAGGAGGAAAGCATTCTCTAACTGCTAGACTGGGGCCCATGCTGGGTCTGTGGGTGTGTGATTAAGCAATGCATCAGGCACCTGTTCTTTTAACTGCTATAGTCAAACATGGCATAAACTACAGAATTTCAAGCTTGAAGCAAAATATTGCATGTTACTGCCAGAACAGAATTAAGATTTTAAATATGCAAGATCTGGGAAATTCCTTGATGTTGATGTTGATTCCTTGATGATCCCTTTTGCTGCTTGTTAGGAATAGGGATGGTTTTTTTGTTAGCAATAGGGCTTCTTTTATTTAAATAACACAGGAAATGTCATTAGGGTTGACTGAGGAATGAAGTTAGTACCAAAGGAAAGTATGTGTAACTCTTTAAGTTGTCATCTTCTCTGAGATATGTAAGTTCCTGATAGTAAACAAAGCCTTTCCTGAACTCTTAACAGATTCATTTGTAAGAAAAACTGTGTGTGTGTCACTAGTGCAAAGTGCCAAGAGCGAACTGCATTTCTAGGATCACATAAAAAGAACTTCTTGGAGAAGCTTAGGCAGATACTGCTTGTAACAACAGTATTCCAAAGGACTGAGTCATTCAGTTGGCTTTTCTGCTCCTGTTGAGGCAAAACAATGTCCAGTTTGGACATAACGTATTTTCTAACATGGTCGTCATCTTTTGTTAACCATCTGAATTGAATGCAGTTTTTAATCTTTTCAGGACATGGATAGTCTTGTGTTCAGACTTTATCTTGTGCAAATTTTGGTCTTATCTATAACTAAATACTGCAATCCAAATAATGTGGCTGTGAATATGCGCATAGTGACTATAAGGACCTAGAGGAATGATATGCTTTCAGGGAATACAGGGAATTCTCAGCGTCATTTAGGAGACTTAGTCCAGATCTAGGGAGCTATGAAAACCACTGATGAATTTTCCATGATGGTTGTTCAAGTCTTTTGGTTGGTTTTGTCTTTTGCTAGAGGATACTGTATTACCCTTGGCAGAAACAATTGCTTTTCAACTATTCTCATCACCTTAAATTGACTCCTATCTTAGGAATTTTGTTATCAGCAATCAAAGAGAAATGGATGAAAGAGCACATGTCTGATGGAGGAAAGATAGCAGAGCTAGTTAAATAGTGCTTTATCACTGAATTTCTGTCTGAGACCATCCTGTGAGATTGCTGAAATGGGTGTTGTAGCAAAAGCAACAAAACATTGCTAAAGAATTGGGTATCAGTGTTTCTGAGGCATGAGGTAGAACTATGAAAATATTCATATCCAGCTAACTTCCAAAACTAGAGCCTGGCTCTGGAAACCTAAACATAGCGTTTACCTTTGCATTCTTAGCAAAGACCAGGCTTTTCCTTTATGGAGTTGCTTTTAAATTAGTTAGGGTGATTTGAGCATAGCTATAGCCTTGGGATAATTACCACACTCCAGATTTATTGTTTAATAAAAATATTAATTTGTTGATCAGAATACCTGATTTTCTTACTTATCACTCCTGTCCATACACAGTTTGAATGAGTGTGATTAAGTTATCCTTTAAATGGGTTTCTCCTTTATCTCTCTCCATCCCCTTCTGTAATGCAGTTGTCCCCAAATGGTCTTTGCCCACTGCTCTTGTTAAGTTGCTGCAGAGGTAAGGAAGAACATAGCCAGAAGGATTAAAGTATGCCTGATTTTCAGAACTGTATCATGAATTGCAAAAGGAAAATAGACTGAAATTTCAGCACAGGGTAAAGAATAGAGTGAAATCCTGAGCCTATAAAAACATACATACATACATCTCCATAGAGTGAATTACTTTCTGATTTACTCGGGATTGTTGCTGTGATCGTAGCAAACAAATAATTATCTTGTACCCAGGAACGCTATTTGAAGTAATATTATTTCAAGCTTTCTCCACTTTTTTTTTTTTTTCTGTTTGAGAGTGAGTGAGTGTTTAGTGCTGCTGAAATGAATGTTTGGTCAGAAGCCAGATTTACTCTTTCAGGTTAGTATCTCAGAATATCCATTAGAATAATCAAATTTGATCCAGAATTAGAGATCCTTCAGCAAAAAGGGACTTGGGAGCTATAGCAAGGAATATTAAATTACAGCTAAAGGGTAACATCACAAAACTGATGTTCAAATAAGTAGCACTCACATTTTAGTGTAATGTGGCTGCAGTCAATGAAGTTATTCCTGTGGAAGAGTGTAACAGGATTCCATCCAAGATTTATTGTTTTACTAATTTTATTTCTTCAGTTGATGAGTTTTAATCAGTATGGTGTCATTGTAGAAGCTTTTAAATTACCTGCTTCTGTTTCCCTTTGGGTTAATTTCTCATTGCAGCATTTCAAAAATGAACCATTCTGTGTTGTCATGGGTGCAGGCGGTGTATCCCACTTAAAAAACATGTATTATGAATTTATTGGAAGTTAGACAAAAAAAACATTTAAACAAGTTGAGGTACAATTATAGGAAAGGATAATGTATAAATAATTCAATCAGCTTTGCCAGAAGGGAAGAATTCGCTTAAATGAGTCTAATTATTCTCGTTCCCATGTGAGTTTGGACTTTAAATTAACCTTGCAAAGAACAGTCTTTTGTGGAGTGTTAGCGCAAATAAAGAACAAAATATAACTTGCTTTGCTCATCAGCTAAGGTCTTTTTGTGTGACTCTTGAGTAAAAGTATTCCTTTAGTGTACAAGAATGGAGATGTAATAAAAATCCTCACAGAGTCATCTCAGGAACTGAGAGCCATGCAGTCTGTGTCTTTGCCTTCGATGTGAGTCTGTAAAATCTGAAGCCCTGGAAGTTTTTGTTGTTACTGAAGACACCAGGATAGTTCTCATTTGAGTAGACATTTCTATTTCTCTTACCTGTTATCACTATCCACACTGTGAAGGACTGCATTTCCACACCGTAGCACCACAGTGTGAAATTGCAGTAGTTTGCTTCTAGGGCCTTTGCGATAAAAATGCTCTATAAATGAAGGTAGGGTTACCTTTAACAAAGTTACAGGACCAGAGATAAAAATATGTCTGTCATGACTGCTTTAATATTGAATATGAACTATGCGACTTGCCTGGGACCAGTATTCTGGAAAATAGATCAAGCAAGTAAACATCTGTGTGTTTACTCTTTGCTTTGGAGAATAATCTTCGTGTTTCGAACTTTTGGAATCCGTATTTCTCTGCAGTGCCTCAATACAAGCTGATGGGCATTTGGGTAAATCCTTTGGGATAGACTAAGCAGATGATAGAAAATTTTTCTGCTGAAAGGTTTTAAAGAAGGGTCTTATATAGTTTAGTATAGATAGTTTTGAAAACTGTAGAGATTCTGAGGAGAACTGAATATGTTTTTCATTTTCATAATGCTCATTTTCAAGGATTTCTTAGCAGAAACTTCAGCATAAATTCTGAATGAAAGCTTTTATTAGTATTTTATTATTATAATATTTTATTAGTATTTTAAAGTATTTTTCAGAAACATCTGTCTAGGTATTTTAGAATTAGTTGTGTTTGACTACTTATAGTCAACATGCAGAGGAATGAAGAGCATAAGGCTGTGAAAGACTTCTGGCTAAATTTTGAAAAAAAAAAATCTTATGAGACTTCAGTTGTAACTTCAATTAAAATACAGAATTTTTCTACTATATCATGGCACAGATAGCACTCTGTTGGACCAGGGGCTTTCTGCAAGGTGTGGGAAAGATTAGATTACATATTGGGACAGAAGAGAAAATCACCCTCCCCAGCATGCTTTAAGGGTTTTTCTCCATTTGGAAATTCTGTCTATGCCTGTTAATAGACAGATCTTCCAAAACTGTATGACATTTTTATAAGTATTAAGAAATTTCTTGATGGTGATACTTGCTAGTGTATGGATTATTCTAAAACAAAGAAACAAACAAACAAAAACATATTTCAGTTGTCCTTTGCTGTAAGTTACTTGGAAAAAAAATCCCTCATTCTTTTTAAGATGAAGTTTAAGAAATGAAATATGTTGTATATGTATCCAGGGCACTGGACATAGAAAAGCAAGTAGGTCCATTCCAGTTTTCTGTCATTGATTTCAAAAAGGTGTTTTTGTGTATGATAAGAGACTCTGGTAGTTTATGATTTGTCCTTGTTATCCTACTGAAGCTGTCTCTTTTGCTTGGTGCACTTGCTAGTAAGCAATACGAGGTGTCACTTATACTATAAAGAGGAATGCTGCTAAACAGAAGCTGAGCTAGGTGACTTAATGGATCTCTTCAATTCATAATTTATAGGCACCTGAGGCACTTCTGGAATCTGATATGCTCCAAACATAACGTTAAGCATCCCACAACAGTTTCAGACAAGTCATAATTAATTACACATGCAAATGCATTAACTAAATATGACTTTGCAACCTTGCAGTGATTGAGTATTGTACATTGAAAAATGTAGATGTGCATTTAAGAAGACAGGCCTTCCTCTGTTGACTGACCCACTTAATTTTCCTCTCAGCTGAGTGAGCATATGTATGTGTGTATGTGTGTTTCTGTGCATGCATGTGTATTTATAGAGAGATTTCTTTTCCCTTACATTTCAATGTGCAAAGGGTTGTGGATAAAGTAGGTATCCAACTTCCTACAGATGCAAATGCAGGAATTCCTTTTAAAATGTGTACATAAGATTCAATTTTTAATTAAATTGAAGTTTTCCAGTGACTACTACTAAATTCATCATTCTCAAAGTAAATTAGTGGTTGCTATGCATATAAACAGGCTTGTCTGTGAGAAGTTTTGAATGTGACTTGAACCATTGTAAATGTTCTTTCCTAGCAGTGCTATTCTTTAAATCTCTGCATGCACCTCTTATTGAAATATGGAAACTACTTTTAAGACATTTTGGCTTCTATATTAGACCTATTTTACTTCAACTGACATACAGCAGCATCTGTGCCATTTACTAAATGTACTGCAGTAAAAGTGATTTCCTAAAATATAGCTCATTACATTTAAAATGTTGGGTTGATTCTTTTTTATAGCAATGTTTGCATCATGGAGGTTTGGGGCTTCTAATTCTGCTGCTTTCTGATTTTACTCCAGTGAAATTATATGGAGACAAAATAATTCTGATGTGGCAAAGATAGGAATTAAATTTCTTACGTTCAGAATGAGTCTTTAGCCTACTCTCATTCTAGGGAAAAATTTCAAAAGGAAAAAAAGGTATTAACAACAGAAAAGCCTCTCACAACCAACCAATCAACCTAGAAAAAAACATGAGGGAATACTAGAATGCTGGAAATAATATGGGATCAGAATTTTGCAATGTTGTTTTTAAGTTCCAGTACTCTCTTGATGTTCAGCCTGAACAAATCTTGTTAGTCCCTTACTCTGTTTCTTATAAGCTGCCAATGAAACCACTAAAGGATTGGTACCTAAATGTGTTTAAAGGATCTCAATATTCACCTCTTGGCTCTTCATGTGTAATAAAGGTAGCAAGTTCCAGAAGTACTATTCCAAAATGTATTGGACTACACCAAATTATTGAAGTCATGTAATACTGATATTGCATGAAATAAATGAAAAAAATAATTTGTTTGAATAGAAATAAAAGGAGGATGACAAATTTTGTAAATTTTATTATGTTAGGAAACATTAATAGCAAGGTAAAGTGGCCAAGAATCTGGCTGATTTGGGAATTTCCGTGAGGAAACATGGGCCACCTTGTATCGAAAGTGTTAGGAGGAGCGTAAGTGTGAGGCTGTTGCCCAAGGAGCAGCACTGTGGCATGCAGACCTCCCTTAGTTTTCCAGTCACCGTATGAATGTGCGTTAATACCAGTGACAGGAGGATATACTTAATATATCACCCTGTGTGTGGGCAAGCCCAGTGGCAATGTTGGCCTTGTTTTGGTACCTGTTGGTTACCCAATGGCCTAATTCTGTTTTCTGGGTGCTTCTAGTTGAAAGGCACATTGCTGTGACAGCCTCTCTGCTATGACTATTCCTTTAAGAAAAAGTTCTTCCCTTAACTTCTCTTTTTTGTCTAACTTAAACTGTAAAGAAGCCTAAAGTATACCAAAGATCTAATGCCAAGCAGAAGTTTGTAAGCATTACTTAATCTCCCCTAGCATTCTCCTTATGCACTCTGTGGCTGTTCTTTGTAAGTTATCTTTTTACTTTCCATTTGTGCAGCACCTAACATACTTGTCCATAACTTGGCCTTCCATGTAGAACTACAAGACCTGTAGGAGTTTGGGTTTTTTCTTCTGTTTTTCTGATTCACTATCCTGATGCAAGGAAAAATATAGCAAAAGTTATCAGAAGCCTTTGTACTATCATAGTGGCATAAAATAAAGGCCTCAGATGATACCAACAAATTTTTTGCCAGTAACAGCAAGCCAAGATGTTTCCCATAGAACACCACCAGTGTGAAACTGCTGCCACAATTCCCAACTCCAGGATGATATTCAAAGAATCGTTATTGTAAAGACTACGGAATTAAAGAATGGAATTGGGTTGCCATTATACTACTAAGTCATTTTTGAGTACTGGATCAATACCTTGCATTAGCAGACATTAGATACAAGACAACTTAAAGGAGGACACACTTAGGCAGCAGTCGCTTCTCCTGTGGTTCAGAAGAGCCAAATGGTACAGACAACATAGTTGCAACTCTCTGGCTTTTAATAAAATGTATAGCATACAAGCTTTTAGTGAAGCAGGGGGAGAATGCTCTGTGATGAAAAGCACTGATATTGTGGCTGTTATGGGTACTAGGAATATAAATATTCACTCATCTCTCCTCCTAAATTAAGCCTGGAATTTGAAGAAAAGGCCAAATCCATTAACCTATTGATAATACGTTCCAAAAACCTTTAAGCTCTTGGAGAACAAGTTTGAAAGATAGAGAGTCAAAAACTGGACAGTGTGCAATGGAATCCTTATTATCATGACATTATCAAGAAATGAGAAGAAAAGTGTGAGTGGATAGCTGTTTAAAAGATAAGACCTGTTTCTTTCTTTTGTAGTAAAATCAACTAGTCAAATCCTTATGTTATCAAGTGTAGTGTGGCTTGATTCTGTTCCCTGCTCCCTGGATGTACAGAAGCTGTATGAAAACTGTGAACTCTTTATATGAATTCCATGGGCTAAGGCATGGCGTAGGAATGAAACTGCCAATGTGTAGGAAGCATCAAAACTGGTAGAGCTTGATTTATAGGCATGGCAGCTCACTCCTTTACAATAAAAATAGTGTGCACTAAATGACTAACAGAGGAAACAACTCAGGGATATGCTTACATTAAGACAGTATAGAGCCTCAGCAGGGCCCCTGTAATCAATTATCCTAAATCAAAGTCCTGGCAGCTCCTGTGAATTACTATTGATTTTGAATACTAGTCGGTGAATTTTCCTGGGTCTAGAGTGGAATGTAAGTGTGAAGTGTGGATAAAATTAGGAGCTGGAACCAATCTCTCTGTAAAGCACAAGGAACAGCCAGATTTGGGGAGAAATGTTATGATGAAGTTCATTCTTTGAAATAACTTAAAAATCGCAAAAACACAAGTCCCACACAGGGCTAAAAATGTAGTATTGCAACAGCATATATTGAAATAAGATGAGAAATTTTATTTTCTTATGAAGCTTCTATGGTAAAGTCTTCCTGGCTTTCTAAATAAAGCCTTTGTCCTACATAGCAGCTGAATATATGGGGTTCAATTAATTCTCTTTCATGTAGCCTAAATCCAACTGTTTTGATACTGTCCTTCTTGCAGCAAACCCACAAATCATAATATAAATTATTCCAAAAATTATTGTAATGTAAGATTCTGTCTTTTTTGTGCTATAGCTTATAAGTTAAAAGTTTATTTTCTACAAAATCACGTTCCAGGTAGTGTTCCCTGATGGTTTCTGGAAGAAGCAGCTGCTATTTCTTTATGCATACTTTTCGCTTCAAAGGGAATTTAATCTATTGTAAGGAGAAATAGATGGCTGTATCCACTATCGTACAAGGAAACACATCCTGGAACCTTTCTTTGCTCAGCATTCTTGTGGTTTTTTCCACGTTCTCATTATACATGTTTTGGCACAAGCACAAAGCAGGCTTGCTCATTTATATTCTAGCTGATCAAGTGAAGAAGTCTGATTAATGTAAATTTTGGATCAAGGTGAGGGTCATCTTTGTAACCTGAAATGAAAGAAACTATTGAATGCCTTCTCCCAGAAGGGGATATTCCAGTTAAATAAGTGGCCCAAAGGCAGTGAGACAAATCTTCCTCCTCTTGCCATTTTCATTTTCATATCAGCTGCATAACAGCAGCACAAAATGCTGGATTAGGACTAACCATACCATATAGCAGAATTCTATGCTCACTTTGCATCCCCCACACCCGTTCTGATGGGAGCCGGGACTGCTGGACCAGGCTGGCCATGGGGAGAGGTTTGGGAGCTGAGGCAGAGAGGATGCCCTTCTGCATCAGACTCTGATGAGTCTGTGGCCTCGCTCTGGAAAGGTTTCTGTTGACTTTTTCATAGTTTTATTCAATTTCACTGAGCCACACAAGAGAGGGAAGACCTGATGTCTAAGAAAATAGCACATGGCTTGTTTAGGAGAGCCAATGACAGAACCAGAGGAAACGGCCACAAACTGAAGCACCAAAAGTTCCACAGGAATTGAAGGAAAGATTTCTTAACAGTGAGGGTGACAGAGCACTGGAACAGGCTGCCCAGAGAGGTTGTGGACTCTCCTCTGGAGATCTTCCAAACCCGCTTGGACGCAGTCCTGTGCCACGTGCTCTAGGTGACCCTGCGTGTGCAGGGGTTTGGACTAGATGATCTCTAGGGATCCCTTCCAACCTTAAGGATTCTATGATTGCATGTTTTTGTGAGCAAGAAATGGTTTTCTGTTGCTTGTTTCATGTTAATGAATTAAAAGCCTGCCAGTGCATCCCAGGTTTCAGGGACCCTGACAGGAAAGACCACAGATCAAGCTGCCTGTTCCTGGGAAGTGTGAGTACGCGGGAGTGACAACAACAGTGAGAGATCTTTTTTCTTTTTCCCAGGGAAAATCCCACCCTGTTCAGGCACAGGGACACCAGCATTTTTAGGACAGCAAAATTATATCCCAGTGTACTGCAAATGGTGAGCTGCTGTTTGGCCTTTCTGTCTCTTAGAAACCTTTGGTCTAAGGATTTGGGTTGGGTTGGATTGGTTGGTTGTTTTCTTTCTTCATGCTGCGTGTGGTACAATAAGAGTCAGATGTGAGTGTGGTAGGTCAGATGGGAACACAGGGAGAAGGACTGTGAGCCGCTGAAGACATCCCAGCATGAGGGACGACTGCAAGGGAAGTAGTTAGCAGTGGCGCTGCCTGGCCCTGCAGATTGGGACCATGAGAAGATGTTTTCCTTTAGCAAAGAGGTTTTCATTTAATCAGTTGTTTTGAACTCTTCAAATTTACCATGTGGGCTGTTTATGAAGCACAGTGTCTGGTCTGGTTGGTCTTATATTTTTCTGTCATGCGATGTGCTTAAAAAGACACAAAAGGGAAGACTGAAAAATAAGAATGCCAAGGGTCTCTTGGGAGATGCTTGCTCTCCCCATGTCATGCTAGCTTAAATACAGTTCCCCTCGTCACATGTCAAGCTGTACTTGATTGTTTTCAAATACATGATGAAAATCATGAAGGAAGAAAGTATTCCGTTATGTGACACGTTCTTCTTTTGATACATTGGTTTCTGTAACTGTCAAAGCAAAGGCTGTTGTTCCATCTTTTATTACAAACGTATTTGAGGGTGAATCTCTTCCTCCACTCTTTATTCTTTTGATTGTTTTTCTTTAATAGAGGTGTTATATTGGTTATTGTATTTCTCTCGATAATGCAACAGTGAGTTTTCTGTGGTACATTTTCTGCGTGATCCTCACACAGAAGGTAACGAGGTTCCTCCTCTCTCCATGGTGATTTAGTTGGCAGTTGGAAATGCAGTCTGTTTCTAGTATTTTATGCTTTTCTATTGGGAGGATGGAATATTTAATTTCATTATTCAGCATCAGATTATTCATTTTATGCAATGCAGGGAATACATCAATATTGTCCTCAGCTTCCAGAAAAATTATACTTACCATGACTGTTTTACACACAGTATTTATATTTTATATCTTTTTCACCACTCAGCAATTATTCATCTCTCTGCTGAAAGGTTGCAACGAGTTACTATAATTTCTGTGAACCCCTGAAAGCAATTCAATCACTAAAAGCAATTGCTTTTACTTAAAGGTATTTCCTGAGACACATTCACAGTACAAATAACTGAATAAAGTTTTTTTTTTTCCTTTTTATTATTTGGGAAATTTAATGGTGTTTTATAAGAGCAGGTAAATCGATGTTGTTGTGTCATAACATTCATTGCACTAATATTAATCATGAGGGATTCTTGGAGATGGATGTTGTACTGTGCAAATGTGATGCTGTGAGTGGGAGGGCATTTGAAATGCAACATTAATTCATTCCCCCTTGTTACTAAATACCACAAGATATTCATTGTTTTGCTGATGTTTTTCTTTTAAAATCACTTGATGTAAAATGAAAAAAAAAAGTCATTCTGATGTTTTGACCTATGCAAACTTATCGAGATACTTATTTCTGAATCTTCAATGTTGATATATTTAATTTCACTGTAGTGCCACTAAGTATATGTTTCTGGGAAAGATCAAGGTTAGGTGCCCTGTTCCCACAAAAATCAGTTGCAGGGTTTACGTTTTCTTCAGGGTGGGGAGCAAGGACAGACTTACTATCATGTCAGATGACTTGCCATTTGTAAAAGAGCCTTTCACATTTATCTTATCCCCTGAGATGTTTAAATTTGGATTGTCAGTTGATTCAAATTTTATGAGGAATCCGGGCACTGAGATGATTTGTGTGTAGGGCTGCAGATCTGGAGCTCAGTGATGGAGGTTTGTTCTCTCATGTATTTCCCTTGTGACCCTATGCAAATCACTTACTGCCTCTTTCAGAGCCTCATTGGTAAAATAGGGTAATGTTACTTTTCTTCTTGTTTGAAGGGTTAGTTTTATGATGGCTTATGATGGCTTTTGGATGGCTTATCTCCAGTGGATTGGTAAGGGCTATAGGAGAACATACAGTCTTATTTAAATGTACTGCTTTACATATATATTCTTCTTTCCCTTTATGCCCCCACAATTATTACTTTCTTACAGCTCTCTTGTGGGGACTCTTCCTTTCATTCTTTTCTTTGTGAGCAATCTTCCATGCGCTGGTCTTCTCCTCTAAATATGCTTGTCAGGTCCTTCTGGGCTTTTATGCTCACCAAGGCAGGTAATATATATGAGTGGATATATATGTGTGCATAATGTGAGCCAGACTTCGTGTGAACAATCTCTGATGATCAAACTGACAGGCCTGTGCTCAGGAAACTAGATCTTTGATATATCTTTGTGCCAGATGTGTCCCGCTAAATGATTCAGGTGTACGGTTCTTAAGCGCAGAAACTCATACTGATTTCAGGAATAAGCATCTTTCTTTCCACAGTATAGATAGGACAAAAGTGTACATTAGCGTATATAGTGTATCAAAACCTCCTATATGCTTACCTCTGTGTCTGTATTTGCCTTTGCAAAAATGAGCATATTTTTTTTTAGGTCTTCAGCTTAAGGTATGTGTATTGTTTAACTTAAGCTTTAACTTATTCATAAAAGGTAGCAAACCCTTGCCAGAGGGAGCAGATCTGAGCTGTGCATTTTTCCCTATCAATCAGTATTATCTAAAATAAAGCAGTAATTTCAGTAGCTGTTATGGGAAAATAATGCTGGTTTTAACTGGGAAATGCAGGAGATTTTGCTATCTGCTCTCTTTTGGTTTTAATGAAAAGTAGAATTTCAAAGCCCCTGAAATATCATTTCTTTGATATCACTTTTGCTCAGTGTGGCATGGTTTGGTTTATGGGGCAGATATGGGATTTTTTAAAAAAGCCCTACCGCCAAACATATGAGCATATCTTTATCTAAAAATCTCATATGCCTGGACGTTTGGATAAGCATAGTTCCTTCAAGAAATGGTGAGAGTCATAGTTTACCTGTGAACAACTGCGTTTTCCTTGACAAAACTTCTATTTAGACATTGTAGATATAAAGCCAGCCAATATGGAGGACCTGACAGAAGTGATCACAGCCTCTGAGTTTCATCCCCATCATTGCAATCTCTTTGTCTACAGCAGCAGCAAAGGATCGTTGAGGCTCTGCGACATGAGGGCATCGGCTCTCTGTGACAAACATTCCAAGCGTAAGTCCCTGCCTGTGGTTTGCTCCCACGGTTGTTAATGACCCATCTGTCATGGGCAGCATGTGTACGTTTGCATGTCACCCAGTGTGTTAGTTTCTTAGTTGTTGGCACAGTTGAAAAGAGGAAAAAAAACGCAGGAAAAAATTCTGCTCCATATGAATATTTCTATTCAGTTGAAAATGATCATTTGTATGACTGGTCCCTCTTAGGATCAGTGAAGAAGCTACATCTACAGCTGTCTAGCAAAGGACAGATGATTCCCAAGCAATATTTTGACTATGGAGAAATAATATGGAGAAATAAGCAGATTAGCATATTGTTTTGATTACAGGACTGCTGTTATGTATACTGGAACAGGTAAATTTTGTCCTTCAACCTGCCCTCAAAAATCTGAACCATTTTCTGGATTCAAAAACGTTTAAGTTCTCCTTAAGTGTTTTTTTTTTTTTTTTGATAATGTGTTCTTTCACTCTAGGAAATAGTTAATGCAGTAGCTAATGTCTGACAACTCAAGAAAAAAAAAAGCTGTTGTGCTGTCTTAGAAGGTGTTGTCTTGTCCTAATATGATCTCAAGTGGCCTATGCGTTCTATTTAGACTTATTACTGTCAATTCATGACAGTACACTTTTGAAGGCTTCATAAGAGAAGGAAGTAAAAACGTGATGCTGTCTTTGTTCTCAAAGGAAGGGATGAAGGGTGTTCATACTGTCTGTCTATCAACTCTTTATAGTACAGATAAGAATATGGTTCTTTCCACCGGTAATCTGAAAAAAAAAAAAAACAGGCACTTTGCTTTGCACAAGCAGCTTGTTTATTCCTGATCTTCTGAGACTGAAAAACATGAGACACAAAGGCATTATGTTGTGTGTCAGTCTCCTATGAGGAGATGACAGTTTAATGAATGAGGTGGCTCTGCTTGAACCAGGTGTCCTAGAACACTTCCATCTCACAGAGTCTAGTCTTCTGTTTCCTTGGCTATGCTGAATCACTGGGAAGATTAGGAGGACTTTTCTTAGCACAGAGGACATGTAAGATGCTTTCACATACATCAATTGCCACCTCAACGTTTTGGGATATGTGGGTCCACGAGTCTTATTACTCCGGAAGAAAAATCAACAACTTTGAAGACTTAAGTGAGCCTGCACATACCTAGCAGAGAGTTTTTTTTTTTTTTTAAATAGTAAAGAGCCTTTGACTAGACCTTTTGGCAGCAAGGAGAAATAGGCATACTCAAGACCTCTTACAAGTGATCTCCAATTATAGAAAATAACCTTTTGGGCTAACCGTTCTCGTTGTTAGCTGTATCTCGTTATACTTGCAGGGAGAGGTCAATACTATGGAGTGAAACGAGGGCTTGACACAATTCGGGCATTGTTGTGAGTTATCCTGTCCCACTTTCGTTGTTTTGCTCCATCATACTTTCACTTCTTCCCCCTAACAAGGCCTCCTTGCCCCTGTAACTCAGTGCCAAATGCCAGTCATAATCTCTTAAAACAACAAAACAGTAACCCTGAATAAAAAAGAAGGCATTTTATGCCAGAAGGGAGAGTAAGATCTAATGGTCATTGATTAAACTCTATTTTCCAGATCTGTGATTTAGAAAATAGCCATTTAATGTAGCATTGCTGCACTGAACACAAGTCAGACTCGGTGAGGAGCTGAGTATGTAGACCATGTGCAACACCAAATGGATAAGGCAATGGTAGACCTTCCAGTGTGTTACAAGGAATACTGCTGCTTGGAGTGGTTCGAATATAACTCTCAGAGGGATGCAACACTAATTATGTAAAGCCTGTAGCAACCTAAATGGAGATGCTTTCAGAAACAAATAATCAGGGAAATCAAATATTTGCAGGATCATCTGTCTAGTACCTTCGCTGTGAAACTGATTTCTCCGAGCGCTTGCTTTGTGCATGATGCACATGTGTGATGAGTACCATGCTCTCCTGGCTCAGCTCGTCTCCATGCCCTTCCCCACAGCTGCCTCTACTTCTTAGCTAAAACACCTATCGCTGGGGTTACTGCGCAGCCTCGCTTTCTGCCACGCAGTCCTACCTGCTTTATTCAGTCTAATATCACTGGGATCTGTGTTTCAGATGCTGCTCTGACACTAACAAACAGAGGAGTTTATAAGCTTTAGGAGTATATAAGGTCCAACAGATAACTTGTGCAAATACCTTAATGCTGAGCATATGTTGTGAACTTTTAGTTTTATTTCTTTTTCAGTCTGTTTTGTTATCCAAATCCTTGCACGGGGTTAAAGTCAGCTGCAGCTTTTGCAGGAAGTGTCCTTCAATTTGCACATGTCTAGAGAGTGCCAAATATAATTACTGTAATACACTGTATAAATAAATTATGTAATATTTGTAGTGTAAGCCACTGGCACTGGATGTTAATAATGTTCGTATCTGTTCAACCTTGCTGCCTATGCTGAGATTTATTAGCCAGCTGCCAATTTGTGGGATGAGTTGTAATGGAGACCTCTGTCCCACAGAAAAATGGGCAGAGGCCACCAAATCCATCCATAAGGCATCAGGTATCATATCAGCTCAGTAGGTGAGTTTTAAATCATCATAAGATACTGATAAGGTGTGATAAAATGCATTGTTTTTCCAGTGGAAACCAGTTCTTTATAACATCTTCTCTGTAATAGATCATCAAAAGCTGGGCAAGCAATCAGAAACCAAACGTGTGTGGCCATTACAAATGGATATACAGGAAAGCCTCATCTGTAACAGTAGAGCAGATACATATATAATACTGTCCCATGTTATTATCAGACTTTGCAAGTAGAGGAAGAGAATCCATGAAAGGATTGTGGAGAAGAGGAGAAAAAGAGATGAATGTCCCTGCTTATTGGGAATATAGCAGGATTGCGATAAGAGAGCTGATGTTCCCAGCAGTCCCCAGGGTTATGGCTAAGGAATTAAAATGGATTGGAATGTCAGACTCAAGCAGGAAGAAACAAGGAGTTGATTTAAATAATATGGAAGCTTTAATTTAAATGTGGCAAAATACCCAAGGTCATCTGGTGCTGTTGCTCAACAACATGCATAGCGGTGCAATGTAGCAAGAAGGCAGAACACAGGAAAACAGTGGCAGTAGGGAAGCAATGGTAGTAATAGCTGAAGCAGTGTCCTTGTTAGAGCAGTTAGCTGAGAGCATCCAAGAAATGAGAGCTCCCTGTCCTCCCAGTCAATCCCCAAACTACTTGAAATTCCCATGAAAAGGAGGCAAATAATGAAGAAGACAAACAAAAAAAATACTGGTGCAGTAAGATCATTCTAACTAAAAGAATACTTACCAAAAGTAGGTATATATAAAACACCAGTGCTCAGTTAACTGATAATTACTAATTTGATTTGATATTGTGTTGCTTTTATTATGCTCCTTATAAATGTGAGCTAAGTTAAAATCTATCTTCCAGTTTATGGACTAGGTAGATACATATGACTGTTTTAAGAAATCATCTGGTAAAGCAGACAGTTAAAGGAAACTGAGCTTGAACATGTGTCGAAATAAAAAGCTTGTTTTCAGTAGTTCACAAGAATTATTAAACTAACAATTATTAAGTGATAATTGGAAGTTGTACATTTCTTCAACATGGAATTTTTAAGTGACTCAAGAGTATAACTCTCATTGATATTCAGTATAGCAGCATTAATATCTTAAAGTCATTGCATATTTCAGAAAATGTTGCCTCAGAAGATGTAATCTACTTAAATGACATGTTGCTTTGCAAATTCTTTTTAGTGTACATTTCTTAATATGCTTAGTAGAATAATAAAAAAAGCTATTTTAATTATCCATTACCCATGTTCAAAGTTTGCTTAAAAAAATAAAGGAAGAAGGAAAAGCTGCAGTTTCCAGCTTATTGCTCCGCCAGGAGCGCCACGGTGGTCTTTAAAATGCAAACCCTTGCACACAGTGCAGGTAGTTCCCATTTTTGATCCTTGACAAGCTTCTAGTGGCTGAGACCATCTTAAAGATTCTTTTTTGTCTCCATGCACTTCCCAATGCGCTAACCGTACTGGCTAGATTAAGATGAGCTGGCAAATCCAAAGCCTGTCATGTGCCTTTCTGGAGAGCATTCGACTAGGGGCGTATGCATAGGTCGATGACAAGAAGGGGCAAAACACCTCGGCTGATGCCTTCCCCAGTGCCATAGGTTGGATAAAGAGCATCTTAAAGGTGTAAACTGGATGTCAGAGCAAAGCAGAGCACATTTTAGGTTTGATTTATAGCAGAAAGGTCTGGTGGCAGCATATTTTTCCTTGAGAGACTCTTTGTTTTTCTTCTTGAAAATCAGACATGAAGGAAATGCCAACCCTTCCATTAGGATGAATGCCATTAATCTAACAGTCTGGCAGCTAGCTGAGTTGGTTATCTACTGTTTTTGAGATCATCTTTGGTTTTAAACTTAAGAATTTTGGACCATGCAAGTGGCCAAAACACAAATGAAAGAAAAGCTGCTAGAATATGTTAAAATTTAAATCTCAAATGTATTATCTTTACTAACCTTTTATGGGAGGTGGCACCTGCAGAGATGAGACAGCTTTCAGACCTCTAACTGAATATGGATTATCCTTCATTTGAAACGGAGAATACCAGATGCACAAAAAGCCTGTGACAGAACATCCCTGCTGGATTTGCTAATTAATATTGACCTTTCCAAATGAATGATGCTAATTGTACAACTAGAAGAGAGACAACTTGTTTTTCTTTTATCTAAGCTTTACATTTAAAACATGCTTTTTATTTTTGCTCCTGGTCTCACGTCAGGTTGTCAGCGACGAGCCAGCCAGCTGTGCTCCTTGAGTGCGCAAGGCCCCTGTTGCAATAATGTCCACTTCAGGCAAAACCTGGGAGCTTTCTGCTGACAGGAGAGGCACCTATCTGAGCTTCCATAATGACTTGATCCCATGCTTTCATAAAGGCTTGTTCTCCTTTGCCTAATGCTGGATTTATTTTCTAAGCAGGCGCTACAAAGGGATAGATTTATTGCCCATTTTATGTCATCAGTGAAAATGTGCCTGTATCCTGATAATTTTGTAATTATGGCTGTCACTAAAGATCTGTTATTACAATTTCACACATACTATACTAGATCCTGAGAAGGATCCTTCCTTGTGCAGGAATCCCATTGAAATTCGGCACGAGATTGCCTGAAGCGTTGGCTCCAAAGCTTCTCTTCTGTTCAGTTTAGATGAATGTATAACAAAGACATTTAAAACATGAGTAATGAAAAGTAGAAGGTGTTGCTACAGAAATAGGATTGTATCTATATAGTATTTCCTCTCATTGTATAAAATATATTAAAATTAAATCAGAATAAGAAAAATCTTTTTTGAGGACTTACAGCTACCAAATAGTAAGAAGAAAGAGGAAAGCCTGAAGTGATGGTAAATGATTTATGATTGAAGAGGTGTTTCATTAACCCCTCTCCCCCAAACACACACAGATAAAGCAAATAATTGCTGAGAGATTGCTTTAATTATTCAGCCTATTAAAATTCCTGTCTTGTTTGCCTTATTTTTTAATAGCATCAAAAATTGCTTTTCATTGTCTCTTGAAACCAACATTATTCTTTCAGCATGCTGTTTTGTTGGGCAAAAAATGCATCTATTGCTACCCTTTTATATCAAGATGGCCCAGACTTATGCATGTATTTTCCTGTACATATGGAATCGTTTTATGTCCCATTAACTTCCATGGGATTGCTCGCAATACATGACATTAAACATGCACATAAGCCTTCGTGAGAGTGGGGCTTAACGAGGCTTCATCTTCCAGTTTACCCTCACATATTTCCACCTCCTCGTTGTCTTTGGCACCGTTTCTCGTTATTAACAAACCCCCTGGCAAAGTTGCATTAACATAAGCAACTGGGCAGTGAAGCTCCCACCCCCTGATCTTTAGCTATTGATCGGGCTTTACCTTTCAGCACTAATGCAGCGTCCCATGGGGTGTGCGCCGAGCCGCAGCGACTCACTGCAGATGGTAAAACAGGGTCTTAAAAATCGATTTGAGGCTCCGCTTTCAGGAGCCCCCCTCTCTAGGGGTATCGATTAGAAGCCTGGTGTTAATACTGGCTTATCGGGTAAGGGAGTGCTTGGCTGGAGGTGGGATTTCAGGCTCAAAGTGTGGGGTAAAAACAGCCCTTAGGAAGGAACATGAGGGGTTAATGAGCAAGGATCAGAAGGAGAGAGGGAGTGACATGCGGGCCATGACTACCCAGACCCCGGGGTAAATGTACAAGGCATGAAGAGGTGCACTCAGAGCTAATTTAGTGGAATATAAAAAGAGTAACTTTCTTCATTTAAGACAGGATGAGCAACTACAGAGTGCTTGCGCTATGGTAATGTAAACCATTGTTAAATAATTTTGGTTAATTATTTATACTTCATGTCATCAAATAATTGTGGTTTTGGTTGCCTATTCAAAATTCAAAAATTTGAAAAAAATCATCTGCAAGCAGCTGTATTAATGCAGAACAGGGAGGTAAGATTTTGACATTAATGAAGCAAACCCAATATGAAGAAATTTTTGAGGGAGGTGAATATATGAGTGGATCAACTTAATATAAAGCAGTTAAACATTCTGGGATACTGAAGGATAAAGTAAATAGTAATAGTAAACAATTGTTATTGTAAACAGAATAATTAGAGTAATAACAAATAGAGCAATAAAATCTTAAAGAGGCTGTGAATTCAGAGATACCCTTGCCATTGCTCTTGATTCACTCAGAACTGAACTTGGGAGCTATTTGGTATGAAATAATGTAGTATGAAATCTTAAAGAACATTATAAGCTGTGTTAGAAATAACTGCACTGCATTTGTAAACTTGGGAGTCAGGGCCTTTAGAGAGAGCTGCTTTATATTTGATGGTCCTCAAGTGGATTTTTTTCCCCTTGAATTTGTACAGTTGCTTTTGAACCCGTGTATAATGTTGCCATTCAAATATCTTTTAAAAAGACTTCTGTAGCTTTAGTAGGCACCATGTGAAGATCCATTTGCTCCTGTCTCCTTCCTAGTACCGTTTGGTGACCCTTTAGCTGAGTGGAACAGACAGGGGACAAAGTGAACTGTCGCTCCCTATTCGTGCCCTGCATGACATTTGCAATGAGTCCTCTCCTCGTGGCCTTTCCTGGCCTGAGGAGTCCCAGCCTGGGTAGTCATGGCTGGCACGTCACTCCCTCCCTCCTGATCCTTCTTATTCCTCATTTCTGTCCTTTAGATCGATGTGGATTGAGAGAGGAGGCCAGAGCTATGCATAGATAGCTCCAGATGTGAGCCCGTCTTGCAGCTGTGTGGCACCAAATGATGCTCTCTCTCTTTGCTCTCTCTCTCTTTTATTTTTATTTATTTTTTTTCTTTTTTTTGTAATTTCAAGCACTAAGTTTGGTTTTGATTGCTACTGGGCATTTTATATGTCCATGATAAAGCCAGTATTTCCTGAATGGTATAAATGGGCTCAGAATTTGTCAACATATAAAGCTAGGATTTTTTTTCTGTTTTATTGTGTTTCTCTCTGTATTTAATCACCTGAAATTCCTCTGCCGCTTTATTAACCAGCCATTCAATGCCACAGAAAATTTCTGTAGTTGTTCTTAGTCATTTTTATGATGACTAATTTGGTATTATCAGCAAGCTTTTTCAGCACTTATGTACTTCCTTTTTCAATCTTAACTGTAATTATTTTGATCAGTATGAGCCCAAGCACAGAGCTCTACAAAATTTCACTGACAGGCTCTCCAATGTGAAAATGAATAATGAATAATTCCTATTCTTCATTTCCATCTTTTGTTCAATTGCTTATGCAGCCTAGAACCTTTCCTGTTATTCAGTAGTTGTTTATGCTGTGAGCCCTTATGAGGGCCCTGATTGAATCCCTCTTGGAAACCCAAGTAGGCTGTATCAGTTGGGTTTCAGCTACCCTTCTTTCTGTTCATCATATTGATTCTGTTCATTAGAAAGTACCATTTTTTGGTACATTTTAATCAGATATTGCAGTCATTTTCATTTGGGATCTGAAATGAAAGAGAGGCTTAATTTAGAAGCTAAATTGCTTTGCCTGGAACTGCATCTGTTTTCAATGCTTATACAACGTCAAGCCTAGTAGAGATTACCTGAACCATTGCTAGTATTCCTAGGTTCAGTTGAAATACCTATATTCTTCTTATTCAGGTATAACCCAGAAGTTATATGTAAAAAGTCATTAACTTAGCAGCTAACATAGCTGCAAACTGTATGCAGGCTTGGATAATAAAAAGAAAAATTCTTGTCTTGCCCTTCCCTGGCTCTGGCGTCCGCAGCCAACCCCTCCACAGGGATCCTACTCGCCCTTCTAGCCGTTCGTAGCTTCAACAAGAACTGGAGATCTTTCTGCAGCCAGCAGCTGTTCTTGGAAGAGAAGAGAGCTGTCGTTTTCATGGGGCCCAATTTCTGAGAACTTCACTCTAAGTAACAGTCTTGAAAATGAAGTCGCTGTTATCTTTCCAATATCTACAGTGCATTTTGTTGCTGACAGGAGTAGTCAGCAATGAGGAGACATGCCCAATTTCACTTTTTCATCTAGTTGTTTCTGAATGTTGTAGAAACAGATGCTTTCAGGGCAGGATATCAGCTATTAACAACATCACCTAGAAAAATGTTTTAAAGGTTTTCTTAAACAGAAAGGAAGTAGCCTCAGAAGAAATTTTGTTTCTCAGTTATGAGGAATGACTTTTTAGGCAGTTTATAAGCTCATCCTATGAGTAATGAAAATTCTTTACAGCTTTGTGAACTTCCTTTCGTCTTAGAGGTTTTTGCTTTTTCCTTCTTTTCAGAGAAGCACATGTTCTGCAATACATGTAAACATGAGTCATCTTGAGTTTTCTTTTAAAATCCAGTTGGCTCTGTAACAGCAAAATGTTGTTTTTATCTATAGTTTTGCTTTTGGTCTGCAGAAACAGAAATTCCAAGGTTTCTGTCTTTGTGCCTTAGGAGCATGCAGTTATCATGAAGAGCTCAGGATATGATAACAATTTTTTGTCAAAGCTTATACTTTCAGTCTCTGCTTTGAAAAACAATGAAACATTTGTATGACTGATTGTAGTTGACATTTCTTTTATCTCATCAATCCATTATTCACTTACAAAATCCTGTAGAAAATAAAAAGTAGTTTCAGATAAAATTTTCGTTGTATTGCGTACATAGCTTTTCTAACACCTGCGCCGCATTATCTGCGAGATTGTTATTGCTTTCTCTTTAAATAGATCATTCTTTTTGCTTTGAAAAACATTATTCATGTTTGTACTTTGAACCATCTGCTTTGCAGCAATGCTCTGAGGAGTTTGTGTTTTATTTCATCAAATCAAAAGTAACAGAAAGTAATAGAAACATGGGAGTAAATGTTGAAAATACATGGCCAGGGTCCTTTGAAGTAATGCATGCTGAAATATCATGAATATTCCTTGTTGAGATGATTTTGAGAGGAATATAGGATTACTTGTTTTATATTAGATTGTGATACTGCACCCACTCTATGAAATATTTTTAGCTTTTTTTTTGAAGTTCTCCTATGCCAAAATTTATTCCCTTGAATGGTTACGGCCCAGTCCAGCAACCAAAATAATAGTTTTCAGTGATACTGCAGTCTAGAAATCCCAGTAACTCCCTCAAAAATGTGTACCTAGGAAATAGGTTCAGCAAAACAAAGAGCAAAAAGCCTTTGGTGGGATCATGTTCGATTGGTGGTGGTTGTTGAGGGTTGGGTAACTCCTAGAATATCATTTAGTTACTATCGACTTGTTATTTTTCAGAGGAATGTGCCCAATGCTCTGTGATATGTCTTTCTCCTAGCTCCTTGATATCCCTCTCTAATCTGACACAATCATGTCAGATTGAGAAAATTTGAGAAAAATACTGTTTTCCACTGAAAGGCTGCTAGTGATATGAAAGAGGGAGGCAGTATTAGAAGGGTATTTCCTAGGACATCCCCTTTCCCCTGTAGTTTGTGTACGCGGGGCCTCTCCGTGTCCCTTCCTGCGGAGCGAGGAGCAGGAGCGGTGTCTTCCCGGGAGGCTCCGCTGCAGGGCTGGCTCTGCTCGGAGATGCGCTTGACTTTGCTCCATGGTGCCACAGCATTTCTGTGTTCCCGTTGGCAAAGCCATATCTAAGTCTGAGCAGTGTCACATAAAAAATATGCCTCGGCGCTTGCGGTTTGTATGTTCTGTAGCTTGCAGCTAGGCAGATAGTTTTATATCTTTTATCTAATTAGCATTGAAAAGGTTTTCAGAAACAATAATAATGGAAGTTAATACCACTTTTCATTGCCAAAGATATTTATTAAGAAGTTAATCAAGAAATTAATAGAGGAGTACAATAGAGTTTATAATTGAATCTCAGCAAAATTCTGTGTCCAGATTCTAGTCTAATGGGATCTATTCAGATATATATATAAAAGTAAAATAGATTTAGAGTCTCCTATATCTTTGGTGCTGATTGTCCTGTGGCATAAGAGTCAAGTGGTAAGTCTAAACTATAATGGGCAGAAATTCTGTTTTCTGAGCTTGTCGATAAATCCGATTTTGTTAGCTGGCTTCAAAATATGTGTGGAAATAAAACGAACTGTGAGCTATTCCTATATCTTCTCCTATCAGCTTGAAAAGGCCAGGCTTGGATTTGTGTTGTTTGCCTGAACAAAAATCAATGTTATATCACCGTCAGTACTGTTCTATCTCCAGTTATCTAACTTCCATTAGCCAAACTGAATTAGGATTATGCCTTTTTGCAGTGTACACATACCATTACATTAACGCTGCAACCAGCAA
Source organism: Tinamus guttatus (assembly GCF_000705375.1). Next base: position 3,550 of record NW_010583370.1, on the reverse strand, counting down.
TAGCTAAGAGCCTAGGATAGCAGATCTCACCCTCATTTCCTCAGGCCAATGCCTCAGGAAATGCCTAGTTGTTCAGGCATATGGTGCTGGTGGCTAAGCTGGGAGTCACTCCTCTTTTTTCTATAGCAATTTTTCTGGTTGCCTGTGCTGAGCTATTTGCAAAAAATTGCAGCTACTGAATTTGCTGCCAGTGCCTTTCTTTCAGCAGCTTAATTAATGTAAAATCTCCAGTGCTCCCTGTGGTAAGCACAGGGAGCGTTAAATAGTGCAGATAAGGGATGAAATGTTTAATCTCATTAGTGGTCATCCTAACAAAACACAGAGCATCCAGTACTAATATTGCTGCTCTTCTAGTCATTGGGAGTTTGATTAGCCTTGCAGTGCCTTGTGTTTGGAATAACCAAGAAACTTTATCTCAGCTGTAAATGAAGGGGTAGTGCAGTGGGTTTCCTTTCTCGTTCTTGATTCAGATAGCAACTTTACATCATAATAAGGAGGATGAAGTTCTTGCCAGCCAAGTAGATGATAGTTTGGACAGATTAAAGGAAAGAGGTATGAGAAATGATAATTGCTTCGTGCTCATCAGACTTCCATTGAACATCTGACAGGATAATTACAAAATATCTGCTTTGCAGAATGTCTAGGTAAATTTTTAAAGAGTTATTTAAAGTTGTTCGTTTACAGTCTGTGTAAAAAGAAAAGTTATTCCTCCTTTTTGAAGTAGTTCATTACCATTTAGATGTGTTATACTTGTTCAAATACAGAGCTTATTCTCATGTGCATGCCTGGCTGCATTTCACCCCCAAAGAAAATTACCCATAATTTTTTGCATTACCCTTCATGCTTCACCCACCTACTTGCCCTTACTGTTCGGCAGAACATTATTTCACCTGATGGAAATTCGAACCTTGTTGCTTTCAACAGTCTGAATCACATAGATAAATGAATTAAGAGAAAAATATTTCAGAGGACTACTCAAAAACCTCCGTTTTTACCGTCATCAAGAAGTTGTTCTATTTACTACACCTTTCTATGTCTCAGCAAATAGTTTCTCTTCACTCGCTTTTAAAACTTGGAAATGACAACCACCAAATTCTCAATTTCCAAAGAATATTCTAGACATAGAACCCTTCTGTGATTCCTCCAATTAAGTGTGAACCATCAGATATATATATGTAGTTGAATAGCGATGACCAATTTGCTAGCTAGAAAGCCCTGTATGGACGTGCTCTAAGCCATATTTCATGATCCTTTGCCTTTTCAGGATGTGTAATACACAGAAAAGTTAATAGTGAATATAGTGAGTTCAGTGCTTCCTAGAAGTGTCAGCAGTCTCTCATGGACTAAATAGTTCATGTTTCCAGCTAGTAAGTCACTCTCCTCTGCTCGTGTTTTAGGAAAAAGTTAATTGCAGTTTGCAGCTTCTCCACAAAATTCACGTTCAGTCCTAGCTGCCCTCGGACAGGGCTGGAAAGCCGCGGCCTGGCCAGCTGCAGGTGTGTCATGAAGCACTGCTTTTGCAGAACTCTAACTTCTTTCTCACTTCTTTTTCTTTCAACAGTTTATGAAGAACCAGAAGACCCCAGTAACAGATCATTTTTTTCAGAAATTATCTCTTCAGTGTCAGATGTCAAGTTCAGCCACAGTGGTAGATACATGCTGACGAGAGATTACCTCACTGTCAAAGTTTGGGATCTGAACATGGAAACCAAGCCCGTAGAAACGTACCAGGTAGGCATCTCTCCCTTCTTGACCAGCAGCAATAATAGGTCATCTCACTATTCAAAAATTAAATGGTTCTCTGATGTTCTTGTAGCTTGTTCTGAGAAGACAGTTCAGAGTAGAACCCTTGTAGTGGCATCTAGTAGTATCCACTGAAAGAGGATGTTCAGAATTAGTACATTGAAAAAACAAACCACCACCACCACCACCAAAAAAAAAAAAAAAAAAAAAAAAAAAGGAAAGGATTTTGTCCTCTCTTTCTAACTGCTGGATTTTTGCCATCATGATTTGGGAACTTATTTTAAAACTTCCTCCATACAGAAGAGATTATTGTTAAGCCCTCACACCACCGCTGACACAGCAGTCTGTGAATGCCAGACAGACGCATCTGGTTGCCTGAATTCACTGGGATATTATGCAGACAAAATGCCACTGGCTCCTGCCAGCACTGAATTTGTGCTTGTGACATCTGCTCTGTTTGGCAGGAGAGGTTTGAGCTTTCATTTTTTTGACTCTGACTTGAAGAGGAAAATTATGTCTGTGACGCAAAAAAATGTTTGTTATGAAAATCTAATGAGAAAAAGCTGTTCAGCTACGTACAGAAGAACATGCAAAATAGGAAAAATAACATTCATCTGGCTCATACTGCTTACACAGAGACAATCCTAGAGAAATATTGGAATAATCCATTTTCTGTCCCTGCGGTCTACATAGGGGCAGGTGAGGTAATTCACAGTAACTGTGTTTATGATTCTTTCTTTTTTTAACAGCACATGCTGTGAGTTTGGTAGTGTGACTTGTCAAAGCAATCAAAATTTGACATCAGTATTGCTGGAGGTGTTTATTAGCTCTAACTGTGCAGACAAAGTGGGCCCTCGGTGCTGTCCATTGCATCATCTATTACCCTTCAGTGGATACTGTGTAATATAAATCCTTGGAAGTCTGAGTCTGTGTGCCTTTAAAAATACAGAATTGTTTCTGTTCTGAAAATGACAGTTCTATTAGTAGTACAGTAGTATTAGATGTGTTTCTTAGAAATTTTGATGTGCTGCAAAGTGACCAGGGAATGGAGAGATTGTGTTTTACATACTAGAATCGTATCTCAGATTTTAGGAACTTGGGTAATATATTATTTTATACTTATGCTAATGGAGTGAGCAGCTTTCTCCCTGGAGAGACATAGCTGATCAAGCCAACCTGTTTGTCTTGATTTTGACATCTACTTTTATTTCTCATCTATGTAGCTTCCAGTCAAGCTGGCTACCTTTAAATCAGTCTGACACCCAACAATGGGGCCAATTAAAAAGTTATATTTCTCCACACTGAGGTGTGGAAAACGTGTATAATTTTTCAGGACTGACTATTGCAATCAGAAGCCTATAAAAATAACAACCCCAGGCAAATTTAGGTGTTCTTGCTGCTTTGCCTTAACTTGTGGATTGCGTTTATTTCTCAAATACTTATCCAGGACCTTGCAAAGAGCACTAACAGCTCAGAAAAGAAGACTCTAGAAGTCAGTCAGAGGCCTTAGTAGGGCGGTATCACAGGAGGACTGGCTCGCCAGTACAAGAGGGATGTGGAGCTGCTGAAGAGAGTCCAGTGCAGGGCCACAAGGATGATCAGGGGCCTGGAACATCTGCCCTATGAGGAGAGGCTGAGGGAGCTGGGCCTGTTCAGCCTGGAGAAGAGAAGGCTGAGAGGGGATCTGATCAGTGTCTATCAGTACCTCAAGGGAGGCAGTGAGGAGGATGGTGCTGGCCCCTTTTTAGTGGTGGCCGCCAACAGGACTAGAGGAAACGGAAGCAAACTGAAGCATCAAAAGTTCCAC
>NW_010583369.1:162786-174898 GCF_000705375.1 Tinamus guttatus | reverse complement strand
CGGCCACGCTGCCCGCGGGCCTCCTGACGGAGCGGGAGCTGGGGATTCCGCCCCTCGGCTTCGTTTCTGGGAGCTGCCATTCTACGTGCTTAAAACCCTGACAGCGAGTGGAGGCTGTTGAGGCAAACGAGGAAGCCCAGCAGTCGCCCTGGTTATTTTGGGAAGTAATTAGCCCTTTGATAGCTTTCCCGTCCCGCAGCGGTTGGTGAAGACAGTCCACAGGCTATCATCTTGAGCAGCCGAGTCCTTGTAACTACTTGATTGAATTTGACTCTGCGGTCAGAGATCGCTCGGGGCTGCCAGAACAGGTTTTTCCTAACTGTGCAGGTGCCTCTGCCAGGCACCCAAACCGCAGGCCCATCCCGGCACCAGTGCAGTCCAGCTCCATGGGCAGGCAGGGCTCAGGAGACACGTGGCTTGGAGGCGAGGGGGAAGGAAAGGGCTGTCCCCAGACGTGCCCACGCACCCACTGCCAGCACCGTGCTGGTGTCTGCTGCGTGCTTGGTCCTCAAAACCCAGCGCTGTTTGTGGTGCAGGAGACCTCGGGGTGGCCCATGGGATGGTGGTCTGAGGAAACAACCAGCAACAAGGGAACCTTTCAGATCCTTAGGGATGGCAGCATTAAATCTTTTATCTCCCCCCAAAAAATATAAAGAAGAAGTTTGAAATTTCTCTACAAATGCCTGAATCTAATTTCTGAGATGGTGTTTTGCAAAATTCTGGATCAGGGTTATGTGTTTTGTCTCCTCTGTATTCAGCAAAACAATGTTCTGGATCTAATTTGGACCAGTCCACTTCTCTGCAATTATAAGGGAGGACTTGGTAATGGTTTCCAAAGAGCTTCCAAGTTTGAGACAATTGCAATTTTTGGAACAATTTTAACACTGCTTAGGATTTTTAGCTGAAAATCTATTATGCTTTTAGACACACAAATTTACAATTAAAATACATTTTTTGGAAGTATTCACACAATCACAAAAACCTCTAGTCTACTGCTAGCCTGTGACTTACCACAGAACTCCTAGTCACTTTGTCATTATTGAGATATAGAAGATTCAGGACAAAACCTGGATTTCAGGGCAGCTAAGCTTTCCCTGCTGCTTTAGATGTTTTGCCTGCCATTCCTCTGGCAGATGCTGGTTGCTGAGGGATGGTCCTATGTTGCAGATAAGGAGTTCGGATCCCTTTCTGGGAAGCTTGTAGGTGAAGCCAAGCCAACGGGGCGTTTCTCCTTCAATGGTGTCCCCCTCCGTGGAGCGGCTTTGCTTTGCAGAGCCCACTTGCTCGCTCCCAGTTGGCTTCTCATCCATCACGGCGACAGCTGCCGCGCTCCCATGGGACGGTGCTGGGAAAGAACAGCATCCTCCAGGCCTCAATCCAAAGCCCGCTCGCTTCAATGGAAAATTGCTAGCCTCAATGTGGGGACCCTGGCGGGATTCCACCTCCAATCGGATAGTTTTGCCACTGCTGGCTCGTGGCCCTTGGCAGCTCTGTTGCGCAGCAGTTTTAGACCTCATCCCAAATAGAGTGTGTAAATTCTCCATAGTTAACAATTTTCCTTGCAGCCAAAATTATTTCCTTTCCCAGCTGTAGGAGAGGGAAATGTTTGGTTTTTAATTCATGAGTGCCTAGTAAAATTTAAATGAGAGACATGGAGATAAACTCCGTCTTTTGACTATGTTTAGGTGCCCCGTCTCATCACCCAGGCTGCTCCTGTTAGTGGAAAGCTGCAGCATCTCCAGAGCACGAGGCTCATTTTGTCTCTCTCAGAACCAAGGTTAGGAGGTAGGGATTGCTCCAGGAGTGCCCAGCTCTTCCTACAGCCTACGGAGGAATTTTGGCAGAAGCGTTTAGACAAGTGTAAAATATTCAACACACTGAAGTGAGATACGAGATGAATTCTCTCCGCAGTGAGGATTTCTGTTCATTACGGCAGGTTTTAAATAAAAAGAAAATTGAATTCAACTTGATTCTCCCTCTGACTTTGACACTTTGCATTTCACTAAAAATTTCTCTGGGTTCCAAATATTAAATTCTTATTTTTTTTCTTAAATTCTCTTAATTATTTTGTAAAATCTGGATTTGACAAGCAAAGCACTCCCAGGTTGTATGATGGATGCCTGGCTAGTGGTGGCCAAGCTGTAAGAAAGCAGTTTTCAGGCCAGCACCTGGGGCTTGCAGCTACTAGTGGTATAGAGATACCTATCCCTAAAAACCTATTGCTCTGCGTTTGATAATTTTGACCTTTATTTAGCAAGAATGCTTGAAATGCTTTATTGTTAAAGTACTGAAAAATACACAAAGCAAAATATCTTTATTTGCAACTTAATATTGCAAGGTTTGAACTTCCTTTTGAATGAAATAGCTTGCATTAACCTAAAGCTTACAACATTAATAATTAATTTTTGGTCCATTCTCATCTGCTGGCATCACTGAAGAGGAAACCACATTAAAAGAAGTAGCTTAACTAATCTTAATCTTTTTCTGGCATGGATTCCTCTGCTGGAAAGTTGAGCCATTTGAACTTTATTTCATGCTCGATGCAGTCTCCCTACTTTTTACCAACATACAATTTCTTAAATTACACATTGCTAACTAGTAAAGTCCATGTGCTGGTTGTCCTAACTAATTGCTTTATAATTGCTCCGTGTACTCGCACCTGGGTACGTAATGGAAAGGGAATGGAAAGCAGAGCTGCTCTGTTTCCTGTGAGAACTTAATACACAAGGAGCGTTGGAGATGTGGAGATGGAAGTGAATGAATTTTCCCTTCGCTCCACATTCCGGCTCCCTGGCTGGAAGGGGGATGTGGTAACAGCCACGTTTTGTGGGCAGGGAGTGGGAGGATTGGCCAGCAGCCTCGGAGACTGGCTCGTTGCCCCCGGCTTGGCTGGAGCTGCCTTTGTGCATGGTTTTTTTGGCTGCTAGTGGGAAAGCTTCCCTTTTCCCCCGCTTTTGTTTCCCATAGACGGTGGCTGAATTAGACTTGGAAGGTCTTCCAAGGCTGCGGAGCCTTGCAAGCTTTTGCTTGCCATGTGGGAGGAAAACCTTGGACTCCATTCAGCAGTGGTATTACCTTAATTAAGAACAGGGAAGCAGGTTGTATCTGGCTTGGTATGTTCTTGTGGCAATTCTGGGCACAACCAACAATGAAAATAGCACAGTGAGCAAGCGGGAAGGAAGGCCCCACGAGGTTGCCAAAGCTTTTCCAGCCCCCTAAAAGATCAAAGTTTACATTACGTCAGAGGGCTGGACGGTGAAACTGAAGAACTCATCCCTTGGATTGAGCAGGGAGGGTAATGAAACAGCGGAGCGGCATAGCGAGACAGGGTGGGATGTGCTGTCACCTCAGACCTTGGCGTAGAGATGCCCCGTGGCACACACGGAGCCGTGGGAGCAGTGGGGGAATTAGTAAGTGAGGTGGTGGTGTGTGTCGGGCAGGGCCTAGGGCTCCAGGGAGGGCCCGCTGAGGTGTATAGAGCACGGCTCCACATGGAGTAAACGGAGTCCCAGCTGTGAGATTACACCAAATTCCCTGTGAGCGGGAGGGAGTTTGGTAGTGGCATGTGCCAGTGTCCTCAGTGAGGAGTGATGGATGGTGCCTCCAACTCAAGGGTAAGCGAGCTACGTTTTGGAATAGTGTTAGTGTTTTGGCTAGAGAAATCCTGCTCACAGCAGGAAGTCGGGAAGCCCTGTGGAGACACCCTCGCCACGTGGCAGTCACCTGTTGAGCTCCATGAGCGTGATGGAGCCATGGCCGCTTTCCTCGTTGGAAGGTGGGTGAAGAATTGCTGCAGTTCAGCTGCAGCAGCCGGTATTGAGGGCTGTTCCCTCTGGGACTTGAGCAAAAAGCACCACTCTCCTCCAGCCCCAACATGAGGAATGACGCTTTGGAGCCTGGAAGTGGAAGGAGGCTCTGTTCCCAGCTCCACGTTTGCAGGGCTCCTACCACAGAAAACAGGCCTAGGCCTTATTGTTGACTGATGTTGGTCAAGAAGCGAAGAAAGGGGGAGATGTGGGTGCTGATTGTCCCTCGTGACTGGACATGTTTCTTCCTCCTCCTGCCGTGGCTGTCTCCCAAGAACATGGGTTCTGCAGGAAGCCTGTGGCAGAATGGGAATGTGGTTCTGGGAGGTGCAGGAGCTGCAGAGAAGCTGAAGGACAGTCAGCCTGGGGCCCAGCAGAGAGGCTTCACAGAGCGAGGAGCCGTGGTGGTGTTTGTTGTGCAGTGTGAGTTTATTATTTTTTTCCTATGGTAGAAGAGAGGGAAAAGAAATAGAAAGGAGGGGTTGGCAGATGCTGTCCATTTTGCACAAGAGCTATCCACGTTGTCAAGTCAGTTCCCAACGCTGCCGATTCCTCCTTCATCCTTCTCTGCTCCTGGCAGCTGACAGGGCAAGAACATACCAAGCTGGGCTGGTGTCTGTTTGCCTTTACTAAACCTGCTTTCCACATGGCCAAGCTCTGGGAAGCACTCCTAAAGAGCCTCGTTACGGTAGCAGTGCATTTCTGGCATTTAAACGGAGGGTGGGAATCCGAGCAGCCCTTCTCCAGGACCACGGCTGCTCGGCTGGAGCCAGCTCAACCAGGCAGCGCCTATGGGAAGCTTTGTGGCTGCTTCGTGATGCCGGCAAGTCACCGTGACCCGGGTTTTATGACAAATTAATCAACCGGTGGTGGAGCTGCTGCTTCCTCATGCGGATTTGTTCTCTCGTGGCTTTGGGAGAGGCCTCCCAACCTCCAACGTGCTTCTCCCGAGTGTTGTTGGGTGCTGCCTGCATGGGAAGGGACCGCGGACGGGTAACCTCTTTGGCGAGTGACTTCAGGTTTTGTTAGGAGCTGCTCTTGGGATGGGGTTTTGGGGGTCTCCCTCAGCGCAGCATCAGGCCAACAGAGTTCGGCCTGTCCTGCCTTTTTCAGCAGGGGTGAAACGGGAAACGGCTGTGAGTGAAGTTATTTATCACAACAGCCTGGAAACAGAAGCCACCTGGCAGTTTTCCCTCGAGAATCCTCTGTGTTTGTGTATTATCTACTGCGCTGGCCAATCTGTTTCTGTGTGTCAGTGATAACACTTGAAAGATTTCCACTTTTTAGCCTTGTCATTCCAGAGGCTGGTAAGCGACCATGTTGTCAACTGCCCGAATATCTTCATGCCACATTATTTTAACATTCGAGTTGTTTTATTTATGAGACAATGAATTATTTGACATTTATTTCAAGTCATAATTCACTTTGGCTTATTTGCAACTTTTTTTTAAGGAAGAGTTGCTAGAGGTGTTTTCAAATACTCTGAGGAAAGAAAATGGACTGTTTTTTTTAAAAAAGGGTGGTGATGGTAAAGATACAAAATAGCAGCATCCAAAGCAGCGTGCCTGTGTGCGGAAGACGTTTAGAAACACTGGCAGTGTTCTGAGAATGAAAACTGAGAATGTGATGAAGCTAATCATCTGTTAGGTTTTAATGAGCCTTTTCCAAATATCTACCTAAATGGTTCTGACCAGCTGATACGATGCTGTTTTTTTCCTTCCAATCAAGGGAAGGAAGGTTATTCCCTTAAATAACCAACTCTCAGGAAACAACGTGCCTCCTCCTTCTGCACTGGCCTCTTTGGGAAATCAAAGAGGAGCCAGAGCCCTTCTGGGACACGTCACTTACGGCGCCTTTTAATGCAGCGTAACAAAAGTCAAGCCTGGTTCTGCCGGTGTGTAGGGGACAGAGGGACTTACGTGAGAAGGAAGCTTCACGGATGGGAGTCTTGGTGGACGTCCCCCCAGGACAGGGCTGTTCCTGGGAGCAGGCAGCACACGCCAAGAGCGGCGTCAGCACCTCTGCAAATTGCCCTCAGAGCTGCCAGGTTTTCTTCCTTAAACAATGAACCTGGTTCCCACTCTACCTTTGCCCAGGCCAATCGCTCATGGCAGCGTTGCTTAAATAAATATCCTGGTTCTTGACTCAGGCGATTTGGAGATATGAAGCAATGCTGTGGATACAGCGTAGGAGCTAGGAGCCAGGCACAGCTTTCCTGTGCTGCAGGGGAGTGGACTTCCCCTAATGCATAATCTTGTGCTGATGCTGGGTGTAAATTCAGCCCGCACACTAAAGAGCCTGGCTCTCCACACGCCCCAACGCCAAGCTGCAGCGCTGCGGCGCTGGCGGGGACGCGGCCGCCGCGGCGGGAGCTCTGCTCGGGAGCGACCCAGCCCCACGCTCGCGTTAACGCACTGCATGTCCTAATCCCTCCGTCTCCCAGCCCTTTGTTTTCCCATCCTCATGTTGCTGTTGGTGCTAAAATGGAGAAATGGGTGCTAGAGTGACAAAATGCATAGCTGGAATGTAACGCTTCTGTGCAATGTATACGTTGCAGCAGGGTATATCGGGCACGTAGCTGAGCACGAGCAGGTTGAAGAGCTGCATATAAAGTGCATATGGTTAAACATGGGGCACCTTCCTATTTACTCAGGAATCTCAGCATTCCCTATTCTTAAAATGGAAATGCAAATATCATGGTGACTCGGACTACTGTAAGCAGGAAGCCCCAGGACTTACGTTGCTCCTGCTCTATATGTACAAGTCTTATTTATTGCTTCCTTTTGAAAGTATTCCAGTTTTGCATGTGCTCTAATTTTTAAGGCTTTTCCTGAATGGCTTTGAAGTCTTCTGAAAGTTCTCTAGATCTTTTCAGACTTCAAAGATTTGCAAAGTGCTCTCTTTCTATCCTACACTCATAAGGGATTTAGTAGAAATGATTATTAAAAAAAACTTAACAACCCTATGTTGGAAAGTTGCACCTTTTCTTACGCTTCCCTTAAACCATTCAGAGAACGTGTGCTTTTTATAGCAGGAAAGTCCATGAATGCGGTGAACAGTGTTTTACAAGCCATGTTTCCTCAGGATACAAAGAAGGCAGCAAGAGGAGGAAGCAGAAGCAGAGAGAGGAACAGAAGAAGAAGAAATCAACCAAAGGGAGTTACTAAAATGGACTTCTCTACTATGCCAGTACCTTTATAATAATGACAGCTTACGTTACATTTGAGCACACCTCCTTTGTGTATATTTTTGATTGTTCACACTGCTAGTAAGCAAGTGACTCGTGTTTAAAACTGTACTGAAATTGCACTATATTATTCTTTATAGTTTCACGGAGTGGCTTTCTTGCCGGTCAGGTAGGGGAGTTCGTGCGAGGCTGCTCGTGGTTGGCTGCGTGTTACGTTTGGGGATTGGAAGGTGATAGGGGATTTCTTACCTGTTCCGTCCCTGGAACTGAAACTACTCTACTCTAGCGTTTGTTTTTCTTTTATTTTCTTAGTTTTCTCAGATCTCTAGGGTTATGAAAATGCCTCTTCTTTCGCTCCAGCATCATCAGGCCTGCTGAAGGGAGAGTTAAACCTCGTTCCTATTTGCTCATGCACTGACAGTAGGATTGAGGCATGAGCTCTTTTAGAGTAACTTATGCAAGCTTTATAAATCACTCCCATGTTTTTTTCTCAAGTTGGGCTGCAAAGGTTTGTCCCTGTTATTAAAATGTTCCTTCATTTTAAAGGGTATTGTGATGTTTATTATCCTCTTATTTTAAGAAAGCTAGGATGAAGGCAGTCTCTGGTAAGCACCCCTACTGATTTTCTTTAAACCTAGTTGACTCCCAATGAATCATTTAGTGAAATCATTCCTTCCTTATTTTAAAATTTTATTTTCAGAAACTAGAGACAAATGATCTAAGTGCTACTTTAAAACTGCTCTTTGTTTCTGCTGAGTAGATTTTAGATAATGAATATTTTTTTCAGGAGCCATATAAGATTTTATCAAGTTGTTTCTGCAAAGAACTTGCACCTTTATGTATGAAAGTATTTTACATCAGTTTTATTGCAGAACTAATGTTTTTTTTAGTGTGAAAATATTTCTTCAGTTTCAAAGAAATGTATTTTTTCTGGCAAGATTACTTCCTTGCTTCCCATGGTTGTCTCATGTGCATGATACGTTGCTGCTTTTAGCCGTGTAGTTTGTAGAGCCCTTCCATTGCCTCGAGAACTCACCTGCATGTTTCCCGTCAGTGCGTTGCCTCTCTTAACCTCCAAGTAGAAGCTCTCAGTCTACAGCTTTGTTTTGTTTCTGTTGCCTTTTGTTTTTTTTCTCTTGCCAATATGTTGTCAATGTAACAGACTTCAACCTGGCAATATTGAAAGTCCACAGTTCCTGGAGCAACTCATTCATCCTAATGTTTAAAAAAAAAAGGAAAAGAAAAAAGAAAGTGTAGTGATGCACAAAATGATGTAAGGAAAATCAAGCCTGCTTTCGAGCGTGGTTCAGTATGAAGAATTCTGGTGTCTGTGGTATTGGAATGGTTCAGCTTCTCGTGCTTACGTTATGTAATGTAACCTTTGGCAAACATATAACCTTACATGAGCTCTGTTAGGGTATTTAAATTATGGTTAATATGGAATAAGACTGAGTTTTCTGTCACTGAAGTAAGTATCACTTTTTGTTTTGTGCAGTGTTACTAATATTTAAAAATAAAGAAAATTCTCCTTTATACTTTGTCCTTTTGCACTCTACTGTAGACCCCAGCTGGCATCGGGTGCTCCTGGTTCAAGCAGAGCTTAGGCTGTGAGGGAAAGGGGGAGAGGCCGCGTGCACAGAACACCCCACGCGCACCAGGCTGTTCCTTGTGCTAAATCCTGAGGCAGGGCAGCGCGTTCCCCACTTCACGGGGCTGGAACTGCGGAACTGGGGTTCGTCCCGGCTGCACAAAACCCCGAGGAAGGAGGAAGGGCCGGGCGGGATGAGCGGCAGCTCCTCTCCTCAGGACCGTCCCGCTGCTCCAGGCAGCTCCAGGACATGGTGGCTCCGGTCCAGGAATGTGCCTTGGAGAGCCACAGCAGGCCTGGGCTTGGGTACGTAAATATCTTTTTGACTCGGATCCTTCTGCTAGGTTTGAAGAAGGGAAATAGTGCCTGAAATAGTTAGGAGCCTTGAGTGTTTTATGAGGCCGGGCCTAGGAAGCGGGGGATGAAGCAGGCCGCCGTGCAGCGCGGGGTGTGATGGCGAGCACGTGCCCGGCCTGGGTTAGCACCACATCCAAGAAGAACACACAGACGTGGTTCCTCGTGTGCTCTGCTCCGGCTGCAGGCCCCTCGCTCCCAAAGAACAACCCAGCCTGGCAGCAGGAACCCAGCGCTGCGAAACCCCGGGCGCCACGAGCAGCCTTGTCCAACCCGAAGCGTCAGCATCCAGCTCTTCCCTCTTGGAGAAACTTCTGGGAAATGCAGAGGCCTCACAGGAGGAAATCACTGGCCTAGTCTTTTACACATCTAAACCTGTCTGTGCTTGCCCAGAAATTCCAGATGTTGGCCAATGGCCACTGGGCTGAATCCCTTCCTTCGACCTGATTATTTCTGGTGTTTAACTGGAAGGCACCTGCGTAATCAAGCGCTGTGAAGCAAGGATGTCACCCTGGGTCATAGTTACGTGCCCGTGTGGCTAAGCCTCTTGCAAGGCAGTCTCAACACGAGCCGTGTCGGCTGCGTGTACATGAGCAAACACCTACAGGAGGTTCCTGAATCCCACTGTATCCATCTGCCTCACAGTGCGGTTTCTTCGGGAATGTGCTGGGGCAGGAAAAATGTTGATGGGTTTGAGACACCGCAGTTGATGAACAATAACGTTGGCCCAAGAGTGGCTGCCAATAAATGTATTACGACAGTTAGAAGAGGTTTCTTGACCATCTTGCAACGCTTTTATGGGATAGCTAAGGACAGAAATGGAGCAGGGTTAAATATGAACCTAACGTGATTATAAAATGTATTGCCAAATGATTCTTTGCAGAACAGCCACTTGGGTTCAGTTACCCAGAGTGCTTTTGAGTCATCATTTTTGTATGATCATCGTCAGAGAGGAATAAAATGCTCTTTTAGTGTCCCATGAGAAAATTAAATTATTAGGGTAGAGAGCACACAGTGACTTGAATAACAGCATGATTAAAATGAGGCATTAAAGATAATCTTATTGTGAGATCCAAATACACAATTACAAACAAGCAAATTAGCAAGAGTTCCTGCCCCTCACTTGGAAACTGTCACTGTGAAAGTGGTTTAAATTCAGTAGTTTTTTCCTTGCGTTTTAGAGAAGTGCTCCGTCTGCTCTTAAAAATAAGGCTTGGCAGCACTTTGATCTTAAATCCCAGAAAGTGTAGGTATCAAAGAAACGAAAATTCTTTTTCTTTTCATTTCTTCTTCTTCTTTTTTTTAATCCCAGTACCTGATGGGTGTTATGCCCATCTCTTGGGTAGCTTTCCGACCAGCAAACCCCTGGAGATCCTGGTTTTGCACTGGCAGCTCTGATGTCTTTAGATAGACTTGCTTTTTCCTTAAATTTCAGGAGGATCTCATCATCTATTTCTAGGAAAAATCATATGGAAATCATCATGTGGAATCATAGGAAAAAAACTTGTTCCTAGAAATAGCAGAGCCAAAACACACTTCTTTTGAATAGAGAAAAGCCACATACCCAGATGTGCAATCATCAGAAGGCCTGTGCTAACTTGCCTATTTTCCAACCCCTTCTGAAATGTATGACTTCTTAGATCCACTTGTTCTTCAGGAACATTTCTAGGCATGTAACAAAACTGAATTTCTTTGATTCCTTCCATCTATCTATCTTTCCATGTTTCTTTTTTCTTTCTTTGTGCCAGTTACACACAGTTGTTCATTCCTGGGTTTTGCAGATTAGTTATTGCTGTGTTCCAGGTCTCCGTTGTCTTCCTTCGTGTGCAGCCCTGCTCTGTTGCATCCAAACTGTGCTCATGTTTTACTGTTCTCTCTTTCTAGTATTGTCTCACCTAGGGAGCACGTTACTCCCCTCCCTGTAAGGCATGTGCTGAAGGGGCGAAAGGGACAACTGCCCATGATTGGGTACATTTAATTCTCCATTTTCCAATGAACAAGTTGAAATCTGGCCTTAAGAGGCTTTTAAACTGTCACTATTTGCACTACTTTGTTCACTGGTACTCTAAACATTGAAAATTAGGCAAGGCAAGAAAATTCTCCTCTCCACTGATTAGAATTAAAATGGGGCACTGAAATCCACTTACCAATGCTCAGTTTTAGTAAGCGTTCATATTTGTAACTGTAACAAATTCAGCTGTCCTGTGCTAGCACAATTTGACTTCTCGTAAGTTTTTCTAGCAGAGAGGATTAGATTGGGTGTTGGGAACTGTCAGGTTTGTGAAATGTCTTCCTGGTCCTTTCTTAGCCACTACCTGTTAACTGCTGACAGTGGAAGCAGCACTTCCAAGGGAGACAAGCTGACCTGAGACAACATTTCCAGGTCTGTAGTTAGTTACTTACTACTCTTATCCCACACAGAAACTTCCCATTCATTTTGCATGTCCTATGTAGTAGCTTCAACTCTCCCAGACATTCCTGCTGCCTCTTTCACAAGGCTTCATAATGTCAGTACAGAGCCAGCACAAAGTGCAACCAGCACACGTGAGAGGAAGAGCCAAGCATGTTCCTGTAACTCATCTGAGTGCGTTGACTTCAGGAAAACCCCTACCTGCATGTCTGCCTGGAAGGAATCACAAATTTCCTCAAATCTCTCCAGTGAGGAACAAGTCTCTCTACACTGGTAATGTGTTTAATTGCATCTCTTCATCATTTGTTTCCTTTAGCACGCACATGCACCTTTCTACTTAAGTAGCATATGTATTTTTTTCTACCCTTTCTTTGGGAAGTGACGTCTTGGCCAACACAAAGGCTTTTGCTTCTTTGACTGTTGCAATTTAATGAAGTCTCATGATTTGCAAGGTGGTATTTTTGCATCATCTCATTATTAGAGGGTTGTGGTTGGAAAAACTCTCTTAATTTAAAAAGCAATGTTTACTTTCAAGTTTTCAAGATGATAGATAACAGCACAAAATTGCGGAGCACTCTGAACACAGCAGGCCAATGCACCCTCTAAATGTAGCAGGTCAAAACACATGAGATGATGCATGTTTCTCTCTGTTTTTTGGCGTCTTGACATCTGATGTCTTCAGATACTTTAAGCTGAGCAGTGCTCGCTGCATTTTACTATGTGAGGTTAAGAGGATCTTGAAGCTCCTTTAATAGACTGCAGACTCA
>NW_010583369.1:138353-159019 GCF_000705375.1 Tinamus guttatus | reverse complement strand
ATAATTTTAAAAAGTCAATTTTCTGTCAAATAGCTTTACTGGGTAGAGGTTTTTCTAACCTTCCTATTAGCCTCCCTACTGTGCACACGGCCTGATTTCCGGTCAAGCCGAACACTGTTTTTTCTCCATTGAATATGTGCACCCAAATATATATATACATACCTTTAGCATCCTCCTGGATACTTTCACCTTCTTTTTTTAGGCCAGGAGGATGGGTGCTGCACTAGCAGGTGGGAGGATCAAGCGAATTGGCTTTATCAGATAGTCTTGAAGCCGTGCAGTCAGCAGCTATATGAACATCTCTGGATGTAGCCTTTATTTTTAGGTCTTCGAGATTGCGCTCAGGTCGTGCCAAGCACTGGGACACTCCATCCCTAACCTGGGGCTCCTCAGGAGAATTTATTTATTTTGCAACCAAACAGTCAATATTATGAAAATGTGCTCTGCCCTACGTGCAGACGTAGTGCACTATGTGGGACCACAGCATTTCATCTAATAATGTCTTCACAGAGGTTATGATCCCAACCCGGAGTGTATCTCAGAGAGCAACACCCAGCCACAGCTGGAATAATTATTATTTTAGGCTGTCTCTTACAGAATGCCCTTCATTTGGGTTGACTCCTAAAAACCCAGTTGCTTCCAGGTGTCTGTCTGCCTGGCTGGCTGCAATGTCCTGACACCAGGAGGCAGTTCAGAGAGCTGGGAGCAGGTAGGACTGTCTCTGGACAGGTCTAAATACAGGGTTTGTGCCGAGCTAACTATAGGGAATGGGTTTCAGTAGGTTGATGAGCATAAATACAACCGCCAATGCATCTTGTAATTATACACAGTTCGATAAATATGATTACATTATTTTTAAAGGGTCTTTGTTGTGGTTCATTTCCTTAAACTTACAAGAGAGAGCGCGAAGGTCACTCTTCCTCAATGTTGTTTCCTTATCTGAAATTAGAGCTCAGGGATCCAGGCCGATTTGTGCCCTTTGAAGAGGAAATCATATAAAAGCCATGCATTTTGTATCAGGCTTTTTTCCTTCTGCCTGGGATTTTTGTCACCTTGGTCCCTGCTGCAGATGCAGCTTTGCCTGCTGTCCCCGCGGCATCGGCGTGCGTCCACCTCGCTGGGATACATCATCTACACCAGCACACATAATTTAAGGTATGATTCTGGATGTATTTACGGCTTCATGCATGCACCATAAATAAGCTGTTGTTATATATATCATAACTTTGATCCTCACTCTTAAAGGCTATTTTATTTTGACCAAGAAACAGAGTAACAAAGAAGGAGAGCGAACATGTTTCTGTCTCCAAATCTGGTCATAATTTGATGGCAATAAGGATGCATCCTGTTTGAAAGACCTTATGAAGGTCTTCCCGTTTAGATTACACTTTGTGGAGCGCTCAGTGCTTTTCTGAACGGAACTAACTGAATCTTAATTTAGCCCTGACACTTGCTGTGCTATTTCCACTAATATATATTGATATTCAGTGAATTAAATCATGATGCATCCTTCCAAGTGCAGTGGTTAAGAAATCCCGTCAACCCATATTAAGCTAAAGCAGCCTTCACCAACCAATTTGTATTGCTCCAAAACGCAGAGCCCTTTACTGGGATTAGTTAACTCCGATCCTGACACAGTAAAAAACAAATTCCCGCTATCATTTATGAGGCCAGAAGGAGCTTTCTTTGCTCCACTGAGCTTAATGTGCTCCCACCAGGTTCCTGACTTCGTAAATGAAGCAGAGCTTCCCCTAGTAAGGTAAGAGGTTGTCCTATCCCCGACTCTTTAGGTCAAACTCAAACTGTCACTAAAAATCCTTACTGGCATCAGCCAAATATTTATCACAGCGAAAGCCATTTCAGCCTTATTTTTGACACAGCTGAATTTCCTAGAGCATTAGCCTAATATTTACTGTATAGGATTAGGATTTCTTCTTTAGGAGTCCTTCTGGTCTTCTATAATTCCTGAGCATTTGGAGCTGCAAAGCGTATTCGTCGGGAAGCACAATTTTTGCTCGAGGAATCCGCTCTTATGGACACAAGGTTCAAAGTTGAAAATCTGATGGAGTGAGGGTGGAGTGAGTGTTTTGCTGTACGATACATGGCCATATTCCAAGCCACTCAAGAGGCAGCTTTTATGCGAGAGAGACCAGCCTGGGTCTGCAGGATCTGTACACAAGTTCTTGACACTGCTTCTGGCTTCTTGAGTTCACCTTAAACTGGTCACCAACGGGTCAGTCTCTCTGTTGGATATGTATAAAGTGAGGCAATTTAATCCCTTTCTCTTGCACTTCATCAGCCCTTTTAGCTCATTAATTCTTCAGAGCAGGAACTTGATTGTGTTATTTCACCAGGCAAGCACACAGACTGAAGGCAGAGCAATGCATAATAATGCAGTTTATAAGAAAGAAACCCAAGCCACCAGGACCAAAAGCAAGACAACAAATTTCCCTCACTCCCTTAACTCTTGATTCAGGGAAAAGGACCCGGTTGCGATCGGCTGTGACGCTCTCCATGCTCTCCACCTTTCCCCGGTGGCTCCTGCTGGAAGTCCTCTCTGTTTGCCCGGCTGTATTGGAGGTGTGAGTATTTGCACAACCCCTGCCCTATCTGAGGGCTTTCCCACCGATAAGGGCTTTTATTCCGCTTCCATCCAGAGCTATCAGCAAAATAATGTAATTAGTTGATCCCGTGTTTGTCAAGAGAAAACAAAGCTGAAGAGATTAAACTGAAATTGGAGGAGCTGTTATGGCAACACATTCCTGCCCTTTGGCGCATTTCAGCCTATCAACTGTTATCCAGCAGTTCCCACACTCCTGGATGTGACATGGAGCAGGGCTTTAGGAAGACACCTTGATTTAGAGGCAAATTTCACCACCTCCACCCCTGGAAGACTACTCCATGTCTGCAAATGTTGATCTATCTTCTGCGTTTGTGACCTACCCTTTTGCAGGTGCTTGACTTTCCGGGAGAGGCTAAATGCAGCAGCCAAGTAAACAGGGTCATTCCTGGCTGTCCCCAGCATGAGGGACCCGACCCAGGTGCTGAGGAGTTCAAATATCCTTCCTGCTCATTAGACAAACCCAACCCAACTGTCCAGGCCAACTAGTGCTGTAAACAGATGCTATATGTGAACTCAGAGCAGGACCAGCGCAGAAGGAGGAGCCTTTAAATGGGCCCCAACAGCAGCTACATTTAATGGAATGAGATTGGTTATCTAAATAAGTAAGGAGAAGCTATTTCTTGGGGAAAAACATCTCAGTGATTTCCCCTGAGGTAAAATCAGTAATGCAAAAAAAAAAAAAAAATCGCCTAAAAAACCCCTTCCCATAAATCCAAAGGGACTTGTCAGCTCTGCAGCAGAAATTGGAGAGACCACTCAAGCAAGAAGAGGATTAGGCTTCTCCTATCAAAGCACACGGGCTGGATTTCTTCTCTAAGCTAGGCAGAAAGTGGGTTTTTGTTGTTGTTGTTTTATTTCCAGTTACTGCAAAGCTTGGAAGAAAACTGTGTATGGTGCAGTGCCTAAAGGGAGGGCTGTCCAGTGGGACCAGCACCTACTGCCTCCTTTGAGGCCCTTCAATCTTAACAGCTACAAAACTGCTCTGCTCAGCACAGTGACCCCAAAGGGAGGCTGAAACACACGACTTCTTTGGTTAACTCTGTGAAGATCAATGCATGATGCAGTGGAAGGGCCTCATGAGGACCAGCCTTTGCAAGAGGAAAACTTCTCTCGAAGGTCCAGGCCTCCTACAATCAGCATGGAGAGGTTGTAATTGTCTGGTTCACCCCAAAGGGTTTGTATTTTGCTTGGAAACTCTACAGCAGATTATAGGGCCTGGCCGCAGGACATGGGTACAACTCAGGCACCAGGGTGCCACCATGGTCCTGCGCGTTGCCTGACACAGGAGAGCTACTTGCTGCTGTGTGGCCCGATACCGACGGATCCTGCCTCCTAAATCCTCCCTGACCCAGGCTCCCGATTCCCGGACACATCAGCACGCAGCTATTTTGAACCTCCTCAGGCTTCCAGAAATACCAGGCATGCTCCAAGCCAGCTCACGTTGGCACAGCCTCCATCAGGCATCATTGCACAAGCTCGTTGGTGAAACACGAGGCTGAACCTCCTTCCCACCACGGCAGGGCTGCTCCTTCATTGCCACACTGTGATTCAGGCCCCAGCCCAACAGTCCTGACTTGGCTTCTTAGCCAGCTTCTTCCTACAAGAGAAAAAATATAGTTCTAATTTGGAGTCCCTTTCTGGACCTTTAACCCATTCTTTTAAAAGTTATCAATTCCCGAACAGACAGAATTTGCTTTTTCTTTCAGTTCTGAATTCTGTTATCATTGAGGTGATGTACCCAACTCTGTTGATGTTCTGGTTGTAAAACCTTTGCTGCTCTAATAACCTCTCGCTTTTGCTTTCTAGATTTATCTTTGCTACTCTGCTATGAGCTGGGGAAAACGCTATCTCCTTTCTGTGGGCAGGCCACGAGGAGGTGAAGATGCAGCTCTGACGTTCAGAGTTCGCAGGCTGCCCCGGCAGGTTCTGCTGCCTCCCTGAGCCGGACGGGGTCTGGAATCTGCAGCCTCCTCAGGTCCTGCTTGGAGGGCTCCGGAGCGCCCTGCAGTGCGACGGCCACAGCGCTGGGCCCATGGAGCGCTTGAGGACCCTTCCTTAGCCACCGAGGGGAAGCTCTTGCCCATTTTCACCGTCAGGGCCAATTGTGAAGGGCCCAGGTACCTACGGACATGGAGGGAGAAGAGAAATGGGGCAGCTTTAAATATCAAGACAAGGTTTTCATGGAGAGGAGGAAAGTTTCTAGTGGCGAACGTACCCACCCCAGGGGCAGTGTGCGCCGCGCACACATTGCTTCTTGTGAACAATAGCAGCCTGGGCTTCAGTTGCCTCAATATGTAAATATATTATCAAGTGGTATCAAATTAGGACCTGGTATCAAGTTCCAGGACACTGTTGATCTACATCCAGCTGTATTTGGCAGCACAGGATTCATTTCTGGATATACCTTGCAGGTTAAGTCCATGTTTACACAAGTTTACATATTTAACTTCATGCCTTTCATTCTGACTGGCACTAAAGGTAAGCTTTAAAAATAAATATATGTATATGGTTCTGTATTGTAAGGAAACCACTACCTTGTCTAGTTTCTTTTTTTTTTAACATATTCTAACTGAGATTTTGTGGACCAATGCAGCATTCCCTGAATTATTTCAAGAGATTAATTCTGACCCCTGGGAAATGATTTATTGACACTCTCTCTACCCCTCCAAAAAGGAATTCTTATTTTTAAGATCCAGAAACTTGCCTCTTCCCAGCTGTAATTTGCTTTTTATAACATCCTTCCGGAGCACTTCCAGGGGCTCTCGGCAGCCCATTAGGGATGCTGCGCAGCTAGTGCAGCAGAACGTGTGGCTGTGGACAAGGCACAGGCACGTGACAGGAACGGCCGCTGCCTTTGCTATCAAATGCTCTTTGACCTTGACTCTTGGCTAGAAATAACTCTATTATTAATTCAAGTCTTGCGCCGACTCTTCAGTTGTAACTCGCGTTCTGTACATCCTGCGTTGCTAAGAACTGCTTAAGGATATCACAAATAGGGAATTTAAAACCACCCTGTTTGTTAGCGTTAGACCCCACATCTCTTTGCTAGGTTTCTTACACCTGCGTTGCTAAGAACTGCTTAAGGATGATATCACAAATAGGGAATAAAAACCACCCTGTTAGCGTTAGACCCCACATCTCTCTGCTAGGTTTCTTACGGAATGGGGTTATTTTTTGCACCTCTGGTCACCCCTTCCTATTGACACAGCCCTAGGGCAGAATTAATACCAGAAAGCATTAAGCTTGCTTTTAGTATAGGATGATTTTATTTAAAACCACTAGTCTAAATCCAAATCCTGACCAGCGTTATTTGCCAAAACATGAGCCCTCAGTGTAGCACAAATGCCTTTTTTTGCATAAAACCATAGGATTTTTAATTTAAAAGAATTATATGACATTGACTGCATAGTTGCATTTAGATTGCACGAATCAGTACATGCCATGAACTGCTCGAGTATCCGTTAAAGCTGATGAATTAAGAACCCCCTTGGGCTGCAGAGAGCAGTTGCTGTTACAGATTATGGATGGAGCCTGGAGATAGTGAAGGTGCCTCCTCTTTTACTCCCAGGGGAGGACTGGGCTGGGTTCAGATCTGCATTTCAGTGGCTCTCTCAAATTTACAGGCCGGAGTGAAAGTAAATCCTCTAAAACTTGCAGGCCAAACATCCTTCTTTCCGTATTATCCCCATGGGGTCATTTTTCACCAGCGGGTGGCAAAGTTCCTCCCGTTCCCAGGTTCGCCCTGGCACTCGGTGCGTGTTGGCCGCCGCAGAACGCCCCGGATCGGCCTGGGCCAGTTCCCAAGGGAGTCCTTGGCTGTGGCCTGTAAAACAAACACCCCTCTTAAACACCGAGCATCTCGGCTATTTCAGGAATGTCTCAAAAGCATCAGATGCTGGGTCTTTCTCATGTGCAAAGCGGGGAATAAAACTCCTTTAGGACTGGAAGCATGGGAAGCACATAGCGCTGAGATGTGTCACTGTCTAAACCTCGGGCAGGGTGGGATGTTAGGGAAGGTTTCCAGGGAACCAGAAAAACTTTCACAGACTCCCTGGCTGCCGTCCATGGCAAATGTCATTCCAGATACGGCAGAATATTACGCAGCTCTATAACGAAGCAAAACCACATCCAAAAATAAAGATTGCAACAGTTGCATTTTCATGTTAAATGGTAAAAATGCGACTGCTTTAAAAGTCAGTGACACCAGCGAAGAGACTTACGCTCTGATTCCTGGCAGTGCTTAAATGAATAATTTTCTGTGGTTCTGGTAAAGGGCAGCTGAGCGTTTACATGAATTTCAGCGTGCGAGTTGTTTCCTGGATTCAGGTGGCACTAATCTCCTCGTTACACACACACGTGTGTGCCCTGAGCTGCGCCCGCGCGTGCAGCGACGATGTGATGAGGATAAAACACGTCTCAAGCATAAACTATCCGGCTTAGATCTAATCCAAAGGCAAACAAACAAACAACACCGTCCAGGGAAGGCCGCAGGACTCCAAAGACCCCCATACGGAGCGATTTCTCTCTGCTTCTTGCCTGGGGCCTTCCCCAACACTGACCTTCCCCAGCAGTGCAGAGCAGGAGCTCTCTCCTCCGGGGACTTACTGCTTTTTGCCTACGATATTGGAGGTTCCTCTTCGCCCCTGAGAAACGCGGCCTTGCCCAGCTCCCCTCCAAGGACGTATCCAAGCTTGGGCTCCCGTGGGCCGTCTCCCTCCACACAGGCCGGCGCTGGTATCTCCCTCAAAGGAAAGCTCCCGTTGTTGCCCACAGAGCCCGGCCTGGCTGCGTCCCCACCTTCCGCCCCAGCCCTCCCTCTCTGGCAAGGCCCAGTTAGTAACTGCTGCCATGACCCGCGTGTTAAATGTTCCAGCAAGCGCCTTTCGTCCAGGAGGCCCTCGAGGCCCTCGGGCTTGGGAGCGACACCCTGCGAACAGCCACAGAGCCACCTCGCTACCTGCCAAGCTCAGCCATAAACCCACCTTTGCCACACGGCTTAAGGAAAACAAAAACAACCCTAAAAATGCTTTGGCACTGCACAGACCGCAAGAGGGTACTACCCCAAGTAAAGATTTTTTTTCATCATTTCTTTTATTTCCTGTATATCTTTTCTTACACTAGATAATAAATGTTTTGGGTCAAAAATTGTATTCAGGGGGTTGCTATTATGACTCCACAAATGGAGGAAATGCCCATACACAATAACAATATAATAATATTAACAGTAATAGCACTTTTTCACTAAATAGAAGAACATGTCTGCATTCCTCACCAGTCGGATACGTCCTTCTGAACGTCAGCCTCACTTTGCCCCAGTCATCCAGCTGATATTTACAGTTTTTCTAAGGCCATAAGAAATGCTGTTAGCTTCAGGAGACGAGGTAGCACCTGACTGCATTTGGCACCATATATTTTTTTTTAATGTTGCAGTTTTAACGTCTTTTTTTTTAATGCTGCAGTTTTTTGAGAAGCCACTGGAGGGAAACCGCCACTACCAAACCGCAACCGGCTGCAACCTGCGCGAAAACCTGCGGGGCCCACGCGTTGTGCTGCCTCCCAGACGGAGCGAGTACCGCCTCCAAGCAGGGGGATCCTTTCTGGTTAAACGTTATTCCTGGTTAAACATGATTTCTGGTTAAACATTACTTCTGGTTAAGTATTATTTCTGGTTAAAACCACGCATCCCACGCCAGAGCAACCCTGAGCTGCTGAACATCCCTTTCCTTCTCCTCAGCAGAGCTACTTCCATTATTGCAAGGCCAGTCCTGATTCCCAAATCACACTTTTTTTTTCCCCTCAACTAAACAAAATCATGTTTATGACCATCATTTTCACTGCTTTTCTTTAACAAAAACAGTCACCCCCCAAAAAGTGGCGATCTGGGGAAGACAGGCTGACTGTGACTCAAACGTATCGCCGTGTAAATACGATTCTATTTTTGTCTGAGACAGAAGGCAGGAAACATTTATGGTCCCGAGTATCTAAATTTATCTTGGAGACACTATTCATTAAGTCACCATAGAAACAAAAACTTTAAACGATTAGACTTTCTTCAGTTTTTACAATGGCTATTTCCTGCACAGCATGTGGGGTTATACAGCAAATAACGACCGGCTGAGGACGTGTCCTATCTCGTAGAGATTTTTGCTTCCCAAGGGAAAAAAAATCACAACTTTCATGGCTTGTCAAACTGCCCCTTCACGTTCCTTGTTTCATTTTACTGAACAGAAAGAGGAAAATATTTGTGTGGAAGTAAAAATACAAGGAGAAAGCTGGAACTTGCACGGTTTTAGGGCAGTATCAAGAAACGTTTGCCAGATTTAGGAGTGCTTTTCCATTTGCTGATTAATAAGTGAGCTCTCTGGCTAAATGTGCCCCATTAGCAGAGCGTCTGCTGCGGAGCTAGTGCAGCGGGTGCTGTAAATCCTAAGTGCTAATAGGCACTTTTAAAGCCCTGTTAGAAGTTACCAGGCAATGATTTGCAGTGAAGCCTTTTGGAGCCATTACCTTTTTAACCCCCGCAGGCTGCGGAGAATCACAGAATCATCATGGGTGAAAAAGACCCTCAAGATCATTGAGTCCAACTGTAAGAACCAGAAGTTCTTCCAGGCTGCCCCGTGGAGGAAAGCAGCTCCTATATTTGAAAAATAAAAACTAAATGATAGCAAAGACATAAAAGTTGCTATTATAGAGAAGAAAAATAGCTGGATTACATCAGTATACTGCGCTTTCCCGCCAGGCTCCCTCCCAGCGGCCGCTCCCGTGGGACCGTATTTGATCCGAGGACTATTTTGGTGAGGGAGCTTTCTGCAAACAGCCGTCCTACAAATGCCACGCTCGGAAATAACTGTTTGCGTGTGCTAAAAACCAACTTTGCTGCTAGCCGGGAGTGTTGTGCAGAGAACCGAGCAGCATTTACTCCTGCTGTTGTGCGGGGCAGCATTTAGTGCTGGCTCTTAGTACAGCGGCTATTTCAGATTGCCAAGAAGAGTTTCAGGGTTTGCAACATGGTTGATAGGGACTTCCTATTGTGGAAGCTTCACCTTTTCTTACTGGATACATTTTCTAAAGGTGACAACCTAATGCTGCACGCACAGGTTATATTTATCACAGCCGGCTTCAGCAGAGACAGAATTAATTAGGAAGTGTCTCAAATGTCAGATCATTAAATGAAACTGTAAAAAGGTAAATTATAGTCTTCAATAAGCAGATATTTTGCAGAACGAATGCAGATCCTTGAAACAAATTGCAATTGCTGTAAAACAGTCATTTCTTCTTTACAATTGTTTACAATGTACATGGTTCCACACAAACAAGGAAAGTTTTTAATTTGATGTGAAGGTCAGCATGGAGGTCGTGATGAAGAAATTCTTTTAGTCTCTGAGGAACAGCTAAACACTGAACAAATATTTAATTTGCAATTTACATTACTATTGAATACACTTTTCCTCTTCAAAAGAATCCCCCTAGAGTTTATTTCAGCTCTTCTTTTTTCATTGTTGTTGAGAAATTAGAAGAATGAGATGAAGAAACAAGGTATACATAATAAACAGCTAACATGTAGAAAACTATCTTCTTTTTACTATTTCAGTACAAAAACGGTTCTGTAATAGAGAGAGAGAAAAAAAAAAGGAAAATGCAGCATATTTCTTGTTCATTGCATTCCAAAGGGGCAACTTTTCCAGCACTGGAATCAACAGTCAGACTGAGTGGGAGAAATGCAATTTGGTGGGAGAATCTCTTGTCCTGATCGTTCTCCCCAAATCGTGGCGGTGCAGTCGGGTTCCAACGCGCTGCCTGGTCCCGGCGCTCCTGCCCCGTGCGGCCGGCGGTTCCCTGCATGGCAAACGGCAGCA
Source organism: Tinamus guttatus (assembly GCF_000705375.1). The sequence goes on along the minus strand of NW_010583369.1, from coordinate 148,540 downwards.
GAAAGCAGCTCGTGGGCACGGATAGGGGCTCATCTCCCTCCCCGGATGGATCTGTTCAGACCGGAGCCGTGCCAAGGCGGTGGGTTACGAACATGGATGCTCCGAGGAGGATCCCGCGCTCGCGCTGGGGTATTTAGTGGGCCATTTCGTGAACGCAGGAACCCTTGGTGCCTCCTGCCTTTGCAGTGCTTGATGCTATGCGGAATATTTGGTACAAGTGCAACCGTGAGGGTAGGCAGGCCCTTCTCGCAGGAAGAGCCGGTGGTACTAGCCGCAGCGAGGAGAAAAGTCCCTTTAAAAACATTAAAAGTGCATTAAAAACAAGCCCAGTGCCCCGGTATACAGAGCACACGCCAGATCCAGAGGCTGAGGAGATGGAGCTGTAGGATCGGAGGCCGTTAGTGGGTCAGTGCAGTGTTAGGCCACTTTATACTAATGTTAAAAATAACATCTGTGAAGCAGCAGCCCCGGACGTGCTAGAATTGATTTAAGGAGGTCTTTTCTGTGTCAGATTGAAAAGAAAAGATTCCCCCAGAATCTGCAGCTTGTCTGGGGGTGCTCCGTAACCTGGCCTCACTGCTGCAGCATCCATTTGACCTAGTCCCTGCTGGAAAGTCCTCACATGGAAGCCCTATTTTTTTTTTCCCTACACAACATTTTGCACAGTGCCATCTCTGATCCCTGGCATGGTTCCAGTGGACTGGGCAGAGGGAGTTTTCTGCAGGAAAGTGAACGTGTACTGATGTGCCACTCTCTTTTTTGACTCCCTTGCATGGTGCTGCAGAAGGGAGCCTAGGTGCAGTCCCATCCTCTTTCCTCCAGGAATTCCTGGAGCAAGACATGGCTCTCGGAGAGCAGAGCTGCTCTGCGCTCCGCACGTCGCTCCCAGGGCTGTGCGGGAGACGGGATGAGGCCAGGGCATTTGCAAGGCAGCTCTGAACTGCAGCTCAGGCCCCAGCGCTCCCAGATTGGCAGCTGAGCAGCTTTGAACCCGTGTTTGGATGTTGTCCCTGTGTCCAGGACCTTTTCCCAGGCTGTGTCAATGCACAGTGCCCCACACAGTTGTATGTACAGCAGCTGCATCTATGGTACGAGCTGGTACTCACTTATGTTCATGACCTGCAGTAACGCAGACAGTGTCCCCATGTGGAACTTGGAGCTGGACACTACGTGTGTCACTCCCAGCACTTAGTAAGACTGGAAGTATAGGCAGTAAAAATGGCTGCAGGTTTAAGAAATCCAAATGCGACCGACCATCGGCCTCTAATCTTCCTCCAATCTTGCCGAATTACTTTGATGCAATCTTCCCTTCTTTTCTGGCTGATATCGCACTTGCTCCATGCACGTTCTTCCCACAGAAAGCACAGGCCTTAGTCAGCTGCTACGAGGGCACGGTGAATGTCGTTGCAGGAGTGTGTTTCCTTGTGAACTGTTGAAATTGCTTCTCGAGGATGTGAGTGCCTCTTATGGCTGTCTCCACTCCTCCTTTGATGCTGAGGACATTTGAGAGGTAAGGGGCATGTATGAATTTTAATGAATGAATCACAGTCTTGCTGATTTGTTCATAAAGAAGATATAATTGGGGATTTTGTTTTCTCTCAAAAGGGTCCTGTTTTACCATCAGACTGATGCTGGGCATTTTCTTAAAAGGCGGGGGAACTCCTTTTTGAGACAACGGTAATAATAGTTAAGCTCTGTCTGCTCTTCGTTTCATAATATATTATGATTAGCCTTAAATAGATATCAAATAGATATCAATTATGCTTGTACAGGACCATTTTCCTGACCGTTGTTGCTCTGATTAAGGGGAATTGATCTTTGCTGCCGTATGGAAACGGGAGAGCAAAGAGGAGCTGCACGAGCGTCGCCGCGGGGCCCGCGGTCCCGGCGCCCTGAGAAGGGGGACGCGCCGGGGACCAGCCAGGCCGCGCAGACGAGTCCATCAACGCACAACGTGTCATATTCCGATTCCTGTTTCATGGACCTCTCTGTCCCGGCCTCCACATTTATCACTGTCTCCCTGACAGGAGCTCTGCCCTGTTATCCTGACTTGTATGTCATTTATCAGTGTTAAGTACAACAAAAGAGTATCTCTTTAAACCCCCTTTACCCTTTCACATGCTTCTACCCTTGAATAATGATATCTGTCTCTGCAGCCACAAATACCCCATTTCATCCTCTCCCTTATTTTACGTTAGTTGCCCAATAAATGATTAAAATGGCATTAGTGCACTTTAAAATGAAAATTATTATATTATTGTTAAAGTCATGTGTAAAGGAAAAGATAAAAGCACTTGGGTGCCACTGCCCCCTTTTTAAGCCTGTCAAGTCAAAATAATTTTATGTTTTAAAAAATGCACACAGCAATGCCAAGGCAGCCCAACTCACACATCCCCGACCCAAAATCTGAACCTTCAGCCATGGAGATAAATCACTCTCTCCAAAGCAAAACGAGTGAACTGTGGTATAAACAAACAAATGGAAATTAAAATGGCAGCAAGTCTTTGAAGATGTTTCCACAAATGACTATTTCTTTTATTCAGGAACAAAAAGGGAGACCAAGGGAAGGGAAGAAAGCTCAGGCAGGAGGTTCCTGAAGGGATCGCCCAGGGTTAGTGGATGTAAAATAGGTTTTAGCTCCAGACGCTGCTCTAATGGCAGAAATAGGAGTCAAAATGGAAATCAGGGAGTTGTTTGGAGGGCATTTATGGGAATTCATGATTGCTGGCAGCCAAAAAGCGCCCTGGGCAGTCCAGGTCCTGGCTCTTGGTTGCCCCGTCTGAGTAGAGCTGCATTTTGCATTTCTCTTCCCTGTGACCATTTGTCCCTAACGCTGTAACTAAGGGCCTCACCGCATGTTCTTGGTAATTGCACGGCCTCTTGTTTCACCCTTCCCTTTGCTTGATCCCCTGTGTACACTGGTCTCATATACAGTTAGGCTGGAAATCAGAAGGGTTTTATCCAGGTCTTTCGGTAGAAAGGGAGATGTGGCTGGGGGCAGCCCAAGAAGGTCCACGTAGCACCACGTAGCTGCATTGGCTGCAGCTCTGCGCTGGCCAGGGAGGCTGTCACAGGTATCCGGGCGAGTCCAGAGATCTCCAGATCCCGCAGGGAGGTGCTGTCCGCTGCTCCTTAAGGCAGCACTTTCCCCAGAACGAGTGACCCCACCGCCACTGCCCGGCGGGTGAAGGACCCGCTCCTTCCCCTACAGCTCCCTGCTGCTCCCAGCCACACGCTCCTGGGGTTCAGCATGTGGCACATCGAGGTCTCTCTGGATCCCTCTGCAAATGGGTTCTTCTGATTACCTCAGCAAAAACACTTTTTCCACTGGTTACCAAGCTGATAGGAGGCTGCCGGAGACTGTAGGTGTCTGTAAGTCCATGTGAGGGATGTGGGACCACGTTCCTGAGAGCAGGGAGAGGGGAGCAGACTCACGCTGCCCTGGTTAAGGCAGCAAGGAGCCACTAGACCAGCGCAGCAGGTTATGAAACGTCATCTCAGCACAACCCGAGCTCTCCTGGCAGCGCTGCTCCTGCTGGGGCGACGATGACCCCACAGCTCACCAGCCCCGTGTCCCACAGCTGCCCCAACGTCAACCCGGGGCTTCTCGCTGGTTCACAGCGATGAGATCCCACGTACAGAAGCTGTTTTGGGTGTCAGTGCCAGGCTCGCCTGTCTGTATCTGCACTTTGAAATAATTCCATGCCATTTCCACTACTCCATCCCAAAGTAAGTGCCACGCAATTCCTTCTGTGCAGCATCCCCGTTCTTCTCTGCTTTGTGGCACCAACACGGACCATTAATGTGCTCGTGACACTGGTGCAAATTTGGCGTTTGCATTGAGGCTGTTTTCGACAAGCCCCGTGCTACTTCACGTGGCCCCGTGGCGGGTGACTCGAGCCCACGCTGTCCCTTTGCTGACACACAACCCACGCGCGATTGCCGTCACAGCCGCACGGACCCCAAACGGGGCCTCCCCGTGATGTCAGTAAGGCCGGACACAACCCCGAGCAGTCGGAAAAGGCTGGTTCCAGTTCCCAGTCAGCATGTGTTAAATGGTAAAGGGAACGATTTGAATACGCCAATTTTTTAGAGTAAAGTTTTGTAGCTTTATAGCGATCAATACAATGGGAAAACTATCTCTATGTTTAAACAAAATTACAGCAAATTGCTCAAAGGCAAATCAGAAATCGCTGCTCAGCTGTTTGGCTCACATTCATCTCCCTTTACTCCTATAGAAGTGACATTTTAATTAACTGTGTCAGGTGGATGTGTAACGTCTCTGCTGAAAAGCCTCTATCTGCTCATCTGTGTGTTTCCATACTGCTAAGACCTACAAGAGGTCACGTTTTTGTGGCGGGAGGCTCCAAATGCTACAAAAATACTTCCTAATACATAGCCCGCCTAAGCTTTTCTTCTGCTTGCACAAATCTACAGCAAGTAGTGGCCTCCTTGGATTATTTCAAAGCATTATTTTATTTCTGTGAGCAAGCAAAAAAAGAAAACCCAACTCCATAGCTACATCTAAATTTAGTTCTTTATGAGTAATGAAGAATTTTGCATGGGACTGGCTGGCTACATGGAGTGATTTTGTTCCTTGAGTGAGAGCTTCTAGCTCTGAATCCCTAAGGGTGCAAACGTGAAGCGCAGCTCCTGCAGGTGCACGTGCAGCTCCGAGGATCATTTGCTGGGAGTGTTTATGGCATCGGGATCCAGCCACATGAATGTGCAAAGAAAGGGAGCACAAAGCAGTACCAGTTTGGTTGAAGCCAAAGGATTCAGACATGTAGGGCAAGAATCACTGCTACCCTCCGCCCCACGCTGTGACTGCCTAAAACTGAGGGCTTCACAGTACTGAGGAGCACAGCATTTCCCAGGCAAACACAAGGTGGACACAGTAGTTTTGCAGAGTCCTGTGAGGAAAGCTCTGTTCGAAAGGCTGAGTGTGACAGGGATCTCATGGTCAACTGGCAGCCCTAGCTCAGAAAACAGGAGACACTTCTGCTGGGTCCACAAGCAGATGGTCAAAGAAGAGGCTCACGAGCATCAATTACACGAGGAATGATGATGCCTAAGCTGGGAAATCCATGGTTCTGCAAAACCTGATGGGTGAAGATGAACAATCCTTGTGCTCAAAGAACAACTGGAGCTCAAGTGCATATTGGAGCTTAAATAGCAGGTGGGTGATTATCACATCAGAGAGTGGGAGGGGAGGAGGAACAACAGAAAACTGCAAAACTATGTACACATTTTCATATTATATATATATATATATATGGATATAGATATAAACACATTCTCAAGCTGTCACTGTAAGATGTGCCCCCTCAGCTGCAGCTGTGAGTGGGAACCTCTGAGAGCGTCACGGCAGCAGGAGCGGGCAAACAAACAGAATTAAACTCCAGGAGGCTGCAGCGCCGCGCTTGGTTATTCAGGAACTTTCCTGAGGTGATTTGATCTCACCCAAAGGTAAATTACGCGCGGACGCGCTTGGCAGGGAAAGAACGGCCGCGGTTGTGAACGAGAGCAGCTGATGCTCCAGTGAAGCCAGGCAGGCGTCCGGAAACGTTAGGGACGTTTTTCGGGGTCTGTTACGAACACGGGGCCAGTGGGAGCCCAGCGCACGCCGGGGATGTGAGTAAATGGCATCTCCCACAGCAGCAGCAGGGAAACTGAGGCATGTGTGTGACCGGGGCTCTGCTTCTGCAAATACCTGCTTTAAGCACCTAACAGTCTCTCTGATGTTAAATACTTGCTTTCCTGCATGCAATAACTTACATTTTGTTTCAGTAACTTGCTTCTTCGGTAGCTGCAGTAGAATATGGATTGTATTTATTTATATAGCCAGTACGATTGAGTAATATAGCTGTGCTGTTCAATCTTGGCAGCTGTTCTAGCTGCGTAGTGGCTGATGAAAGACTCGCAAAAATCAAATCTAAATGCATCCTCAAGCATTATATTAATGTGATCTTACAGGCACTATGTCAGCTGCCAGTTTACTGACATTCCTCCAGAAAAGTCCAATCTGATACAAATTTGCATTGCAGTTTATTTATCAGAATTTTAATTATGGTGTCTGTGGCTGCAATGATAAATGTCTCATAAGTGTAGTAACTGCAACTCTTATTACTGCATGGTTGCATTAAGGCCTACCGAAACTCCAGCACACAAGGTCCCTTGTTCTCTGTGTGGTCCCAATAAGAATAACTCTCTTCCCATTCCAGGCTGTGCCAGGACATCCCACCTTTCCTGGAAACGGCACCGAATGAGTTGGGTGGCACACGCAGATCACTGAAATAAATCTACTTAAAAAGACTGTAAACGTGGCTATGTGGGGAGATGTGATGACTGATGGGCTTTGCTGGGGAAACTGGTGCTCTCTGGTTGGTTTTCCATGGGTCTCACAAAATAGGAGCTGGTGAAAATGGAGAATTTCCCTGCCTTGAGCCACGTAGGAATGAGGCAGGAATAGTCCACGCCAGCCACATGGGGTCCCTCTGCCTTCAGCGAACGGCACCTTCCTCCGCTCGCGTGCGGAGGGGCCGCCCCGTGACCTGGAGCAGTCCCTCCTCCAAGATCCACTTTGCATCTGCTGCGGTTGCCCCAAGTGCCACCATTAAAAAAAAAAAAAAAAAGTGGCCAGCTTTTTTTTAAGAGTATTTCCATGAAAACTTACGTCTTCTTTGAAAATGTTCCAATCTTACTTGAAGCAGTATTAAAACCCTGGAATAAACCCCAAACGTCTTGTTGCTAATTTTGTTTTTCCATATTCTTGTGTTCCCTGCTTTCCCTCCAATTTTTCTCTGAATTTTCCATCCCTTTTCCAGCAGATGGGCAATGGTAGAGACAGTATGAAGAAAGAGGAGGATTAAACCCACTTAACCCCACTGGCTGCTGCTGAACACAGGGTCTGCTCAGGGCTTACAGGGCGAGTATGGCTTTGCCACAGGATTTTCTCCACAGAGCCGATGGGGAGCAGGGTTACTCTCCCACACTGGGGATTAACCCCCACCAAGGTAGAGCCTTGAGGTTCTCCTAGTTAAAGGGCTATGGGAGAATCTGTGCAAATGCTCTTAGCAGAGAGGCTGCTCCCTTCATCAGCTGGGTGCCTCAAAGCAGGTAGGATGCTCTAAGTCAGCAAGAGCAGCCTGATTATTCTGCAAATATTTTACTTTTTCAAATTTGCTTACATACCAAAATCTGGGTTTGGCTGATAAAAGCCAACAGCTCCATCAGAGTCCATTACAATCTATCAGGCAAATATTAAGCGCTTTCCAAATTAGTACACAGACTAAAATACATCCCAGTGATCTTTATAATCTCTCTTGTAAAAAAAAATCTGTTATAAGAATTTCCTAAATATGGATTTACCAGGTAGATAGCTTGCAATGTAAATGACTTGTGTTTGGATAGCAAGAATGCATATCAAAATGCACGCTCAAATGGGAGACCATATTGACTTTTTCCAAGCTGTTATGGTCTATTAGATAAATATTATCTTGGTTCAGGATTGTGATACTTTTCTATATGCACAGTTTCCTGATAAGCCATATGGACTCTAAGATAAAATTGTGTCTTCAGATTTAGAAGGTGATATGGCTGAATAGCTGTAATGAGTATCAGAAAGCCCCTGTTAACCAATTAATCAGAATGTGTCGCGGAGCCCCCCCGGCTTCTGTGCTAATATATGCCATAATATATAGCTCCGACGTGGGAGTTTCAGCAAACACGCTGCTTGGTGGTATTTTGACACAAAACACATGCCAAGGACATTAAAGGCACTGCACCCACCCATGGAAGGGTTTGTGGGGGATTTTTTTATGTGTGTGTATCTACACTTTGTGAGACCAGCCCCCTTTCCAGTGAGTTTCTGTATTGCTCATCCAAAAGCATGTACGCTGACCACCAAGGCTCACCCCAGTATTAATAAAAAAGACATTCACTGATTTCAAAGGACTTTTCTGCTTGTTTCACTTACATACTGAGTTCTTTCATATCATAATACTGCAGTAAATATGTATCTTACTCCTCAATAGCAAAAACTTGGTGGAATCATCATATTACCCCACGGGAGGTAAACTTCAGGGAACTCCTCGTAAGGAGCTCGCAGAAGTGACCACCAAGGTGGGTTCACAGAGAGAACCAGCAGCTGAAGGCAGATTGCACCTGCGAAGGTGGCACTTAAACCTGTCTCCTCATCTTTAATAAATCAATTGTAAAGGAGGAAATGTGCTTATGATGATCCATGTGTGCAGTACACTTGTACACTGCATCAGTCTAAGGAACCAGGTGATGAACTTGCGTTTGTTTAAAGCAACTGTCCTTACCTTTAAAGCTGCCTATTTCTATTTCCTGCTTTGCAAAAGAGGGCTATTGCCACTGCCTGAACAACAGCTAGCTGAAGAGGGCAAAAAAAAAAGAGATTATTTCTCGATAAATCCAATTTTATCCAACTTTTCTGCATAGTTGAAGGACAATACAAATACGTGTCTCCATGGCATGGTTCAGAGAGTGCCAGTCCTGAGAAATGGGAGCGGTGCGGGAAGGTGGCCTCAGAAAGGGGATCTGAGGTCCCCTTTGGGAGAGCAGTCAGCACATGAGGGTCTGCAACTTGTGGTTAAATAGGTGTATTTTCACAAGGTGTGGTTAAATGCAGGTGTATTTTCACTGGTGCTGTTTGATTCAATCACATTTACCTCCTGTGTTACTCCCTACTTGCATACATCTGTAGGAAGGATGCACATTGTATCCTTCAACGCAAAGATTTGATTGGGAAATGGCTTTTTTTCTGAGAACACCCATCTTCGTGGTCAGCCAAGGAGAGTCCTGGGTGAACGAGAGCTTCTGCTGTTCTGATACGCAAAGTTTCCTTCACCCTTTCCCCAGAGAGCTATAATGTCAAGAGGAAAACGCAGCAGGCGCTTCCCCTGCAAGGCAGCACAGAGCTATGAAAGGTCGGCAAAGCAGCGAGCTTCCCGCTCCTCCCTGCAGCGCCAGCGCCAGCGGGGCTGGGCAGGATGATCCCAGAGAGCTGCGAGGATGGGCAGGGAAAGGAAAAGGGGGAAAGGAAAAGGGAAAGTCCCTGGGAAAGGGACGGCGCGGATCCGAGCAAGGCTGTGAGGGCCGTTATTCCTCACCAAAGGTCGAAGCAGATTTTAGACTGTTGTTTATTTTCTTTCCCCCCAGCTCACAGAAGTCAAAGCAGCAAATGGCATTTTAATGATGTGTTTATAGCAGGTGAGGAACGTACCTGCATCCCATCCTTGCTGTTCCAGGCCTTTTGTGTCATCTTGTTTAAAAGTAGCTCTGCTTTGAATGGCTAAATTCATTCTCTGAAGCCAGCTGCTGGAATGTAAGCATCGCACAGCCCCATTTCCCATGAATGCAGCACATACTGCTACTGAAGGGAATGCATGAGGCTGCCCTGCGTTTAGAAATCAAATGTTAATTTTTGATTTTCTTATGAGGCAGGGCTGGAGGACACAGCGAGCATTTCCCCATTCAGTGTGCCCCAAGGTAATTTCCAAAATTCCCCAAATCCTAATTTGCAAATCTCTCAAGATTTCCATATTTTTCCAGCTCCGAGTGCCTCCGCATGAAGGCTGCAAATCTTCACTGATGCTGTTGCTGGCCTTTGCAAAGAGGGTCTCAGCTTCGCAGCCACTGTTAGCATGCCCAGTTTTGAGAGGCTCTGCCATACTGTGCATGTGCTGCTGCCCTCTCTTAAATAAGCTACATTACACGATGCGATCTGACGACAATATACCTCTTTCTGTGAATATTTAGTCTGTGTGTGAAGCTGAACTGAGGAGATGCAGCCTGAAGCTTCAAGCGGCAAAATGAAACTGAGGGCAAACGGGTGCTTTATCCTCCAACAGCTCTGCTAGAGGCATCTTCAGGGCAAGTGTGAGGCTGTTTCCAAGCGAACACAAAAACCCCATTTGCAGCAGTGACTGGATCCACTGAAATGTCCAACTTACCCACTCAAGGCTGCTCACTTAATAGTTTTTCCCTGACTTTTCCATGCCCTGATATTTAATGCAGCTTGATTATTTTAATTAACCTAGAAAAGCTGACCCTCATGTTTCAAAGTTCTCCTAAAATGAGTAAAAATGTGCCGGTTAAAATGCACGTTTGCCAGCAAAACCCTAGGTAAAGGCAGCATCACCCCCGCTTGCAGCAGGCCG
>NW_010583369.1:121212-138295 GCF_000705375.1 Tinamus guttatus | reverse complement strand
CAGCTCACGGCGAGAGCTCAGCTCACTTCATTCCAGCACCTCCTTCGGGAACAAGGTCTGTTTCTGAAACCGGGATTTCAGTAACTTTCTGCATCGTCAAAATCTAAAAACAATAAAGCACTCCAAGGAGACAGAATACCCCTTGCTTTCCTCCAAAAAATACTGTTCTCATGAGAGTTCCAGCACAGCCCATGTTCAAAAGCCTTGGATAGGCTTGAATAAACATCTGACCTTCCTTAGGAAGAAAATGGAAACCTCCTTCCCCTCCCGCCCCAGCCGTGATTCTTTTGAAAGGATTTTTTTTTTTTTTTTGCTATTTGTCTTTATTTATTGAGCAAAGACTATATGTTGGACCCAACACAGGAACAGACTTTCAGACTTAAGGAACCTTTCAGCTTGAATAGAGACAAGCGAAGAAGCTCAGGATTGGGCATAAAGCTGACGATGTTGAAGGAAGGATTTTTTTTTTCAGTTTTTAGTTTGGGAAGAATACGTAGAAGAAATATAAAGCCTCACGCTTCTATTTACACAGCATGTGATGAGCCCCATCCCTGGTCCGGAGTGACAATTGCTCCTCGAATTATCCTACAGTTTTTGTGGAAGAAATGCAGACCTGAGCGGCTTCATCAGCCAGGATTTGGAAGGTCTTTCATGTTTTTATTTTATTAAGGCATCATTTTTTGCAGTGAGTTCTAATGTTTGCTATCAAAACATGAAAGCATCTTAGAATTTTTGACTGCGTGCCTTTTCCCCTCCCGTTTTTCACTGAACATTTCATGTCCTCCTTCAAGTTCTGCTAGGTTGAGCCTCCAAGAGAGCAGTGTGGGAAAATCAGGCCATTTAAAAATAACATAGATTCTTCTGCACGGCTTTCTTTAATCAAAATCATTACAACCGATGGCTTAAAGCCTTGATTACACCTCTTCAGAGGGCACCCCTTGATTTTGCGCGACATCCCTGATTATTTTATTTACTTATTTATTTATTTATTAGCTTTTACTTGCTGCCTTGATTTCTAGGTCACCGACTAGAGGTTCGTTCTTGCTTTAAATGGATTTGCTCGTTTCTCACTGGCAGGTTATTTTTCTTCCAGGGGCTAGGAGTAAACATGCCCCCTTTTCAGAGGAAGACAAAAAATTCCCGTGATCACACGCGCTTCTTTTTCAGCCTGGCCCCTGCAGAGCGGGAGATTGGCCCAAGAGTCATCCCCTCTCCGACCTCTCCGGAGCCCCTGTGGAGCGACGGACCAAAAGGTCATTTTCTCAGGTTCCCTCTGGAGGGAGAATCCAAAGGTCATTCCCTCCCTCCCCAACCACCCCAAGGGGATCTGAGAGATGTTCAAAACTCCTTTCAGGAGGGAGGGGAGATGCCCAGTCCGTTCGCTCAACCCCAGCCATGTGAACCAGGGCTGCGCACGCAGCGTTTGCCTCGAAGCTCAACACCCAGCGCTGGCCTCACGTTCAAGGTGAGGGACTTCGTGAACGTCAACGGAGATGGGCAGAGCTTGCGGAGAGGAAACCTCCTTCTGTGTCCTCTTCAGCTGACCCAAGGAGCCTTCTCTGTCCCACAGTTCTCACAACCTTTCTGCAGTCTAGGAGGTCTGGGCTCCACTGGGAATACATCAGATGCCTTTGGGTGGCGGGGTTCAACGTCCTGCAGCAGCAGTCTGCTCCTGGGCCTTGGGAACTTCGGGATCATTGTATGAGTCACCTTGGAAAACAAACGTAGACAGATCCATACAGGCCCTCCCTGTGCCTACTGCATCCGTGAACATCTCAGACCTGCTTTGGAAGCACTCTGTGTTTCCCAAGACAGAAGGAAACAATGATTAACACTCCTAAATATATTACCCATCCCTTTAAAGAAAAAAAAATGTTATTTTTTTCTTGTTTTCCTAATGCTGAAGCAAGAAAAGGGGGGAGATTCCTCACAGTTAATTCCCTTGACCTGCCTGGGGAAGGAAGGAAGAGAGGGGCAACAGTTATTTCACCAGGTCCCCCGCAGCCAAGGGGCAGTCAGGGTCACTGCCCCTCAACGCGTCCCAAGCGCAGGGGGGGCAGAGAGGCTGTGTCAAAGCCACGGTCCCTTTGTGGTGGCCAGGCAGCCGCGGTCACCTCGTGCCCCGGCGCCGCTCTCGCTGCGCACACACACACTCTGCCTCACGCTCTTTCTTCCCCTCTTGCATGGGGGCAGGGGGGGATTAGTCCTTTTCTTCTTGCTCTCGCACGGTCTCTGTGGGGGAACTCGCAGGCCGCTACCTGGGCCCCTCGGGGCAGAGGCAATAACAAAAGGGCAGTTCCTAGGTGGCTGGTTGGAGGGATCTGGGACATGATAGAACTGGTCAAGCAGAGCCTTTAAAATCCACCTGGAAGTGAAAGGCGGTTTGGAGCGACTTGCAGGTTTTGGTGACGCAGAGGAGTATCCGCAGAGCAGGGTTTAGGACAGACGCTGTTCGTCAGGGCTCCAGGTGAGGCCCTTGGCAAACGGAGCATTAGCCTCTGCAATAAAAAGGGGACATTACTCTGCACACCTGGCGTTGGGCTGGTGCGGGGTCCTGGGCACAGAACCAGCCCTCCTGCCCACTCCCGTGTCCTCAAGGACATGAGTGGGATCAGGATCCACCCCTGCAAATGGACTTGCTTGAATAAATTCCCGTTTCCATCCGTGCCGATGGAACCAGGGCTCTGCCTTGGAGCATACGTTAAAACTCCAAACTGGGCATGCGAGGCCTCCTTATTAATTGCGATGATTTCATTAAGTTGCAGCCACACAGCGCTGCTTGTTAAGAATAATACAATGAATCTCAGGCATTGTAGTACCCTTTCCTCCCCTCCCTCCCCAAAAGCAAAGTGCAAATCCACTTAAAATGCTGAGATCTTTTGACTTCTACCAGAAACTTTTATCCGCATAAGAGGATAAGAAATTCATTAGCTTAAGTTGTATGATTGTAACAGCTCATTAGGGAGCCCCCGTGCCTTTCTGTGTGAGCTTGCCTCCAGCTCTGCATTGAATCTGTCAAAGTTAAGGATAAAGGTACGGGACAACTTAACCATTCTGGAAAGCAATTTCTTATTTTTAACCAAGCAGACACAGGGTTCATTAAATGATTTTAATGAACAGTCATAGGCTGATTTTCAAATCTTTTGTGTCTAACTGCAACCAAAATATGGAACTGCTGCACAGATCCGGCTTGCCAAGGAAATAAAAAGTAATTTTTAATTTACAGCCAGTGCTTATGTTTTCAGCTGCATTGTAACTAATTGTTGTTTTGTTTTATTCTATTTTTGTGAGGTAAAATGAACATTTTGATTTCAGGGTTAACAGCTGCAAAACACTGCTGTAAAAATCTGAGGCAGCTTTTCTTCAACAAAGGGGAAAGAGCCCCTTTTAACCAGAAAACATTGTAATTACTCCTATTAATTTGTTCAAAGACGTGAATGATTATAGCAGAAATCTAGCCATTTCTCAGGTCCAAAAAGTCTGTGATTGATACAGTATTTTTTCATCTGTGGAATCTCAGAAGACATTGCCTGGACAAAGCAGGTCACTTGCAACATTTTATTAAATATAGAAGGGAAGACTGGGATGTATTTTCTCAGTTTTCCTTTGACAGCCTGGTTGATTTATGCATTACCTGTTAAAGTTCAATACAGGGCATTGGGTCCCAAAATGCACTTTGAAGCAGCCATAGCAGCTTCCACTATCTGAGCAACATATGTATTAGAGTGAAATTTGGGATAGACTCTTAGGTTGAGGGGTGAAACGTTTACTTCGATAACCTACAGTATCTTGGCTTCAAGTGTAATGTTTAGGTTCGGATAAATGATTGCCTTTCATTTTCCGCAAAGATAAATGGTAAAAGACATAGTTTTATACAAAGATTTATAGACCTCTGTATCTCCATGTACATAAACATACAGTATTTCTTTTTTAAAATATTCAGGTTAAATACAGACAGGCAGAAAACACGTACTTACTTCAGGACAATTCTGAGAAAAATGGTATTTTATGAAACATGCTGGTGGGAATAAGCCACCACTCCATGTTTTTACATTCATGAGCTTTTCTGGCTATAATATTCCTATTTAACCTCAACAAAGCTCAACACCTTTCCTCTCCCGCATAGCAAAGAAAGGAAATTACACAATTCTAGTGCAGCTAACAGGATGATCTTATACCAATGAGTAAAACTTCATAAAGGAATTTCATCTGGGACAGCTCCTTTCCTTCTGGGTTTTCCTCTCAAAATAGGGACTCCACTATGAAAGGAAATTACACAATTCTAGTGCAGGTAACAGGATGACCAATGAGTAAAACTTCACAAAGGAATTGCATGTGGGATGGCTCCTTTCCTTCGGGGTTTTCCTCTCAAAATAGGGATTCCACTATAGCACGTTTTCCTTTTTTTTTTTTTTTTTTAATAACTATTCTGTTGCCTGGCTTGCTTTGTTCCCTCGAATGTCATCTCAAAACAATGAGTGTGTCACGGGAGGCTGGACAAGCTATTAGCGTTAAGGGGTAAAGCCACAAAACAGCAATTACAGAGGGACGATGCAACCTAGGAAAATAAATAAATTTAAAAAAAGAGATTACAAGCTGATCCTTTTTAAAGCAGATCTCTCAGTTGAGGAGCGCTATAGTGAGTTGTAGCAGATTATTCCTGCTTCAGGTAGGCCAAAGTCATGTTCTTTTGGGAATTACGAAACAATTTGCAGTTAAGCACCTTGTGCTGGGCTCAGCCAGCATCCATGGGTGCTGGGTGAGGCATAAAACCACCCTTTTTTCCTCAGAAAAAATAACCTCAAGACAAAAGAGTGTTTTCAAATATACACTCATGTTTATAGTAAGAAAAAAAACCATCATTCTGCGTCCCATCGATCCTCTCAAAAAAAGAAAAAAAAAAGCCACTGTGTCTCTCAACATGAATATGCTTCACTCTTGTACCAACCACCTCGTTACGGTTTGGCTGGGCACACTCGCAGGATTACCCGATTCCCCCCCAAAACCACCGGCTGGGGTGGGGCGGGCTGCTGTTGCTATGACTCTGTTGCTAGGGCCTGGGCTGTCTGCAGGCCCTGCAGGAAACATGTAATGAATTATGGATGGCTGATGTGCTCAAAGAGGCCTGATCTGTAATGCAGATGAGCCGCACGGCCCCCCTTTTCTTCTGGGTTCTTTAAAAAAAAAAGTATATGAAAAAAAAAATCTGAGTTTTAAATCAGAATCTGGCATTTGCGTAGTCCCCAGTCACAGCGGTGACTCCTGAATGCTGATGTTAATTCTTATGCAAAGATAGGGCCAGAGGTCACTATCTGTTATTTGTTGAGGAAAAAGCCTGTAGGATTTTCACTGAACTCTGTGACCCTTTGGGGTATTATTCCGCCGCCCCCCCT
The DNA here is from genome assembly GCF_000705375.1 of Tinamus guttatus. The sequence goes on along the minus strand of NW_010583369.1, from coordinate 132,902 downwards.
TCAGTTTGGAGACAAAATAGGGTACAAACACCAGAAGCGGTTATTTTCTAACAGTTGGAGAGGAAATTGTCCCCTTGGAGCGCAATGAGGCTGGAGGAACCTAGCAGGCAGCCAGCTAACGCACTTCTTTTCTTGCTTCCTCAAGGACATCTTTGCCTAGAGATGCCCCCAAGGCGCCGCTCATGCTATTTGGCCCCCTTCGTCAGGGCTTTCAACAGCCTTTCACTGAGGAGGTGCCGGTTTTGTGGATAAAATGTCCATGCAAGTGAAAACCCAAATCTTTTAGCCACATACGATGCCCCATCTGGAGCATCCAGCGCAAACAAAGCGTCTGAGGCACCACACGCCGGTAGCGGGAAAATAAACATTTAATTTGCCTCATCTGCATTAATGAAGAACGGTGGACATTATGCTACAGAAATTATTGTATTTTCCTCTACTTAATGAATATTGGTGCCTGAATAGATACTTCTCTTGTGCTTGCTCTGAGTTTTAGTATTTTTTTCCTACTATAGTAGGACAAAATGATCTCAGCAGAGTGGTACCTTATACCTTATCTCCAGGATTACTAAACAAAATGCTCTGTTGTGTAAAAACCAAAGAGCACTAAAAAATGATAAGCCTAGAAAGTCTGTGAGACACTGGGTACGGATGGTGAAAACACCCGGGCTCCTCTCTGGCCACCCATCATTCACTGAGAGCTTTAGCTGAAATGGCCTTTATGTTTTGTTATTTCCTAGTATTGAAATGTTTTATATTGATGAAAATTGTTAAGGCAAAACTGTATTGCCTGTGCTACCCTTTTGTGACAGTGCATTCATCAAACTCCATTAAAAAAAAAATCTAGGCTATAGATGTGTCATTAGAGACCCAATGATGCTTAAAGCACAGAAATGTCTGAGAGAGGCAGTTTGCTGGAAACACAGTATTGTTTGTATATATGGATGTATTAAATTTGATTTTTTATGGTAATGTTTGTGTGCAACATACATTGAAATGAAAAAAAAAATGGCAGTTTCTTGGAAATGTAGATCATGTTTTTAAAAACCAAATAATTGTGTTTTAAACTTTTCATGCAGCCATCTTTATTTTGGTATATAAAACTGACCTGACCCATAGGAAAATGATCCCATGTCTTTGAGATTTGGAGTAGTTTAAATACTCAGCAGAGGTGCCTTACGCCTATATGTAATTTAAACAGATATTTCCAGTGCTGTGAGTTGCCCGCAGTATTTCTCCATGGCTGTCCATGGAGGAGACATAAAACGCAATAAGCTGACTCCAATGGATACAACATACACATGGACAGACTGTGGTTCAAGTGCTTACAAGGTCTGGAGTCATCGGCGGTGAGAAGAGTGATGCGGAAGCTTCCACGTGGCTCTCAAAGAAAGAGCCGAGTGAGGCAGGGAGTCCTTATGGTGCATGATGAGAGGGAAATTGGTGTGTGACCAGGGCGGCATGCGAGGCAATCTGCAGAGTGCACGAGTGGTTAAGGGAAAGGAAGGACAGAAAAGAATTTTTTTTCTGTTTTTCTTTTGTTTGTTTTTATATATGTAGAGCATCTGATTGAAAAATACAAATGTTTCCTCTGGAAATACAGAAATCATTTTATTTCTGTTTTTACCAATTTTGTAATGTTGATATTTCTGCAGACGTTCCTATTTTATAAACAAACAGCTTTTATCATTTTATTTGGAAACAAAAAAGCTCTTAGGAGCTCCTTTTGTATTAAGGAACGTATAAATGAAAAAGCATTGCTTTTTTATATATAATAATAAAAGTTTTAAAAGAGTGCTTTGAGAGATCCTTCTATAATTAAAAATAACATTCAAATGACTTCAGCTAGTCTATACTGTCACTAATCTTCATAGTGTTTACATTAATCCAGAAACATTGTATAGGGCGATGGAGTTGATGAGAATCAACAAAGGATAAAAGAGAGTATCCCGTACAGAAACCTACTGTTTAATGCCAGCTGCTCAGGAAATGTCAAAAGTAAAGTGAGTTTCAGGTCAAGGGCACTGGGAACACTCTGTTAGCAAACCCTGAGACAGGCAGCTCTTGTTATTAGTGTGATCAGGGATATGGTGAGTCCTTTTTAATCTACCCCTGGGCCTCCCTCTAGCTTCCCAGACAGAAATCTATCCCATTTGGGCTCACCTTTTTCAGACTGCTGGGAGCTTTTCAAAACACAACCTCTCTGGTCTTTCTAATGTTCCCAATCAAATTTGCTAAAGGCTTGGAGTTCAGTCACAGCTCTGTGTTGGCTCAGTGCCAGGCCTGTTGAAGGTAAAAAGCAGTAGTGGGTAATCCTTGTTTTTTAAGTTTCCATGGCAGCATGGATTTTCCTTCACCCTGTGTTTTTCTGCCGCAAGGTGTTCATAGTGCCCGTGTCGAGTCCGTTTCCATGTTGCATACCTTTTCCTTTGAACACTTCAGCGTGCTACTCTGGAGTGACTTTACAGACATAACAGCGCTTTCTGTCCTCCAGTTTCCAGTATATGTCTTGTGGATGTGTGTGGAGTCTGATGTGAAATATAAGGATTCATCTCATTATAAGCTGGATGTTTAGGGAGGAGACATACAGAGCAAATCTAGTCAGCCCAGGCGATGGAAGGAAACAGGCCTTCTCCATGTGTAGTTTACTTGACCTATTTTAGTTGTGTCCTCCTTCGGGGGAGATGAACCATGTCTTGAAATTACATGTACTGGGTTCACCAAGCCCAAAACAACGTGTTGTCTCAGTAGGGTGCAATCACTAAAGCTCTCCAGTGAACTCTGTATATCCTTTGGAAGAGCTCTCTGTCACCTGGAAACTTCTCAGCTCTGCTGGTCTGAGAAAAAGCAGTAGCATGAGATGAATAATGGGACTGTGGATATGAATCCTATATTCTGTAATTCCACTGTAATTCAATTCTGTATTCTGTAATTCCATTATGCATCCCAGAATGGAGAAATCTGTGGGATCATTTTGGAGAAAGTACCATGATAACAGAATTTTGAATGTTTCATAAGGAGCAAGTCCCCATGTTGCAGAAACATTAATATAGAACACCTAGTACAGATAATTAATATGTAATAATTAACATTACACAGCTTGTTTGCAAATAAAAACCTCAATTCCATTCAGCAGACTCTGTGTAACCCAGTGGGCTGCTGTACGTTTAATTGCTTGAACGTTCAATGAGGTCTGAAGCTCATAGATTCTAGGAAACTTAGTTGACCTTTTTGAAGCATGCCTTCATATTAGCTTGGAATTTATAGGAGTTTTGTTGGCATTAGTATCAAAACCCATGTTGTGATCAATGGAAACAGGATTAAACCTTGATTCCCTAGAATGGTTTCCTCTAAGATGAGGAGAAAACATAAGATCATCAAGTTTGACCTCCTGTGGAATGCAGTTCATTCATTTTCATCCAACATGCACGCATTTTCAGGATGATGATTTTCATTAGATTAAAGCACTTATATCTTCAGGCATAAGAGTTGCATGCTACAGGCAGACAGCACAAAGAACTGTGGTGCCAAGTATGTGTGAGGGCCCCGCAATGATGGAGAATTTATTAAATTGGATGTGCCTAATTAATCGTAATTAGTGAAAGTAATACATTCGCCCGTCTTTCAACCAGTTTCTCGCCACTTTGACCTGAAAAAACCTCTCCAGTTTTAAAACTGCCCATCTGTATGATTCTGTGAATGCTAGAAATGCTAATGAAGTATCTAGGAACATTTTTCTTTTTCTGTTCAAAATCTGGTGTCTTCAGTTATGGTAAGTCAGTAGTTCTGAAAAAACAAAACAACAAAAAGGCAAATAGAAATTGTCAACTCCCCAAATATCTCCATCTGGCCAGTTGTCCATGAGAGGGAGATCCACCTTGCTGATCTGATGTGTGGGATATGAACCTAGTCCTTGTCTTAATATGTTTTGAGTACAGCCAGACAGTGGGCAGATGAGTAGTACAATTTGCTTCTGAGGTTGAATTAAACCACATCATTTAAGAAGGTATTTGCTATCACCTCAAAACCACCAGCCAACAGTGAGACCTCCACCTCAGTGATAATCTTTTGCAATGTTTAATTATTCTGTCTGCCAGAAAATTACATCTTGTTTCAAGGCTGAATTTGTCTAGCTGCAACTTTCAGCCATTCAATCTTGCTCAAGATTTTGTCAACAAGATTGAAAGCCCATTATTAGGTATCTTCTCCACCAGTAAATACCTATATAAATTGATGGAGTCATTTTGTAACTTACCTGAAGCTTTGCCTCTAAAAAGGCATTTCCTGACTCTTGCTCTTCCCCTATCTTTCTGATAGAGCTTCCGTTCTTCTGTATACTGCATGTTTGGAAAGCAAACTCTGTTTTGGCAAGTGGTGGAGAAAGAGAAAGAAATTAACTATGAAGGAAAGAGGAGAAGTTCAAAAGGAATTGCCCGATGATTGATCACTTTTCTTGCATCCGGAAAAGGCATTTTCTCTTGATAAATAAATCTATGCTAAACATTCCCCACCACTAGCAGTCTGTTAGCTCATTTCTACAATAGCAATACTCAGTGTTTGCAAAGAAATGGCTTTGTCCTGGACCACATCTGGCACAGATCAGCCAACAAAGCTCCAAAGAAGTCGTTTCTTCAAAAAAGGCCAGTAGAGCTATAGCGGTTTTTATCATTAACGGATGTAGCAAATGCTTTACAAGGAGGATGCTTGAACATTGGCAGATGATACTGAACAATGGCAAAAGCACTATACGAACCCGTATGGTGTTCTGTGTCCTTAATTTACCTTTGGTAAAAATAAGAGTCCCTCAAAACTCCCCTGGGGACTGGAGTCACTGCAAAATCACAGAAGACCCCAGCCGCTTAACTTAGAAAGTCCTTTCTAAATGTAAAGGTGCAACAAAAAATTCACTATCTATCTTCTGTTCATAATTCTAGTTTCCCACCCTACCTGTCCAGTTATTCATATATTTAATTACTGTTCAACTTCTATGTTATAAAAATAATGAGGGAGAAGTCTAGGTAGAAATCACCAATCTAGGTCAAAAATCAAAATCTAGGTCCAGTCTGTTTCAAAGTCAAGATTTACCACTTGCCAGTGTTGTAGTTTGTCTGTGTGTCCTACAGGGGTAAGTTCTGCAAGAAGTGATTTATTTCAAACGTGTTCATTTTCTTTTTCTCAGAATGAAGCAAATGCTTTAAATTACAGCTCTAAAACAGAGAGAGAATTTAACAAAAGCGCAACTATGAGTCATGAAAATGTTCGTGCCTTATTTTCAGAGTAATAACTAAACACCTGGTAAATTACATTTTAAAAAGTACCCAGTATTTCAGAGTGTTTTTTGTCCTTTTGTTTGTTATTGCCTGTTGTAAGCCGCACTCTTGATCCGCGTGGGAAGGTTGTGTCATCCATGCAGAGCTCCCAAAACTCAGCAAAGTGCTACATGTGCCAAGCTCTGCCCTTGGGGCTCTGGTGACAGGACAAGGTCTGAGGTCTGTGCAGCAGGGAAAGCACGAGGCTGTGTGCTTAAGCAGACATAACCCCGGCATCAACACAACTCAAGAAGAGAGATCATTACCCAGAAAATAAACAGTTGCTGAAGGCTTGTGCAACTGAAATAAGGAATACCATTAAAAGTGACTCATCTGTGTTGATTCTGTCTAACCTTTACCTTCCCACATGCTACTGTTTTCTTCTGTTAGTAACTTCAGGACATTAAAAGAGCCTCGCTGGGGAGGAGAATCCAGTAGACTGGCATTATCTTCCCAAAGACATGGAGTGTCATCAGTTACCGAGCCTCTTGGGAACATGGTGGAGGGCTTGTGCTTCATTGTCTGTTTTGCTTTTATGTTTCTTTAGTTGTTTTTCACTCTGGCAGCGAGTGGGAAGACAAAACTCTTGAACAATCTGTAATTATATAGTGTCACCGTTGATGAGGTTACAAAGGAGTAAATACGTAGTTGGTGTAAGAGAGGATATTTCTAACTATACTCACTCTGCATCTCATAGAGCGCATCTGTGTCCTCTGTGGGCACTTTGCCTTGGATAATATAGAATAATATAAAAGGAGAGCAATGGGAAGAGAGAAGCATCATAACAACATATGCATAGTCTTCAGCAGAGCCAGTTTCTGCAAATACCCACTTGACATTTGAACTCTTTCATACCAGTGCTACTCCTATCGATGCCAGTGGCATCCTTGTCCTTGAGTGGGAATTGCATTGAATTCTGGCTGTTGAAATGGCTGTGAGAGAGAGGTGGAAGTTTCCCCATGAGATCTGATTGCCACCGTCAAAAGAAGAGTGTTACTAGGCCCGTGGTGATTCTTGACCTGGGGTCAGGACTGTGACTCAGGGAAGCTCAACCACTCTCACTTCTTTTTGGCTTGCAGGGAGAGAACAACAGTCTGATATATTGTGTTGTTGTAGCATGGGTCGCAGCACAAAACAGAGTAAAATTATCTCCCTGCCTCTGCTGGGTTCTTATCTGCTGTGTTCCCACTTCTGCTGGCCCAATGTTGGCATCTCAGTGATACGGAGCAGCATGCCCTCAACATGTCTAAAGTCATGAAGTCATATTGTATTTATACCACTCAGAATGGAGGAAAATAATCTTTTAAAGTGTCAAGAGCCAATTTTATTTTATGATGGCAAAGTAAAAAGATCTATTTAAAAGCCATTGAATACTGACGTTTGATGTTCCATGGCTGAAGCAGTTACTAGACACACTCTTGATCCTCGTTATTAATTATTAGCATTCCAACACTACCCATGAATCCATTTATGTTGTCCGAACATAGAGAATGACATTATTGGAAAGGCTTCCAACTCTCAGGGCCAATGTGAGAGTAACTGCACTGGCTCTCCTGAAACGATGTCCATTTGTCCTGGTTATTGGTCTGCTAAGCCGAGGATGCCACTTGGGCCATTGGGAACAACATCTCCCTGCTTTCAGCTCCAATACTCCAAGTATTGTAAAACTGATCATCTTCAGGAATGACACATGTCTCCGTTACAGTGTAATGCTTGGACTCCCTTGTGCAGGGGGATATTCCCTGACTAATAACACGGCAATAAAGCAAATAGCACTTTGTTTTAACCTTTAAGAAAATAGAGGGGAAAAAATAGAGAAAAGGCAACAAAAAGCTCCTGTTACCCAAAGCTGGGCAGATGTGCTGACCTGCCTTCTTTTCTAAGCCATTTTCTGAGTTCCTGGTGAAATTGCTGATCGTTTGTTTTCATTTTCCTTGTCATGCTCTGTTTCTCTCTTCCCTGAATCCTGATGGCTCTTGCTGTCTGACCGTAGCACCACCTACGCCAAGGGATCCAGCAGGGGAGGGAGGGCTGTGGAGCTGCCTTGGGAGCAGCTGGAGAAGAGCCGTCTCCCGAGCCGTCTTCCCAGCATCTTCCTTGCGAATGAGTGAGGTCAGGAGCCGTGTGGGAGACTGGCAACCAGAGCTTGGTTTTGTTGTTTACTCTTTCCACTGGCCACAGAGGCGGATTGAAGCAAAACTCGGCCACTCTGGGCCTGCTGGCGTGTGGAGGGGTGATCTCCTCATCAAGGCCGAAGGTTGATGTGTCACTTTTTGCATATGCGCGCCTGCCATTTGCTCCATTTTCCCCATTTGGGGACTACCCTCATTCGAACTGTGCTCCTGTGTTTCAGACACAACAGTCCATGCTGCTATTTCCCCCGTCACTTAAACCCTCAGTGTTTAGGCAGTGACTGCCATCTCACCTCCTTCTCTGTGCTCCTATTTCTGTGAGGTGAACGAAACCACAAACAACAGCAGGAGGAGATAAGAAATCCCCCGAAGAATTTAAGAATCGTGGATTCCTAAAATAATTTGCAGCAAAAAATCCCTGTGGGTTATTTTTTGAAAACACCTCCCCCTCGCCACCCTCTTCCCAGCACACGCAGATTTATTTATCTGCTTTCCTGCGTTTTGCTTTCGTCAGGAGCCGGCCATCTCGAGCGCAGCCCCCTCGCCGGGCAGGGAGCTGCTCCCCGACCCTTTGTGAGGCGGCCGCCGCCTCCACCATCGTGCGCTTGCTCCAGCGGGGGCTGCGCCGCCTCGGAGCGATCCGTGTCCCCACAGGCACTAACAGCACTTCGGTATCGCAGGGGCCAGTGAGAGTCTTGCCTCTTTTCTTGAAAATCAGATGAAGTAAATACGGCACCTTTCTTTTCCCAGATCATTAGCAAAGATGTTAAGTAAAACTGGGCTGTCTCCGTGACAGCTCCGTCCTCTTCGTGATGGTATCGCATTGGCCGTCGCTTCCGCGCAGACAGGTGACCTGATACGGTGTCATTTATCATTACCTTTTGTTTACAGCCACTCAGCCCGTTGTCACTGTGTGTGACAGTGCCCATATTCAAGCCAATATGAATTTATTTCTCAAGGAAGACTTCCTGAGCATAAAGCTTAGATGTGGATCTTGCTTTAGTGGCAAGACCTCTTTTGCTCCACCATCATCATTGTATTTCTAGTTCCACAAAATATAGCATGGCCTGGTCTTTCCGTGCTTGCTATTTACTGCTCAGGGTTTCTTCTGGATGCTCATGCTTATCTTTTCAGGTGGATATTCATTTAATTGCATTGCAGTTAAGGCAATAAAGACAGTAGTAACTTTTAGTTACCTGCATGTCCGAAGTTTCCTCCTTGGCTCCCTGGGATCGGGACTGCCAGACTCCCCATGGGCTTGAGGCCCATTAGCTGCAGACCACTGGAGACCCCAGCAGTGCTGGGATTAGCCACAAACCCCATTTTTTGTCCTGGGAAGAGGGTGTCTGACAAACATTGCATCAGCAGCACAAAACCACAGCTTTTTGGTCACTGCTGGGTGAAGGTGGGAGGAGAAAAACCTGCAGGGACCTCTTGGCCACGACATGTGTTAGGAGCACGTTCAGCGAGACGTGTTTGCTGCTCTGTGGACAAATAGCCACTGGCCTTTCCCTTTGTTTCCCTTGATACATTCATTGCCAAAGTAAATATTTCATCTCCTGCTGCTAATGCAGCCTGAGTACAGTTCCTCAGGTGCATATTCCCTTGCCTAGACTCTCCTGCCAACACCAAGCCTGCTGATATTGGTTGCGCACAAGAGATAGAGGGGCTAAGGACTTGTCTGCAGCTTCCTCCAAATTGTCTTCAACTTGGGAATTACAAAAAGGAGCTGAAGCTGACCTCAGATGATAGAAGCAGATTAATTATTTTATGTGAAATTTTTGGTGAACCAGAAGGAGTCCATGATACTAAGTCTTTACTTCAGAACAGATCTCATTTCATTTAGATTTTTCTTTTTGATTCTCATAGAAAGATTGCTTCTTTTTAATACCGTCCATGTGGTATATTCTATTTTTTTTATCCAAAAATACTTCTAACTTAGACACTGCGTGGAAAATAATCCCATGAAAGTTTAAAATGCTTGACTTCTTTGAAAGAAAAATACATTATTTGGGTAGATGAAACATGTACCTGATATGATAATTTCAAATATATTTCTGTTTGCTCTTAATTAGCAAGCAGTTGAAGGACGAGACAAAATAATTTAAATTACATTTTTCCAAAGCTACCAGTGAGCTAAAAAATCCATTATCTACCAAGCTCAGAGCAGGTGGCTCAGTGAACAGCGTGTTTAAATCCTCCTTGATCTTTAGATGATAGATGCCATCCCCTCATGTATGTGTGTGTGTCTATATATACATATGTACACGTGTGAGTGTGCATCTTTATACTGTAAGCTACAACTAGGCTGTGCCATAGCTGTTTTATCCTCAAATATAGTAGCTCAGTGTAACTTGTGGAGGGGAGTGTGGTCTGTGCTGTTACACACAGCATTTCTCTAGCTTTGGACCTGCTGCCTGGCCCGACGGGAAGCCTGAAGAACAGATCAGCGCCCTGGTGCTCGGCGCCCACGGATGGACAGGAGCGTGTCGTGGCATTAGCACCTCCCCGAGAGCCACTAACAAGGAGATGGTAGATTTAAAACATAATGAACCACACAATTCAATGTTTTGCAGCAGTTCGTGTGCCAGGGTCATAAACACTGGATTTTTTGATCAAGCTTCAGCCCAAAGCAAATTTTCACAGCTAAGTAGTTTGTTAATCCATCGATCCACAAATATGTATGTGTGTTTTTAATAAAATTTGGTAATATCTGCCAGACATATAATAGTGCTGTTATTTTTACCCAGGGTGTATGCCTATTAAATGCCATTTAATCTTTCTAAAACCAAATTAAGCAAAACAATTAGCATCAACTCATGGAATGTAGGCACTATTTTAAAAATATAGATGTTTTCAAACACTAGAGTGGAGGGAAAAATATTGCTGCCTTGACAGTCACATTACCTTTTTTTTTTTTTGCCATTGAAGCTAAGTGGGTTAAATTAAGTGATTAATTAACTATGCATCTGCACAATTAGGTGGGCATTTTCATTCCATTTAACTATATATGGATTTCTAGCTTGGGAAGAAAGTAACTATAATGTGACAAAGGGAAGAATGTCTTCCATAATTAGGGATTCCCAATAGCTCTACTGTATTAGAGATTTTATGGTCATTTCCACTGCAGCGTTGTCGATTCATTGGGTTTATAGCTCAGGCCTGAGTAGCTGCTCCATTTTAAAACATCTCAGCCAAAGGAAATTGGGCTAAGCTTTCCTGTAGTTTTTAGGCCAGAAATGCTGTGACAATGTTTACTGAAAATAACAGTCTTTGTTAGAGGCTTCCTGAGTTTCTTCTTGTCATTAACTGGCTTGGCCCAGTCTGTCATTTAGGTGCCATTTCCCAAACCAACCGCTGAGCTGCTGCCTAACCTAACTGATAGCTGCATTTCGGTGTGAAAGCAGGTACAGCCTGGTGCTGCTTTACAGCTAAGAAACCACTCCACTCATCCAACAAGCAGCTCCTCTCTCTTGCTGGCTCCAGACATGGACCTGCCACGGGCACATCCTGCTGCAGGATGGGGAGAGGAGCTGCTGCCTCCCCCATAACTTGTTTTTTAATTTTGGCATCAGCTGCCTTGTGTCCTCATGCAGAAGTACTTTTCTTTTTTTTTCTTTTTTAAAGCTGACATTTTGATTCTGCTTTAATTAAAGCACTCTGGAAGCAGCATGACTCCTGTTTTGGAATGAGTTGTGCTGGTAGCAGTGTTGTGCGGAGGCATCTCCGTTTCAGAGTGCCTACATCCCTCCTGGCTGTCCTCCCAGGGCTGCCCCATCTTGCCTTGCTTCAGGCCTGCAAGCACCTTTGTCACCTGCACACACCCTGCTCTGGGCGAGTATCCTGACCGCGTGTCACGGCATTATGGAGTCACACAATGGTTGACGTTGGAAGGGACCTCTAGAGATCATCTAGTCCAACCCCCTGCTCCAGCAGGGACACCCAGAGCACGTGGCACAGGGTGGCATCCAGGCGGGTTTGGAAGATCTCCAGAGAAGGAGACTCCACAGCCTCTCTGGGCAGCCTGTGCCAGGGCTCTGTCACCCTCACAGGAAAGAAGTTCTTCTGTGTTGCAGAGTAGTTTTTATGCAGAGGCAACCAGCTTCAGTTCTTTGTTCTGCTGCTTGCCTGACACTCTTCATTCTCCCTTTCCCTTCTTCCAATGACCAACCCATTGGGAATGCCATGACTTAGGTTGCTCAGGGGTATCTTCTCTCTCCAAAGAAGAGCATCTCCAGTCTGTACCAGA
>NW_010583369.1:84778-120981 GCF_000705375.1 Tinamus guttatus | reverse complement strand
CCTTTCACAGCACAATTAATATTTAGCATGGCATGTTTACCAGGGTAGAAGAAATTCTGGCCCGCAATACCATGAGTGAGCAGGCCCTTGTTTTTATAGCTCCATTTATACCAGAGGAGGTAAATCGCCAGAATTAAACTATGAAGGCATTACAAAAATCCATGGTGATGATAAGGCAGAAATTCCCAGACGTTCTCCCTTGCACAGCCGCTTCCAGGCTCATGACCTCATCTCCACCAGCATTTCCCGCTTTGGATGTATGCCCTCAGTCTGGAAACCGCTGTTACCAGGAATTCTTGGCTATTTTTAATGATATCCTTGGAACTGTTAACAATTCAGGTTCAAACCTATTGTTACATAACACAGTTATTCTGCAGTGCACTTTTTATGATTGAAAAACGTAGAGAAGAGGATTTAAGCAAAGGGAATTAGTGTTCAATGTCAATGCAGGGATTAAAGAGCCTCCTCAGGGCTGTGCTTGCTCAGTGTTTCCTTCCTATTCTAGTAAGACCTTTGTGTGTGCTAGTCTGGTAAGGAGCATTGCTCCATTTTTCTGTCTTTAAGACCTTTCCAAACAAGATCCTTTTCTGTTCTGTGGCCCCGCACTTCAGGATAACATCCACCAGCAGAAGGGCAATCCATAGAGGGGAAGAAGTAATTACAAATTTATGCAGAACTATTATAATTACAATATTTTTAACCTGTGCTGTTGGTTAGTGGTTTGAAAATTGGGGCCACTTGGAAGAATTAAATGAATATGGGAGGAAGACGTGATTAGTCAAAGGCCAGTAGGTTTTGACGTGCTTCCCCTATGAGGTCTGTGGAACTCCACTTATCCCTGTAACCGGGCGGCCAAGTGCTCTTATCCCAGGGTATCTTCCTAGGATGCTGCACAGCTATTCTGAGGAAAAAAAAAAAACCCTCTAATAAACACGAACATCTAAAACTGGCATTAAAAAGTCTCCCTGAATATGCTGACTAGCGAGGCCTGGAGGAGCGGGCAGCTTGGGAGCACGCAGGATATTGTAAAGCGGCTATTTTTGCCATGCGGTTTTTATACCAAAAATGAATTTCTAACTACACCTACACTTCTGCGTCGGTAAAGAGATGCAATTCTCATATAAAAAGTCTAATCTCTAATGCTATAAAAATGGCAAGAGCTTTAAAAATCTGCCAGGTCATTAATAAATAATAATCATGTGCCAGCTTTCCTTGAAATCATGGGTAGATAAAATCTCATTTAGCTGATAACTAAATGAATTGTACACCATTCAAGGTGTTTTTATTTTAATCTTGTTTTCATTTATGTTTTCTTGTATGTGTTTATATCAATTTAATATCTAGAAAAGCATGTCCACAATCTGCATCTGGCTGAATTCCTCCAAATAGTTCACTCTTTCAGAGCTTATTGGCATAGCTTGTTGGTTCAGTGATCAGCGTGATTTCTGAATCAATATAACACAGGAGAGGGTTTACATTACTGCTGCCACAAAATGTAATCAGCTGCCTAGCATATTTGTCTGAAGAATTATTAAAGCAGAGAATGCAAAGTGGCAGAAATAGAAATATAATTCTGCTAAAATCATCAAAGGATGCAATAACTGAGTTAGAAAATGCAGTGACAGATCTAATTAACGAACTAAATTACAATTCAGCCCCAAAATAATTGTCATTAGAAGTAAAATCACATTTCTGTCTGAAGCGTCTCAGCATGTTTGCTGTAGAGATTGGTAAAACTAGAAAGCAAGCCACTCTCATTATTTTTTTAATGCAATTATTACACACAAAAATCAGTCATGAAATCGAATATGCCAGTTGAGCAAAGCGTGCTCGGTGACGAACCTTCCCCCTCGCCCAGCAGCGCGGGGGTTTAGGCTGGAGCTGCTTCTTACAGCACTGCCCTTTTGTGTGCGTGTCGCAGGCAACATTATTTTTTGACTGACTCATTCCTCCCAAAGACTTCCTCATTTTCTGTATTAAAACAACAGCTCTATTCACTTTAATATTGACCTAGTTGTGCATCTAGGTGAATTGGAAGCTGTCTAACAGAAGGAAAATCCAGATAGGATGTGCAAATCACAGTTTAAGTTGGGCTGCTTCTAATACAAGCTGGAGAGCTTTTGTATTAACCTCTAACAATGGCAACATCAGCTGCCGAGCTGATTACTTAAGCAACTTCTGCATCCATTCGCACAACAAAACTGAATTCTAAGTATTTTGCATACTGTTCCCACCTATATAATTGTCCACCGGCCCTTATCATTATTTATTATGCAAAACTGAGGTTTATTTGAAGCGTGAAGAAAGAAGTAATTTAGTATGCAAACAGTTAAAACTCTCAAGTGGATTCTGGTTTCGTATGTGTTGATAAATTCACTTACGATGACTGACAGTGCGAGATTTTTTGGGGTCATATTGGTGACTCTTTCCATGACACTGATGAAAATGATAAACTAAATGCCAGAAGTGTCCCTCGCGCATCACAGGATGAAATGTGTAAAATGTCAGTGTCTAGCCGATGTCTATTAATAACTAAATATGATTGCGTGTAATGAGCAGAGATTTTCATGTTGATTGAAGTATGATTTCTTTTGATCTTCCAGATGTTGCTGCTTAGAAATTCATATTACTCTTTTGCTGCTAAATGCATAATGACCTTTTAAAACCTTTTAACTGTTAAACCCCTATTATTTTCAACAACTAAGTCAAGCTTTGAGCTTTCTTATCTTGATTTGAAGTTCCTCTCTCCTCCTGTCCTCACCTTCCTTTCTCTCTCTCCCTGGTCTCCTCTTCCTCCCTCTTTTGTCCTTCTTTTCGTCTAACACATTTATCTGGCAGAGTTACTGACAATAACACACTCTGATCCTCAGATGGCATAAGATGGTTTAACGTTGCCCCCACGTTACATGCAGGTAAGTTCTCTACTCAGTGTTGGTGGGAAATGTGGCCTAGCCTTGCAACTCAAGTGTTTCCAACCCTGAGGAACTGACCCAGATCTCATGCAAAAACCCCCCTGCGGAGGTGAAAAAGAAACAAAGGTGGGTGTCGGAAATGAAGAAACTCGTAGCTGATGTTAACAACGGAGGGGTTGTCTGCTCCGGAGGAATGGAGCTCGGCGCATGGTAGGCCCTGTGCGTGAATAATGCGCTGGGCTCACTCGGTTTGGGCTGAGTCACTCCCTGCCTTCCACATTTGGCCCTTCTATAGTTGCACCTGTGTGTGAATGGAGAGCGGCCTGCGAGGACAAAATGAGGCCTGTGGTGTGGGCAGCAGCAAAGCCTCCCCTCAGTGCTCAGCTTTTGAGGCTGTCACGCCAGCAGAAGGTCACCCTGGCCTGTATGGCTCAGCCGGGTTAATGCGGGCGCTGTTTCTGCACCCTGAAGCTGTTTCAACTCTTCACCTCAGTTATTGGCCTCTGCGTGAAGATGGCAAAGAAGAGTCTCGTTACCGCTGCTGCTTTGGGCAATACGAGTTTTAGGATGTTTCAGTTTACTGCTCTGGCTTCATGGTGCCCAGGTTTCTTCATCTGTACTCAATCCTCGGATTATTCACACTGGGAAGTGCCTTGGGAGGTTGCCTGGTCCAAACTCCTTCTCAGTCCCTCTCAGGATCATCGCAGCTTTTAGTCTTCTTGTGCCCAACCCATTTAAAGAGTTCTAGATGGCTCTGCAAGAAGATTTAGGTCTGAAAAAATCCAGCATGTTATTTTGGGTTAGTATGGACTCAATTGGTTAAGGGGCAGATCCTCTTCATAGTCTTAGTCTGACACAATGGCTTCAAGTCTTTACTCCAGGGAATAACACAAGCACAAATCTGCTTGGAGCAGATTGTCCTGTGAAAGACCTGTCCTGTCTAGTTACTTCTAAACCATCCTCTGACTCAGAGGGGTCCAAAGACAGAATAATTTGATGTTTCTTATTGCCCAGACATTGCTAAATGACAGCAGGCCACGAAGGGGAGGAGCAGAACATTGGGTCATCCTGAGGTACGTTATGGCCTCTGAAATAGAGATGTGGCTCATGGATCTGTTTTAGCTGTTGTATAAGAGGGGAGGAAAATACACCACTTCTTCACAGACAATATATCACGAAGTTTTTTAGACTTAGAATTATTTCTTGAAACGTTGAATGCAAAACAAAGTTTTCTGCTTTTATCACAAACTCTGGCAAGGATGGCACAGAAGGCTGAATTCTAGAAGGCCCTGGACTCTTGGAAAACCAGACCAGAGTCTACAATGATACAGGAAAAGAGCAAATCCATTTGGCTCCGGTACCATATTAGACCAGATTTTTTTGTGTTCACAGGGGATAAAATGCTGTCCACCATACGGTATCTTTGCAATGCCTTTCCTCAAATGGCCTCCTCCTTTACTAACTTATGTTGGATCTACTTGTCCCTGAAGTAGTAGTGACAGTCTGGGGATCCTCTTGCTAACAGCTACTTCTGGTTCCTGACTGTGTCATCCATTGCATGTGCTGGTCCCATCTGGTCTGAGATGGCTTCTCCATCCTTAGAAGCGATTACAAATAATAATGGTGACAAAACCCAGAGAATTTTTGCTTTACTTTGGAAATGATTGTCTTGTGTTGCATGGTGGCCCTTCCTGCATATCTCCATAGTCACCTGGCAAGGATTTACTAGCCCCTGCCATTGGATCCATATCAAGCAAGGGCATCTGGAAGCTCATTTGAAAAGAGGGCTGTTTCCTTTTCCATCCCTGCCGGCTTTCCGGGAGCTGAGGTGAGGCTACCAGGCATGCTGTGGATTCATGACCATTATCGTGAGAGAGGCTACTTAAACATATTGTAGCAGCTTCATTTGTGTGCTGCCAAAATATTAAAAGAAAAGCTGATGCTAATACTGTATCAACCACCAACACTGCATAATTAAGCATGCATTATTTGCAGTTGATGTTTGTCTGTTTAACAGAATTAAGGATAATTAAGAGAAAACAGTGAGAAGATATCATTGCACAATATGACAATCTACCAGAGCCAGAGAAACAGAAAAAGCCATGTTTCCGAGTAGGATTGTTTACCCTCTGTGTTCTTTGCTCCCTAATTTCCTTAATTCGTCATTTAAGAAAAAAATTACTTATATACATATATGCTGAAGTAGATTAAGTAGATTAAGTGCCAGAACATGACTGGGGAACACTGGAAATTTAAAACCTCTGCTTAAAGAGAACTAAAATCTTGAGAGTGTTGCAGCACTCACCACAAAAACCTAAGATGGTCCCATCCCAGGTTTTTCTCAGCCACATCCTTTCCATTTGTTTGTAGTGAAATGCCCCACGATGTTCCTGTCTGATCACATTCCCAGTCTCTTCACCCTGAAGCCAACATCTGTGAAGAGATTGGGAAAGGTCCAAAGGACACAATTAAATATTTGACCAGTGGAATAAATCTTTGCTGCAGGAGTGGAAGTGGTGCAATGGGTGGTGCAGATCCGTATGTTGGTCCTTTTGTTGTCTCAGTGCTGAGATGCTCTTCACTGCCGATCCGTATGTTGGTCCTTTTGTTGTCTCCTCTTGGTGCTAAGGCGCTCTTCGCTGCCATGTCTCAGTAGGCAAGTGAGTACATCTCCTTGCTCTGAGGGTCTGTTCCTTTAACCCAAATCAGTAGGGACAGCAGAGAGTGTGGCTAAGGATGTATTTATTTAAGACATCCAGATCTCTGAATATATCCCCAACATGGGCCAATGTATTTATTTAAGACATCCAGATCTCCCCAACATGGGCCTGATTGGCCTGGGGATCATCTGTGCTTCAGCTTTGTTCAACAAAGACGAATATGTCTCACTCAGTGCTTTGCTCTTATGTTTCCATATCCGTAGAAATAATTCAGTGTATCCTGGCAATACTGTTACGGGGCTCACCAGTTCCCCCACCTCAGATTCAGTAGTTATTGGGTTGATATTATCTGCAGGTATCTTTGTAAGAAGATGCTGTTAATGTTGCTACTCCAAAGGCTTTATCAGGACAATAATTGGTGCTAGAAAGTTGACAGTCTGCCCTTATGAGCAGCTGGCTTTGAGCAACCTGAAACTTAAATTATTATTTGAAATTATTTTTGCTTTGGAAGATAACGCAGTACAGAGGAGCAGTCAGGGGCACCATCTCAGGATGGCAGCCCAGTTTGATGTATGGATATGTAATGCAATCAGTATGGTGATGTGTTCCTGCAGCAAAGATGCACCCAGGGGCTTGGTGAGGATTAGGACCTCTGTGCTCAGCACCATGTACAAAGTGCTTACAATTGAATGTGGACTCATATATAAGAAAATGAAACCAGCCTTTGCCTTTCTGAAAAATTGAATTCCTTTCCAACTGATCGATAGTGCAAACTCAGGGGGTGGTGGCTGAAAAGGAGAGTCGCCAGGGCACATTGCAGAGTTTCTTTGGGAAGGTCCCAGGCTTCCATAACACTCCAGCAAGACAAATCTCTGCAGCAGCCAAGAGCTTTTGGGAAAGATCAAGCTCCAGGATGGAAATTCACCCCTCCATCTTCTCCGCTCTTGCAGCCTTCATAGCAGTACCCCAGAGAGAAAAGAGCAGATGAGCAACTTGCCTCACTCTGGTGCTTCCCAATTTCTCTGTCCTACATCCTGCCTCTAAACCTCCCCCTTGCTGTTGCGGAGAGGAATTTTACCTGTGCTAAGGATGAGCCTTGAGCTGGCTCTGCGCTCCTCAGCTCTGCGATGCTGCGATCCTGAAATTCAGCTTTCTGCCTGGAATTTCCAGAACTTGGTGAGGGTTTGTCCCCCTGGCATTGCTTGGAAAGCAAAACCTGACGGAAGAACGCCGGAGTGATAGTAATGACTGCTCACTGGGAACTGAATGCAGTTGGTCTAACTTGAAAATGCTACTGGAATTTTAGGGACCTGAACCTAGGACAAAGGAAAAAGAGAGGGATATCTCCACCTAACCTGGCTACATAAGTCTCTTTACCTGTCTGTATAAAGGTACAAGCAACTACAAGACCTGGAAGGCAGAGGGAATCAGTGGAAATGTTCATTGTCTTCACATCTTCAAAACTCTCCTCATTGTCCTCTTCTAAAGACAGGAATCTGGTACTAGATGGTGCTCTTCTATGTTTTGAATGATGCGGTCACGGACAGAGCACTGACATAGGCTGGGGAGTACCTGCTGTCAGACCTTCTCAACCTGAGGTGGAGATTTCCCAGATTTTCATGAAAACTTATCAGCTCTTCAAGCCAAACCACAGCGCAGCCAGGCCATAAAGTTTCATCACATGGAAAACTCAGCAAACATGAGGAACAGGAAAGCATCTTGACAGTGTAGACACTCGTGTGGCGTGCAAGAGCCATGTGGGATTGGGCCATGGCTTATCGCTGTGTTTTATCCGGCGACACTTTTAACTGCATCCTACACCCACAGCAGCAACAGGGCAATGACTGCATGAGCTTAATGATATCGGAGGAAGCTCTGACTCATCTGGAAACAGAGGCAGGTTTAGGTGCCTGTTTGCCCACACCAGGTTGCTGTAGGATAGACAGCCCCAATCAGGCCACCCGCAGCAATGGCTCCGGCCAAGAGCCTGGAGAGCATCCGGCCACGTTGGGAAGAACTGAGCAGATTTAGACAACAGTGTCCAAACATGCGGTTGTTAGAGGTTTTGAAGAATGGCACCTGTGTCTGGTTCCCGACAACCAGAGCGCGTGTGTGTTCCTGTTGATTCACATGGTTCTCCAGTGCTCCGGCTCTGGCGTGGTGTGAGGATAATTCCTTAGAAAATATTCCCCGTTAGGGATCTGTGAATCAGTGAATTGTTTGCTTCCTTATATCATTATCACTACTCTAGGAAGAGTGTTGAAAATAGTAAGCCCTCCTTCCTGCATTAATATTCTGCAGACTCTGCCAGCAAATGCCAGACCTGACTGCTCGCTGTGGAGGCCCTCAAAATGCAGGGCCCCTATGGGGTGCTTCGGGTCTTTTCTCATCATCATAATAGAAAAGTTTTGTCATTGATCAAGCCTGAGTTTGCTTTCTTTTGTCGTACTGACTCTTCAGCTTTCTGTTTCTCTCTGTATGGATCCACACGTACAATGTTTAGGAGGCATACATTTTTTTCTACATGTTAGACGTGCCCATGAGTACTGTATTTAAGCTGAAAAACCACCCCTGAACATTGGCCTTTGGTGGAGCTGATGGTTCAGTAGGTGGCACTATTTCCTCTTGATTTAGGAGCAAACGAATGTCCCAGCATTGCAAGCGGGGAGACTATGAGGCTGAAAGTGCCATGTTTTATGTCCATCATCAGGGTTGTTGTTTTGCTGTACAAATTGTGAAGCTGTGTTTCTCTTTTCAGAGGGGAGGACAACTAACCTTGGCATCCTAGTTAAAATTCATTTGTGCAATTTCATTCTGATTCTGTAAATCTCTTCTGCACATTCAGCTGGGTATTGCATTGTTTCTTACTTCTAGCCTAAAAGCTGCTGTCTGGTATTCAGTATCTTGCACTAAACTCTTCTAAACCAGTTATTATTGTCTACCTCAGAGATGGCTGCATTACTACAGTGGAGAAGAAATGTGTCCCTGCACATTCCTCCTCTTACAATGTTGAATCTTAATTAATTGCCACTCATAAAACATTTTAGATCCCCAGAGGAAAAAAAAAAAGTATGGTAGTGAAAGTATTGTTAATTGTTATTTTAGCATTTTAAAAGCATGAACTTGGCCCTGAAAACTAGCCACAAAAATACTCTAATTTCAAATTCTGCATGAGAAAACTCGAGGCCACATGGGAATTTGAAAGGTTCCTAATTAGGCAGAATTCACAAGGCAGACAAAAACTGGAAGACAAAGGTTAGACAAAAGAGGCAAGAATATATTTCCTATGAATCCAAAAGAGAGGGAGCGAAATGCACTGGCAGACGGATCCTGCTCTAGACCACAGACCGAGCGCAGAGAGTCACAGACGCGTTAGCCCGTCCTGCACTGATGAGTGTCCTGGGCACAGTCCTGCCTGGGGAGCTCCGGCTGCTTGGAGTGGCACCGGGGACCCCCTTGTCCCCTTTTGTTGGGCTGGTTCCACAGCGGGATGAGGCTGGCGCTGGGGGCTGCCTGCAGCACGGGCACCTTCGCGTCTTGCTGACTCTCCCCCACAGGCTGTTTGGATCTTGCTGCTTTTTTTCCCCCTTATTATTTTTAGAAAATCCCAGAGACAAGGGGCGAGTGGTTAAAACCATTAACTCAGAATCACAAAGGAGCACCAGACCTGGGGCTAGATTTGCAAAGACAGCTTAGGATACTAACAGCCATTTTACATTCTGAGTCCAAAATACGAATCTTCTAACCTTCTCCTCCTCCTCTCCCCTCAGAGGGACCGTTTAATTCCCTGAATACCCAAGTTCCCACTGGTAAAGTTTGCCAGGTGCCCTGGCTCTGGTCTCGTGTGCGTAGATCTTCGCTGGCAATTTGATGGCCCTGAGTTGTTTGACATCTTCTTTCAATAGAGGGGACACCTCGAGTCAGATCCCTGCACTGCCTAATTTGGGGCAGAAACTCACGCTCAGATCTCCCCTCTTTCTGGAGAAGAGCTGATCAAGGAGGTATTGAGGATGAAATTGGCTCCATCAATCCCATAACAACTATTTCCGTTCTCCTAAGAGTCATTCCCCTTGCATACGGAATTCAGGATTCATGGAAAAAGGGGCCCTAGCCTGTCTCTGCCCCACTGCAGGTTGGGATCCAGCCCACAAGGATGCAGAACGAACTCTTTACAGCTTCCTGTTCCTTGTGTCTTAATGAATATTTATGGCTTTATTGCAGCGTGGAATAGCTCAGGTCCCATGAGCACGGCGAGCAGGGGAACGTTTGATTTGTGAGCCTGACATGGGGAGCAGCAGCAGCTGAGATTTAGGTGCCACGGGGACTTCTGCAGGGGAGGGGAGAGCCCAGGCAGCCATGTAATTTAGGCACCTTGGAGGGTGGTTGTTCTGGAAGTTAGAGCACAGAACAGCAGTTAGACACCTCCAGCACTCTGGTGAATCTAGTTCCAGAGGCTCCAGCGTGATTTGCAATCCATATTCACATATTTTGATTATTCAGAAAGGGTTTTACCTTCTACAAAAATTAAGCACAAAGGGCCTAATTCCAGTTGCTGCAGTAATATAACTCCTAATAAGTATCACTAAAGTTGATCCGCAAAACTGGGTTGCACATTTGCCTCACTGAAAATGAGCTTTGCTCTTTACCCAACCAGGTAATAGTGTCATCACATTTGTCTGAAGAAGAAAATATCTCTCTTGTTTTACAGGTGCAATAGGATTAGCCATTTGGACATTCACTGTATATATAAAGGCTTCATATTTTGCACCAAAAAAAGGGGTGGGGGGGGGGAGGTTCTTTTACCTTACTAGTCTTTAGTTGATTTTACTTGTATTCAGGATGCAACAAACAGTGTTCATTTTCTTGGACAGATAACTCTAATATCCCCAATGGAATACCACAAATACTGCATATGGGGATACAACATTTTATTTTGGGACAGAATCTTTGCATATCACTCATGGGTTTTTAGCATTCAGTGTCATCATAAGATGTTGACATCACAGCAACCAGGGTCCATGTTCAGTTGTCAGCCCGTGGATGCTTCTTAGGGTAAGAAGTGACCAGATGTCCTCACTGTGAGCCAGCCCCACAGCCTTGTCAGAGGAGCTGCCTGTGTAGCAGGGGTGCAATAAATGAGACCCAAATGCCATCACGGGAGCATGCCACCACTGCACGCAGCACAAAGCAATCGGAGATACGGAGAGAGAGGACCTCACAGGGGGTGCTGGATGTGGCAGGATAACGTGGGCTGCTTTCCTTCCACTTTTGAGCCTAATTATTGTACCGAGGGTTTGTCTTCACTGTTGTCTTGGAGCTACAGGGCCCTGTGCTGCAAGCAGGATAAATGCCAGTAGAAAGGGAACAGGGTACTTAGTACTAGAACAACAAAAACATCTTCGTGAAGGCAGCGACCTGCCGGACTCTAATTAGCACTGGTAGCAGCGGGGCCCAGCTGTGATGCTGAACACAGATCTGAAGCTTGAGGAGACTCTGGCCAGCCATGAGCAGGCTACATAGCTGTGCCAGAGGAGAAGGGAATAAAGGAAGCCGATGCTATGAGGATATGAAAGACTGCTCAAAAGGTGCCTCGGGCTCTTGTGCCAGCTGGCTGGAGTGGTTGCACAGCTTTGGTATAGGGACTAATTTTTATATAACAAAGAAATCCATGCTGAGTACAGGAGATTGTGAATTGTTTTGTCTATTTGCTGCCCCGACTGCAAATCCAAACAGAGGGTCTAATATTCTTTCACATGGTCCTCAATCATGTCTCAGAAAGTCACTTCATTGGGACGAAGTTGGGAGAGTTTATTTTTGAAAATTCACTAATTGCAATAAACTTCTGTTCTTCGTTCTACTCATGTGCCCTTAAAGACCAAACATGAGATGGATTGCCCAAATAGCAGAAGATTTTTTCAGTCTCAAATCATTTTGGGCTTGCACTATCCCAAAACGATTTTGGGGAGAAAAACTTGGAAACTTGGAGAAAGCCCCCCATGTTTTGTTGAACACAGCTGACTAACAGCCTTACCCTTGCTGCATTTTCCACAGGTTTGGGCCTTTGTTTATCCTATTCCTATAGGTTTTTCCACTTCTATGGACCCCATAGTTTTGATGTGAATAGCAGGTTGCCTATTCCTTTCCTTTTGCATGTTGCTTTTATTTAACAAAGAATCTCATCTTAATCTCTCAAATTCACCCATGGTTCTTTCATACATCCCGCCAAAAAAAGGGTGCAAAATGCGCAAATCTCCCAGAAACAGGACAAACAGGAGTATCAAGAGTAATGTCAGTGTTAAGTATTCCTGTTTACCCACGCACTCCAAATGAATTTATAGGTTACAGAATGAAGATGAGTGTAGGTTAAACAGAAGGCTTTGTCAGTTCTCAGATGAGAGGCCTTTAGACTCACAAGATAAATAAAACATTTCAAGCATTTTTTTTTTGTACTCAACATACTCCTTATGTTCTTACAGCAGCTTGTGCAATTGTGTGTTAATCTAACAGGCACTCTCCTTCCTGTGATTATTTATGTAATCAGTGGGAAAAAAAAAAATCTGTGATGAACTAAACTCTGCAGGTCAGCCTATGATCACTCTAATTTGAATGCTGGATGAAGAAAAACTGTCACGGGCAGCCAATATCCTGCAGAAGAGAAGATCTGCGGGGCCGCTGTGTGGGGCTGCCGGTGAGTTGTCCCCGCAGACTTCCCTGGCTATCAGCTGTCTTTCACTCTGGGCATCATCTGGTCTTTTGCCCCTGAATTAGTAGCTTAGGCCCCCCCACCTGCAGGACAGATGCCTGATTTGTGGACAACACCAGGAGTCATGTCTAAAATAGATGCTGAACTGCTCAGGCCTGTTAATATGGAGGCACTTCTGGGCGTATCTAGAAATACAACGTTAGCTGCCCCGGGGACGCGGGTAGTGAAGGGTGCGATTCCTGCAGATTCCTAGCAGCCACCAGCTTCAGTGAAGCAATGGGTGGTGGGTACCAGCTTTTGGGAACTTACTTTGCAAACAAGATTTAGCTGTGATGTGGGTGCCCAAGTGCTTTTGTGAATTGAACCTTGCCTGTGTAGCTGAGCAGCAATGAGCAGAGTCCCTGGGGGTTTGAGATGGGGTTTGATAGGGGCATGTGCTGTTGTGCATCTTCAACAACAGCCTCCACAACGGAGAGCGCCCTTCCCAGATTCGCAGATGACACAAACGTCAGGCTGACCCAGCGATGGCAGAGCCTCCGTCCTGAGGGCCACTGATCACCGTGAAGCCTGGGGCAACAGGATCCTCAGGAGGTTTAATGAGGAGAAGTGTGAAGTCCTCCACCTCTGAGAGGATGAGCCCAAAGGAATAGGCTGGGACCTGACTGCTGAGCAGGAGCCCTGCTGGAAATGCCCCGGTGGTGACGGTGCCAGCTGAGAACGAGCCAGCAATGAGCTCTCACGGCAAGGAAAGGCTGTTAATGTAGAGGGCTGTGTTAAGAGGAGCATGGCTAGAAGATCCAAGGAAGCTGTAGTTGCTCTGTACGTGGCTCTGGTGAGACCTCGTGCAGAACACTGCATCGCCTAGAGAGAGATATGTGTGCTGACTGAGTAAGAGATCTGACTGGAGAGCTCAACAGGTCGGTTCCAATGAACGTTTCTGTGATGCTGTGATTTAAACAGTTCTGGACATTTCTGTAGCTATTATGTGTGCAGTTCCAGACTTCTGAAATGAGAGTGAGTCAGACCAGGAGACTAGAACAGAAAAATCTGAAAGCAAAAGTTTTGCTCTGAAAATGAACACGCCAGAGGACTGCAAGAATTTTATCCCTATGTTGGTATAAGATGAAGAGCTTCATGTTCACCATTGCATATGAATGGACCAACTGATGTGTCATGGCACAAAGAATCGGGAATATTTTCAGAAGGAGCTTGCTGGAGTGAGACTGCCATGGTGAGAGCTGCCTCTGCTGACAGCAGAACAGAGTTCTTTATGCTCCAAAATCATCCTTACAGAGACCAAGGAACTGCTCAGAGTGGGGAGCCCATCCAACACTTGGTAGTGATAGTGCTCTGGATTAAAACATTGTAGAAGATACTCTGAGGGAAGAAATAGGCATTAATTTTACTGATACAGGGTTTGGGAGTAATACGGAAGTCTCAGGCTTGCAGCATGTCACAACAGCTCCCAGATTCATCCGCAGGAAGGCTGCCCTCGACACACACTCCTACACCCTTTCAAAAACCTGATAGAGCTGCTTGTCCCCATGTGACCAGTGCATTACTGACAAGGGGGCAAAAGTAGCATTCCCAGTTTCACCGTACTACAAGTCCTTGACGTGTGGGCACGGAGAACCGCTAGCTCACTGCCATCTCACCCAGCATCGTGTACCCAGCCGACGGAGGAGCCTGACTGTGGTAGGCACACATCGCTGTGGCATGGCACGGAGCCTAGAAAGGAAATAAACTTGTCCATCTCAACGACTCTATTTAAATACAATATTTTATTCCATCCCATGTAGCTTTTTAGGCAGTTCTCATCGCCATAGCAACAGCGGTCCAGCTCTTCCAAAGGTGCTCAGGTGTCCTTCAGCACCCACATCCACCAGCTGGGCGCTCTGCAGTCTCACAAACCCGATTTGTCTGCCACGTTCCTGGATGTGTGTAGGGTGCCTGGGCATAGACGGCCCCAGGACTGAGACGCTGTCGTGGGCTCTAGCTCAAGCCAAAAGAGGACCTGAAGCCAGATCCTCTAAGCGAGTATTTCCTCACCAAAACCTCCTTTGCCCTGGAAGTGCTCTACAAGCGTGGCTATCCCATCCCAGGGAACCTAGTGCTTAAAGGAAGGACAGATTCATAGGACAGATTCATTTTTTACAGTGATTTTCTTGCCACAGAGGTGTGCACCTCCTCCTCCCACATCCTCCCATAACGGTGGTTCCAGGTTCTCCTGTTTGAATGAATATGTTCAGGCCGGAGCAAAAACATCTCTGCTGAGCACCTTCCCCCAAGTGTGGGTTCAGATTTTTGCCTCACATGAAGGAAAGACTGGGGACTGAACCAGAGTTTCCTGCAGCACAAGATTCAGAGTCATCTGTCATAGTTTTGTTCCGTTATCTTTTTTTTTTTTTTTTGCAAATGAAAATATGTGCAGGGGAATTTCAAAATATACACATTTCTCTGTATAAAAATTGTGTACTTCTCTGCATGCTTCTCTTTATATAGATAGTATATATATATTTAGCAGCATTGTGCAGAAATTGTATGAGTAAAGGCTCCTGTGTACATTTTTTTAAATTTTCCCTTTTCCAAGTGCCTCAATATATATTCTATACAGTGATGTTTATGATCAGACAGTGTGCAAGGCTGTGGAATGTGCGTGCCCTGTTTGATGGGGGAAGGGGATCTCCTTGGCTCTATACTTATTAGTATCATCAATCATCGGGGGTGTCATTTCCAAATTCCCTTTCCCTTACCTAATTTGCTAAACCTAATTCTTTATCACACTGCAGAACCCAGCATGAGAGATGGAAGTGATAATGAGAGGTGGCTTGCTCATCCATGCTCTACTGTACAGAGGCAACGTCAGCCTGGCAACTTCCAGAGAGAGATTTAATGTTTCTTCTTCTTTCTATCTAGTCTGATGGGTATCTGCTCAACCCCCGGGGATCAGCAGCCCATCACACCCCTCTGCAATGTCCCTTTCTGGCTCCCCTTTGGGTTCTTCAGTGGCTGGAGAATTCCTAAGTCAAACATCTCATATTGCCGCCTGCTGCTGATGCTCTCTTGGCTTAGGTACGTTTGTTAATGCACCCGATTCCAGACATCTCCAAGATGTGCTTCATTAATCTCAACAACCTAAGGCTATATATTTTTCCTGGTCTAGTACTAAACTAACAAAAGGCCTTTATTAAAAATTTGTTCTATTGAATTTGCCAGTCCTGTCCTGTTTGTGCAAATAATTACACATCTTAAAGCTTTGGGGGGAGTAAAACCAACCAACCAAAATCTGAAAAAACAAACCATAAGTGGAATCCTAAACAAATGAATCAAAACTCCCATCCCCAACAAGGACTCAGGCAGGATTTCATGTGTTTTCACTCCACCTTGTACGAAGGTCCTTTTCTTGTCAATGAGTTAACCTCACCAGAAGTCTTGCTGATTCCTATGATTCAGTTTCCAGGTTTATCCTGCATGCAGATCCCAGATGGAAGTCATGGATTTGCATCCTGCCCACACACATTTCAGGGCTGGATTAGGGCCTGATTGCTCATGGACATGACTTTGATTCACCAAGATGCCTTTGATATGTGCAGTTTCTTGCAGTACAGCCCTGGCTATGAAGAGGAAGCCCTAGGAAGAAAACAGAAACAAATGAAAATAGAAATAAGGCAGGCCAAGAGCGCTAGCAGGAAATGACCCTCTAAATCCCAAAGGAAAAAAAAATACAAGCTCTGTTTTCCATGAGACAAGGAATGTACATCCAGTATGCAACATTTTTTAACACCAACACAAGGAATCAGTGAAGCCTGACTTCCTATTTGATGAGGAATGAGTAAGACTCAGGATACAAAGATGTCACCAATTAGCAGCATCTCAGCTAGAAGTGTGAATATTTTTAGAAAATGGAAAGAATGGGAGATTTATTTTTAAACAAAGAAGAGATTTTAATCAGACTGAGAAACATATTATATTATGACGAATGCCTTACAGAAATCCTTTGGGAATTTGGTTGCCTAGTGCCAGGACGTATGGTATCTCACTCCTTTATTTTTTTCTTTCACTTTGGACATCTATTTTCCCCAAGTGACAACACAATCCTGCAAGTTAGCTCACTGGGGACTCCCTGTTCAGGCACAGTCATGACAACTCCAGGCTTTGTAGGAGCACAGGAAGTAACGTTGTGGATCAAGGCACACACTGCTGAAGTTTCAGAAAAAAATCAGAGTCTTCCTAAGTCCAGGAAAAGAGACCACTTTTGTAAGGGCCTGATGCAAAGGTGAAAAGTCACATCAGTAGCTCAGGCCGACAGCATTCAGGTTTTATCAGAAAATTGGAAGAGAACGTTTCTGACAGAGAAGTGATAACGAGGAATGTGTAGCACGGGGCCTGTTTTGATAACTGGATTCGCCGTGGTGCTCCTGGCCTCCCCAAGTGTCCCCTGAGGCGGGCGGGGAGATGCCGGGGGAGGGGATGTCACTCAGAGCCCCCCGTGAGCTCCGCCGTTCCTCAGGAGTCCTGGGCCCCAGGACGGGGCCTCCTCAGCGGAGCAGGTGCCTGTTTGCTGGGCTTCCTGGCTGCGAGCTGTGTTCAGACAGCTGCAGGAATAAATAAAGGCTTCAGCAATGTCATTGGGGATATCTTGAGGTTGGAAAACTTCTTCTGAGCAGGGATTGACCTCTGTAAAATGAATAATAAATGATAAATATGTTCTTCATGAAAAATATAAAAACCTTAAAGGCTAGAAAATTGCTGTGTTCCTATAGGAGAATAAGCAAGCCTCTGGGAGAACACATCACGTGCTACAATCTAGACCCATATTGTAAATTGTACCCTGATCTGCGTATTTCCTGTCCAAAGGGATTGTGCCAGTGTCCAAGGAAAGGGATCACACTCCTTGAAAGCCCTGTGTCCTGTTGGATGCCCATAAAGAGAATGGACTTCCATGATTAAGTCCACTTTCCTTCTAGCTCCAAATGCCTGATTGAAATAACTTTCAGCCCAGGGAGGTTACAAGAAACAAAATAAGACTTTGCTACTGAAACCACAAGATGCCGACTGATGGCTGTTTGTCCTCTCAGTTCAGGTTCTCTCCCACAATAAATGCTCCGAAATCCAGTTTTTCTTAGGAGTATGAATAGTTTCAAGGGCCTCGTTGAATAGGCAGGCCATTCCATTTCATCTAATATCTTTATGCTGCTGCCACTGTGGCATGTGAGCACTGCTCTCCTGAAAATATCCATCAATATCCAACTCATCAACAGCATTAGGAAATGCGTGTGATCTCCTATCGGATTGCATTCAAGAACAGTTTACTGAACTATGTGGCCATTTTCTCTCTTATTATTGCATATCCAAGGGGAAGAAATAGCCCCAATGCTCCATCTCAAGAGCTACTTAATTTAAACCAGAAAATAGCAACTTCAAAGATGGATGAAGCTCTTACCTCTCTGGTGACTACGTTTCCGCACGAGTGAAGTAAGTGGAAGCCGGAGCAGGTCCCAATTCTTTACCAGTGCCAGGTAAAACTTTACCAAGTTTTCTCAGCAAGTCTGCAATATTTGTTTCTACAGTTGGATCCAGATTTAGATTTATTCAGGTAGCCATAACTGGATGGTCCGTACTAGGCAAAGTCGTGCTACTTTTGCAAATCCATCAGGTTATGCAGCGAAGTGCAGTGCAAGCTACGACTGCTATGAAGGCAGTTGTTAAAATCCCCCTCCTGCTCAACGGGCTGGGTAACAATTTTGGCCCAGGAGCCTGCTGTAGGTTGGGTTAAAACACCAGCAATTTTCACCTTGGGATAAAATGTAGTGTAACTCAATGGTTTTAATTTGCAGTTTTAAGAAGTGCAACCATCTATGTTTTATAGATTTTTTCTTTTCCTATGAGGGAACTCATCAACTTTGATGTCTGTAACTATTGATTCTCTGTATTAAGGGATTGGTAAAACAGATTAACCACAATAGCATGTTAATTAAGACCATGTTTTAGCTTTCCAGCTTTCCAAACTTACTCTGTCTTTGAAGACAGATGACAAGTTGACTGGCATTAGGGGCCATCCCAACCAAGGAGCCAAGAGGTGCAGATCATGAAGGCCAGATACCCAAGGGGGAGTTTGGAGACAAAGACATTGTCACAGGGTCCTGTCTGGGCCTGTTTTAGCTTTTGTGGTGCTAACAGGATACTTCGCCTATACAGAGGCCAGTCAGGCTGGGACAAGATTTTTTGTATGTGCAAATTCCAGGATGAGGCTTAAGACAAGGAACAGGACCTTGTTCCACCAAAAGCTGTTCTATGAAGCAAGTTCATTCTGGCCAGCTGGGATTCCATTCAGGTTTTCTACATTACCTTTCTATAAATCACTCATTCAGCTGTTTCTCTTCTTACCTTTTGTCCTTCTTGTTCCCTTAGGCCTCTTTGGAGGAAGCTCTTGTGATGATTTTATAAAGCGCTTGGTACAGAGTGTGCTAATCTAAGCTGGGGACGTTGTGTCTTTCTCTCGGATAAATCCGTTTTCAGCTAGGGGTGAATTTTTTGTGCTGTGTGTCTTGTACTGCCACCTTGGTGCTCCCAAACCCCAGGAGCTTCTTTGGAGAAGGGACCTTCTGGCTGCCTTTTATGCTGCCTTTGCTCTGCCTTTCCCAAGGCTCTTTCGTGACTGCGCTCTCGCGGACTTTTTTTTTTTTTTTTTTATCAGAAGCTGCAAACCTCAGCGTTGGCTCAGCCTGCATTACTCTCAGGGAAGAATCTTGTGGCAGTTTACAAAAGAGAAAACAGAAAGTCAAGCATTATTTAATGTGAAATGTGGTAGAGAGCCTCTGCTGATCTTCTCTGAGAGGCCTGAGGCTCCAGCCACCTGAAAAAGCTGATAAAAGCTGCTGTCATCCGATGATTCAGCTCCCCTCTGCCTGCCGTGGCTCTATCCCTGCTCTGCGTGGGCATCTCACAACGGACATGAACTCAATTTTTCATACAAACCCAAAGATAGCAGGGCCGTTCAGCCAAGTTTCTGCTCTGTTGAAGAGTTTGTTGGCGTTTCAGCTGCCCAGCGCTCTTTGAAGGTGTCTCTTCACCCACGAAAACAGCCTGAGTTTGCTTGCAGATTGCTGTTCAGCTGTTTGAACCAGATGGGAGCTCCCTTGTATAAAATACATAGATCTTTTAGAATAAGCCTTAATTTTATTATTACGATAATATTCCAGGGAGGAGGGAAATTCAGTTCAGAAGGTAGGTCCCTTGATTTGCTGAACTGACTTCATCACCCCTCCCTTCCCCAAAAGGTCTTCTTTATAAAAACAGCTGGGATTTCTTTCCAAGTGCTAGGATGGGGCACGGGGGGAAGAATCTAGTAAATATTTCTGAGGTTGCTTCCAGAAATAAATAAATAACATTTTTGTCTGTCATTCAGGCCTGGCTTTTCATTAATTCTATTTCAATGTATTTGATATGGCCAAGCGTCTGCCTTTGCAACAGCAAGGAGTCTCAGTGGGACAGAGCAGCTTCATCGATCGGCGATGCTGGTCACCCAGAACGAGTGTTAATTGGCCTCAGCACTTGAAGCATGTGACACTGCCTGACCTAATCATCAGAACTGGAGAAGTCAATAAATTAGAGGAGAAATGCAGATGGATAAAATAAGGACCCAATTCTATGCAACACGCTGTGAACATTATTCCTGAGAACAGCAGCACTATATGGAAAAGTCAAGTCAAACATTTGCTGGATAATTCCTGGGGGAGCTGAGAGCAAGAATAATCTTGTGTCTTCAGAGCTTCACCTTTTAGTCTTCCGTCACGTACGTTTGCCATGTCTTAGCAATTTGTCTGAAAGCTTCTAACTGGGTCTGTGAAGAATTATCCACTCTCCTGCTCTAATAAGGGCAGAGCGCAGCGGGCCTTGTCCGGCGCGGGGAGGCGCCGCATGTGGTGACGGAGCGGGAAGCCCAGGGGAGGCGGCCCGGGCTCCCGCTGAACGAGGGACCTGGAGCGAGGGCGGCCTCTGCGTAGCCCTGCCGAAAGGGCTGCCCTCCCCGTGGTGCCGGGGACGGCCTCCCGCCTCAGGAGCCGGCGGGGCGGCTTCGCCAGGGTTTGCTGCGGAGGACACACCGTCCTCGTGAGCCTGGTAAGGACCACCCTGTATACACAGCAGGGCTGGAGCACGTGGGCTTCTGTGGGGAACTAGGTCAGGCAGAGCCTGACAGGAAAGAAGAGGCCAATATCCCCAAGGGGACAGAGGGCAGCCTCCTGTGAGGTGGCACTGGGTAGGGGGAGGACAACTAAGCCCCGTGTGAAGGACTAGGTCGTCTCTGGAGTAATAACGCTCTTCTTCATCCTGCTTGCTCTGAAGGCAGGAAAGACTGCAATGAATTCTAAACCTTCTCTTAGAGATGCTGAAAAAGAAGGAAATAAGCAGTGAGTGAGTGTGACACGCAGTGCGTTCAGTGGAGGTTGGTGTAAAGAGCAGCACTTGCTGCTGTGGTGTTCGAGGTGAAGCATTAGCACCCGGGCAGCACCGGGTGTGCAGCAGAACAGGGCAGCTAGGAAATCATGAGCGTTTGGGGTGACAGGGGAGAAACTAGAGAAAGGGGTGAGAGGGTAGGAAGGGTAAGTATGAGGGCTGGAGTTGTTACTGGAGGTAGTAAGGGTGGGAGGTCTAAATGTCAGTAATTAAAGTCTTTACATTTAACTAAGAGGAGAGGAAGATGGGGGTACCCCTCCTCCTGTATCCCAGGACCAGGACTGCTGATGCCACCACCTGTGAGTGGTGCTACTTGACCACATTAAATTTGGAAGCCCTGTTATAGGCCGGTTCAGTAAAAAAGCTGCAGTTCCATTGCCCACTTTGTAATGGCATTAAAACGGCTGCATTTTTTATAAAGAAGAGAAAATGCTAGCTGAGATGCTCCTGTACTGCTGCTGGGCCTTGATGGCATTTCAAGAATAAAGAAAAACCTCCACAAAATGGGGAGAACAACAGAGACTGAGTGTTCTATTATGTAGCTGGAAACTCTAATGAATCTGCACAGAACAAGTCACCAGTGAAAAGCATCTTTACTTTTAATACTATTTCAGTAAAGTTGCTTTCAGTTGCAAACTGCTTAGCTTCCAAAAGCCTTTCTAAATTCACCGTTAAACCCCTGAAGTTTTCCATATAGGTACAGTTATGCAACCTTGGCTGAGCTGCAGGGATTCTTCTTGGGAAAGGGGAGCTGTGCAGGGATCCCTGGAGAGCGCAGGCTCAGGGAGGGATCACTCCACTGCTCTCATCCTTAAGCCCTCCCTGTCGCAAGCTGCATGAGACCAGCTAATAGGGAAGAGTGCGGTGATGAACGCAGTCAAAACGGGACAGTGCACGAGTGGGAGTGAGATCAGAACAAGATCGTGGGCTCCCGGGATGTGAACATTGCCCTTCTCTGTGAATAAAGAGTCTTCAGCTTTCACTGGGGCTGATGAACCAATCCCTCTATGGGGAACATGTGAGGCATCTAGGTGCTGGGTCTTCCTAAATAAATTTGCTTGATGATCATCAGATGTGTCTCTGATTTCTTTCTACTTCCTAAATAAATTTGCTTGATGATCAGATGTGTCTCTGATTTCTTTCTGGGGTGGCTCAAAAAAGCCATCTTTTTTTCTCTTTCAAGCAGAGGTCATCTTGTACTTGCATGCACATGGGGGACTTCCACCTGCAGCGTCTTCTGTTGTCATAATCTTCTTGTCCCTGGCATGACCTCGGTCTCTGTGAGACCAAAACCTTCTGGTTTTGTGATCAGAAATGCAGGATCACGAACTATGCACATTTTTGTCCCAAACTCCTTAACTGACATAAAGACCATCAGATGTCCGAGGGCAGAACGGCTTGTGACCTCTCCTGTCTCCTGCTCTGGTTGCAAATGTGACCGATACACGGCTGTCCAACAGCGATACAGGAAGCCAGGGGACATACTGACAACTCCTGGCTTTGAACTATTAGGGGGGAAGCTCTGAGGATAAAAGCACTTAAAACCACATCTACCACAACCTTTTGAATACTCATTTAACTTCTTAATTACCTCCTAGTTTTTGCCTCTAAGAGTAATGGCAGACATATTTTTTGTGACTTTCTGCAACCATTAACGTGAAGATCCTCAAGCTCTGGAGTAGTTTTATGATGAAATCCTCTTGGATATGATAGGTGGCAGTGTGTTTGGTGTTTCATGGTGTTCTACTGGATTTCATGGTGTTCTGTTGGATTCTTCCATCTATGGCAGGTGACAAATACACAGAATCCAGCCTAAAACTGTATGTAAAAAGGAAAAAAAAAATAATACTTGTACCTGTCAGGACTGGGCAGATGTCTTGATCTTGACTAGCCAAGTTTCACTATATTCAACCCTTCCCTGACCCAGAAGTTCCTGAAGAGAAAGCTTTCAGTGAATATTTTCCCATTAAATGTTCAATGACTATTGGATTTTTTCAATAGAAATCTGACAGTTTTTGCAGCCACCTCTCAAGCTAGTTGAAAGCCGGATATCTTACATTTTAAAAAGAAATCCCATTATCCCATTTAAATTTCCCATATTTTCATAAATTAGCACTAGGAACATTTACAGCAACTAAGGAACCCTGATTTTTTATTTTGTATCCTAACCCACTGTGTGTAGCCATGGAAAGGAGAGGGAAGAATCAGTTGAAACACAGGAAGTTCCACCTCTATAGGAAGAGGAAGAACTTTTTTACTGTGAGGATGACAGAGCCCTGGAATGGGCTGCCCAGAGAGACTGTGGAGTCTCCTTCTCTGGAGATCTTCCAAACCCTCCTGGATGCCACCCTGTGCCACGTGCTCTGGGTGTCCCTTCTGGAGCAGGGGGGTTGGACTAGATGATCTCTAGAGGTCCCTTCCAACCTCAACCATTCTGTGAGTCTGTGTGAGTCTGTGAGCTGCAAGTTGTGCTGCTGTCTACACACATCTCGCAGTCGTCGGCCTCTCCTCGCCCCTACTCTATACCTGGAGCTATGCGCATACATGTTCATTCGTCAGGTTTCATGAGGGACCCACATTTACTGATTCCCATGGAGGCACGTTGTGCCTGTCATTGATTTGAGCATATCCAAAACTGCTGCTGCAATGGGAGCTTCCTGGAAGGGTTTGTACCAGGCAGGACCGCCTTGTGTT
This sequence comes from Tinamus guttatus, assembly GCF_000705375.1. Next base: position 97,555 of record NW_010583369.1, on the reverse strand, counting down.
GGTGGAGTCAGTATGGATAAGTGGTGGGAGAGGGAGGGCAGCCAACGAGATGTGTGGACGCCAACACCAAGAGCCTCCCAGCTCCAAGCAGAGCCACGATGGCAGCGAAGGGGTGGACGTCTCCTTCACCAACAAGCTGTAGATGCCCAGTCATGAGTAAGTGAACATGTGCTTGGTGGGAGGGCTGCGACGCCGCTTTATCCAGCGCACATGTCTGGAGATACACTTAGCCATCTGTTGGCTATCCACATCACTGAGCTCTTGTTATTATTTTTATTTTTTTCCTGTTGTTGTTTATGTATATAATTTAAGTATGTGATATATATATATGTATGTGTGTGTATATATATATATATCACTATTCCACGGATATTTGTGCAGATAAACATCTGCAGCCAAGGTATGGTCCACAGTAGGAAAAATAACAGTATTAGCAAAGGAGTTAACAAATTTTGCAATCAAAAAAAGCCACAAGTGCAGTTATATTCTTTGCAATTGTCCAACAAAATGCATTTGCAGACATGGGCAAATCTTGAAAAGGAAAAAAGAAGTATCAAGGAAAAAGTTAATCAGACATTACAAGCTGGCTTTGTTGCCCTTTAAATACCTGGAGGTGTTCAAAGACAGTGGAGCTATTTATGTTAAGTCAAACCAGGAAGGAAAGTAGACCAGATTAGAGTAGCCTGGCAGACAGGAAAGAGGAAAGACTCAAGGAATAGGGGTAATAAATTCTCCAGACCAGGCAGGTGAAAAGTGCAGAGGCATCTTGTCCCTGGCCTTCCAGAGTTCTTTTTTTTTCCAGAGCCAATAGAAGTGATCTGTACCACATCCTGTTATCTACTGGCCTTTCAGAAAAGACAGATTTTCTAAAATAACAGTAGTAAAGCTTTCCATTTGTATTTTAATAAGGAAACATTTCTTTTTATCAGATTACCAAGCCTGACATGATTCACCTCTGAGCCCTTAATTTGACTAATGAATTTAGGTACTTTCTCTCCAGAGGCAGAAGATCTTGTCATTCATAAAATGATACCATTATCGGCATATCTCATGCCGAAGGGAGGCAGAGGAAGAAATCCCTGCAGGGTGTAAATCTGCCAGATGCTGCTTCCTCCTATGCTCGGTGCCCTGATGGGGCAGGTGGGTGCTCAGCTCGGAGCTTCCTTTGCTCAAAAGCTGCTTCCCAATTTGCAGCCCTTCAGCTTAAGAGGGACCACAGTGAGCTGTGAAAGATCCTTCCCCTTCCCTGCATGGGCCCAAAAGGCTCCTTCATTAATGGAACTTGTGCCCTGTGGGCCAAAATGCCATGTCATGAACATAAAAATGGAACTGCTGGTGAAAGCTTACCTGAAATGGGGCCAGAGTAAGGCTAGTCCTTGGCTTCAGTGGGGTCAGGAGCTGGTTCTGTGTCTCTGCTGTAGACAGTGCACTAGTCCGTCTGGCCAGAGAGCACAGACTCTGTCCTCCGTGGCTCAAAATGCCGTGCCATGCACATAGATGTTGAAGGATGAAATCCTAGCCAAAATGTGGTCAAAGGAAGGCTAGATCTTGGCTTCAGTGAGGACTGAAGGTGACTCTGTGTCTCTGATGTGGACTTTGTAATAACTCGTCTGTCCCAGAGGGACCACCTCGCAGATCACAGAATCACAGACGGCTGAGGTTGGAGGGGACCTCTGGAGATTACTTGTTTCGACCTGCTGTCTCAAGAGCGGCCACCTAGAGCAGGCTGGCCAAGGATGGAGACTGCACGACCTCTCTGCACAACCAGTCACCCTCACAGAGAAGTTTTCCTTTGTGTTCAGACAAAACTTCCTGTGTCTCCTTTTGGCATTAGTTGATCTGTAACTATATTAAAAGCAGGTTTCCTTCTGTTCCCAACAGCACAAGGCTAGGGCAGCTTTTCAGTTCTGGTTCTGGACCTCAGAAGCGCTGAGGGCCTCCTGTGCTTCCTGTCACGCAGAGCCACATTTTGGCTATGACAGAAGAGCAAACCTGTGTCACAGCACTGGGAAAAGCCCCGTGAGCTGCACGACCATCTTGGTACTGCTCTGGCTAAAAACAGGAAAACAGAAGTCATGCAACTGCAAAATGCCTAGTATTCATAATTTACACCCAAACTTAGCAAATATATGGGCAAACCTCTGCTCTCAGCTGTGTCTGCCCATTGCCGTGTGCCACAGCTCTCCAGGCACATGGGGAAAATTAATTTGGTTTAATTAAATGAGCTGGGTCGTCAGTGTCTGTTGGTGCTGTAGGCTTCCCGTCAGTGATGCACTTTTCCCAACTATAGCTCTGGGAATGATGGGGAATGCCAGCTCTCGTGGGATGTAAAGCTCTTAGCGAGGTGGGAGTCATTCCACATCTTGTGATGTTTTATTTCTGTGAGAGAGGCTATTTCAGTACCATCCTGCCTACCTACCGCCCAGCCTATATTTTGCATGGGGAACAGTATTTTCCCACTTTCAGCCCCCAGACAAACCTGGACTAAATAACTCATAACCGCTTATCTTTTGATTTGGGAGGAAGCCTAAAGGACTAGATGAAGTCACCACTTTAATGTGGGGTGGGATTTGCCTCCCCTAATCCAGCCACCTAAATTTTAAGCGCGGAGGGTGGGGAGCAGACGGGATGGGAAGCGCGGAGTGTCATGTATGTGCTCATGTGTCCCTGCACATACCCACCTGGAGGGAGCTGTTTGGGGCTGGGGGTGAGTAAGGGCAACTGATAAACTATTCATCCTCTTAGCCTTACCCGGTGGAGCTTTTTAAAACATTTCCAAATGAAAGCCAGGAAGAGATGGCTACACAGGGGCACCAGGTATTCCCCCCAGCCTGGGTATGGACAGGAGGATTTTATTAAGTACCTGACACTTTCTTTCTCTCCTGCCCATCCCTCTACAACTCACCGGACACGAATAAGGATAACTCCTCAGACAACTAATTAAATTGTTTTTCCCTGACTTAAAGTGCTTAATAATATTAAATGAGCTTTCACGGACACCAAAAATACAAAGCTATAATAGCATTTTCAGTCAGCATCATATTATTAATTAATTGACATATATTAGAAATAGTATAACATGCAGCATTCAGGACAAACCTTTAAAATGCGGTGGACCCAGCGGCCCAAGTCCTGGTTAACTGCTGAAGACCCCAGTCTGGCTAAGTTGCCGGTCTTGTGGGTTCTCACTGTGGAGTCATATGGATGGGCAAAATTCATTCATTTCACATGAATCCTAGTAGATCTGAACTTGCTATTGAGGCCCATAAAATACTTCATTTTTTTTTTTTAAGCAACAGCTCTACTGACAGTAAACAACAGAAGAGACAAGATAGGGAGTCAGTGGAAAAGACCTTTTGTTCTGGAGGGAACAGCTTGATGAATCAGGCTCGCTTAGCAGCCTCCTTCCATGGCTAAACACACCAGATGTTAATTTAGTCTCCCTCTTCAAAGAGAGATGAGTATTCCTGATTATGGAAAAAAAAAAAAGCTATAAATAATCAAAAAGGGATTCTGGAAAAAACGATGGTTTGTTTTTCCCCTTCAGCCATGCACAGGAGCGCTGGTTTTCCTTTCAGTCCCAGCAAGGCTTTGATCCGTACTGCAAAGCCGTGGCTCCTCCTTGGCTTCTGCCCAACGGATTAGGTGTCGCAGCGGTGACACAGCAAGGAGCAGTCCCGCTCCCGGTCCCGCTCCGTCGTAAAACCCGTGTGCGGGAACAAACATTTCTGTCTTGGACAACAAGAGTGAAATGCGCTGGGAAACAGGGCAGATTCCCTGCATGAAGGAAATGGATGCGGCATTAGAAACAAGTGCTACTAGAACACTGCTGTTCAGGAGATTTGTTTTTCTTTTTTAACATGAGCTCAAAATTCTAAAACCCGTGTTTTTGGCCACTTTTCCCCTCTGGTGCTGGAAAGCAGCAGTGCCTCTGCTCCCACACAGTGCTGGGCACTGCAGGCCAGGCGGGTCTGGACAACATGCCATATACACAAGCACTGACCCCTGCCCAGGGCTGGCTTCAGCTCATGGATTAAGGAATTCGACACAAATGTCTCCATGTGAGCTACCTGTCTGAGAGCCCATTGAAGTAAATGACAATCTTGCCGGGGGAGCCTTTAGCAGGACTCGGTACCTGTGGGATGTAGGTGCCTCCTTTCGGGGAGCTGATTAGTTCTCAAATTGCATCAAGGGCAATTCCAAATAGGTCTTAAAAATATTTTTCACCAAGAGGTCCCAGAGAGACGGCGGAATCTGCATCCTTGTGGATATTCAAAACTTGTCTGGAAAACCCCATGAGCAACAGGCTCCAAGTGAGGCCCACTTTGACTGGGAGGGGGAGGTCCCTTCCAAAGGGACCTGGGGAATTTAGGGCCCACTCTCTAGCTCCAAAGCTATGAAAACCATTTCAGTTTCAGCATCACACTCTGTAAACTGCTTCCACCTCCTGGTGTCTAGATCCTACATAACAGACGGCATGAAAGGAAGAAGGTTTGTAGAGGTGACTCGGCTCCAAAGCTGCCTAGAAGGCTTTGAAGGGATGAATGTGGTGCTAATGGGGGTGATGTAGCTGATGATAGTGTTTGGCTTTCCTGAAAGCTTTTGGCAAAGGCCATGTCCTAGAAGGTGCTTGCAGAGGCTGAGCTGCAATGGGATAAGGGAGGGATCCCTGGTGGATTAATGACTGCTTAAAAGAGACGAAATGGAGGTTGGGAAGAAATGGTTATTTTTTGCAGTGATTCCCCTGTATAAACAATGTGAAAGAAGAGGTGAGAGTGAGATGAGGGAGTGTGGATGATACAAATTGCCCAGGGTAGTAAAAATAAAAGTTGCTGTGAAGTGTCATGGCAAGATCCTGTGATAATGCGAGACTGTGTGAAGATGGCAGATGAAATCGCTGCTGATATAAACATGAAGTCCTGAATGACAGCCCCAAGAGAAACGCCACCATGGCGACCTCCGCGTGAGACCCTGCCGGGAAGACAAGGAGTTTGGTGTCGCTGTGGCTGGACGCGGCCTGTGGGCGCCAGCTCAGTGCTCGGCAGTGGAGAGGGGAAGCAGAGTGCCAGAAATTACAAAGAAAATTAAGATTTAAAAAGCCCATCGTTATGTGGCAGTGCAGCACGGCCTGGATGCTGTGTGGGGGTCTGGGCTCATGCACCTCAGAGCAAGTGCAGTGGAAAGAGAAATACAGAAGGTGAGAGGTAGCAAAGATGAGCAAAGGCGCAGAATGACTCCTGTGAGGAACCTGTCTTGAGAGTGGAATGGGGAAAAAATGAGGAGGAATAAGATAAGGATCAATGAAATCACGAATGGTCCAGAAAATCAGAAACGACTTCACTTCTTCTCAAAAGTGCATCCACTAAAGTTGGGAGGGACTAGGTTTGCAGTACCAAAAGGAAATGCTTTTCCACCCAATGCATAATTCGGCTTTGGAAGTCCCTGTTTCAGGATGTGGAGAGAACAGCATGAATCCCCATAAGCTAAAGCAGACATCCCAAATGGGTCAGATAAATCACACCCCAAAACATCTGCTTCTCTCATGTCCACGGATGCTTGTGGTGAGTTGCTCGTGTGCAGAAGCCATTGCAGAAGCTTCCCAAAGGCTGGCAGGACGACTCGCACCTCTCACCTCCACCGGGAATGCTGGTGTGAGGCACTGCCGCGTCTTTGAGCATCTTGGCCAAAGCTCCCCCAGGAAAAACCCAATACAGGACAAGGACTTCTGCCGCACAGCCCCCAGCTTAACCTCATCCGTGTCTCTATGGAGGCTCTTCCACGTACAGCCTCTTTCCTGCACTGCTGATTTACCTGCGTGGGGGGAATAATTGGCGGAGAGAAATTAATTTTGGGCTTAACTGCGCTGCAGCTGGAAGAATTGTCCCAGGGACCCGGTTGTTTCAAGCGCACGATGTCTCGGTGCTGCCACTGAGCTAGGAGCAAGCGCAGCCCTGCGCTCACCGCGTGCTCCCCGTATCTGCTGGGCGGGCAACAAGGAAACACCCCGACATCAGCCCCGACATTTTAGAGGTGCTAACAGTAGCACCCCCAGCAGATCTGGGGGCAGACAGGAAAGCTCCTATTAGTTCAGCTGCAGCTCCCGGGAGCCAGGACCCGCTCTGGCACATCCGAGCGGCCGGCAGCGAAGTCACCTCGGGGAAGGCACCGCTCCTCCTGCCTCCGCGTGGTGCCACCAGAGGCTTCGGGCAGCTCTTGCACAGGAAAGACGTCTTAAATTGCACCAGGAAAATAACTATAATGGAGCATCATCTATTTTGTTTCCAAGATGAAAGACACCTCATTAGGCAGAGAAAGGCACAGATATAAGAACAGGTGACTACATAAACAAGGTTAAAGAACGTAAGTTGTGATTCTTCTGAGGAGGGATGAGCTGGCCCAGGGATGCGTCCACCTTTCTATTCGCTTTTTTTTCAGGTTATTTTCAGGGAAGCAGCAAAGTATTTTCAGTCCTCTTTGAACACTGGTGAAGTTTCAACACACAACACTGAAAACTGACCATGAAAACTGCCAAAGAAGCCTCTAGCACTGGCTCACAACAGCTTATTTTTTGAAAAGATATAAACCTCCATAGAACGGACAGCACTTATGGGAAAATTACTTCCTAGCCGCAGGGAAAAGACTGGCTGTTTTTATGCTGTGTTAGTGAACCGGAGACTTTATTCCTCTTAACCCTATTTAATGGAAGAGTGAGTATTTTTCCACTGCCCATTCAAATCCTTCCATGAATCCGGCCTGTCCCCATTACACCGTGCTCTGCCCCACCACCCTGCCCTCCCCAGGAATGCTTCCTTGCCTTTAATTTTTCTAAAAGGAGGCACCGTCTATCCCCTTTGATCCCTTCCCTCACAGATTCCTAATCTATGATCCATTTTTTTCCTGTTTCTTCCCATTGGAAAGGAGGTCTTGGATGGCCCGGCCTGTGAGCTGCCCGTTCACGCCGCCGGAGCCCCGGAATAAGAGCAAAGCACCAGCACTCACTGCTGCGTCCACAACACCACACGCCACGGCCAGGGCGACTTTATTCACAAATATGGTTTTTACAGAGGTAGAACAAAATACTTTGTAGAATATATTTTTTTAACCTATATACATATAAAGAATATAATAGAATGACACCAAAGAAAACGTTGTGAACAAAACAACGTTATGCCATCAAATACAGTACAAAGAGCATGCAAGAACAGCTTCAAAGGAAACCTTGCTGGTGTAACTTTATCTTATTTCTAATGTGGTAAATGAAGAGTAGTAAAGAGTCATGCTCTAAGTGGATTGAGAATGCCACAGCTTGGCAACTGTGTTTTAATTCTTCTTTTTTCTCCTTACGATAAACCAGGAGGCTGCTTTCTAGCACTGTGGTGGGGAATGCTTTTGTAATGCCCAATGTAACCTCAACAGAGAAATATAATAATCAAATCTACAAAGTGTGCTCTCGTTTAAAAAGCAAAACCATAGAAACTGTACAGTTTTAAAAAGTGAATTATCACAACTGCTTCTGGAGAGAGATTTCTAAGCAAAGAATAAAATATTTAGAATAGAAATGAGAGAGCTGTTGTTGTGTAACAAAGCTAATCAAATGCTTGTTTTCTATTCCAATAAACAGCATTTTAATTAATAACTATTCTGGAAATTATGAAGGGGGCTGGGTCGAATTCATGTTCCACTTGATTAGTAAAGCATGAGCTCCTCACAGGTACCATAGCTATCACTTCCCTGGGGATGGATTGGCGCTGGTTCTCCATGCACGCTAGAGAGGAAGAAGGTTTAGTCATTGGTGCACATTTGAAAAATGTTAAAAAAAAAAAAATCAGTAGCATCTATCAAAAAAAAATCAAAATCCTGCTTGCTTTGCTACCGAATGGAGATTTGTATATAGGGCTTTGGGCTCAAATTCATTCTTTGCCCAGGCCACTGCCCGGGACGCCACTGGGCGGTACCAGACGATGCTTGGGAGTGATGCGAGAGGAGGTACTGGGTGACTCTGCAGCAACCCCCGTGCGGCTCTTGGGGCGCCTGGGGACGAATCCCAGGAATTGGGGTGCTTGGGACCTCGCTCTTGCACACTGCAATCCCAGATTCAATTGCCTCTATCAGGTACACAAGGATGGGCAATATTGCACACGGGCTGCTTTGGTTAGCACTCTGGCACCAGTCCGTATTACGCTGGTGATCAGTTCACGGAGGATCAAGCAGAATATAGAAAAGGAAGGACTGTGGGTCTCCTTCGATCCTGGTTTCCAGAAAGGCCCTTTCCTCAACTCGAATTCCTTCCTCCAGTGAATGTGGGGCCAGTATCATGGCCTGGCTAGGAGGCAGGGGCAGCGTGAACACCCGCTCACAAGGATTGCCAGGATTCAGCTAGCAGGGAAAAGGGCACCCAAGTCCCTGCCCTGGGTGGGACTCGGTCTCCGTCGCGCTGCGGCGTTGCCAGGTTTGCATCTCCGTGGCTTGGCACTTTCCTGGCATCACATCAAGCCCGGCAGAAAGAGGCCGCGGCAGGAGCAGCCCGAGGGAGCCGCGTCCCCGCACCCACGGCCTCCCCACGGGCCTGGCGGGAGATGATGCCCCCCGATCCACGCTGAATAACCTCCCCAGCACCGAGACCAGGAGTCTGGTGTCACACTAGATTGTGGATTTATAGGGATGGCCCTGAAACTGCTCTTAGGAAATGCAAATATTTGCAAAAGAACAATTAAAAAATATTCCTGAAGTGCAAGCGTCAGGCTCACCAGCCATGTCTGCTGGGTGCCCAGGGACGGGCAGAAGGCAAAACACGTGTGAACTGGCCAAAATCTGTGCTAAAAGCCCCTTGCTCCTTTGGCAGCTGGTAACAGCATAGACTTGCCCTGCGAGCTAAGGGGAAGGCTCAGGAGGTCCTGGGTCTAGTTCCTTGGCGGGTTCATTTGGATATAGCTACCTGTATTCCTGCAGAAAGCTGCAGTACGTGGCAGACAGTAAATCTACTTCAAACATGCACTGACACTGCTCAGACTGAGCTCATCTGCCCTGATCTGCAATTTTGCGTTAGCGAAGGTAATAAAAGAATCCTCTTAAACCTAAATTATCAAATGAAAAAGGCAATTTTCTCATTCATACTCCATTAGTTTTTTTAGTTATTGCTAGGAAAGCTCTAAAATGCTTAGGTCATAAAATAAACATGTGGCTTAATGTACAGTATGTGTACTTAAGAGGATGATGGCATCTGCAGTAACTGCGCGGTACTGCCACGGTAATACGATGCACAAATTAAGCAATAGTGCATACCAAGTAAAGCACACAAAAATGTATGGAGAAAGTAACAAGTCTTCTGATTATTATTATTTTTAATAGCTCTTTAATTGCTAAAAAGAAAAAAATCACCAATATCCACGCCTACAACACTAAACTGCAACATGGTTGACTTCAATAGGCGCCGCTCAGCTCTGTTCCAGCAAAACTCTGCAATATTGGCTTTTTAACATTTCACTGAACAGAAGTTTATAAAAGCTTCCGCCTCCCAAACTAAGATCAATTACATGGTTTTCAATGCTGAAGTCAAGTAATTAACCTAGCGTGGTTTCAAGCAAAAACATCGCTATGATTTTGGGAAAAAAAAAAAAAAAAACACCCCAAACCCCTAAATCATAGAGATGTTGGATAATATATGAAAAAGTGCTCATGTTCCATTTTCAAGAAGAAAGGAGACATTTAATAGCTTAGATCTAATTCAAATCCACTTTTGAAAACAAAATGATGAGCTTAAATCATGTAAGCACATTGGATAGTTTTACCCGTAGGCCCCTCATTCGAGTCCTTTCTGTCAGAAGTTTCCATTCCTCTGCAAGAGAAGAGTTATCACAACTGAAACTGTGAAGTCACGTAAGCAAAACTGCATAACCAAACCATTTACATACATATTTTGGCATTACTTTGCAGCAGTAAGCAGCAGGCTTTTCAGAACACAAGAATCTCTGTGACCGAACCCATGTGCTTCTTTATCCCTTAATATTTAGCTAAAACGTATCATTCAGAACAAGGCAACAACAGAGACTCTGCAGAGAGATGCAACAAGTGTCTGGATGAGACAAACTCCAGGCGAATCATAAAATGCAGATTGGCGATTTTTCCTTCAGCCAGGTATGTACAGAAGTATACTTCCTGGTCCAAAAAGGATGGCACGGCACAGTTTTTTACAGAGGGAAATGCAAAAAATGCAGAGAGGAGAGGTCCGTTCTCTTCCTCAGTAATCCCGTCAGATCAACAACCCATTTCCGAAGCAGCTCCGGACACTTCCCTGGCCGCTTCACTCGTGTTTCGGGTCAGCCTACCCTGTCCCTCCTCTCTGCTGGCGGCAGGTGCCGGGGAGCAGCTTCGTGCTCATTTCCCCGGGCTCCCTATTAACGTGACCAACTTGTTCTCCCCAGTTGCAACAACCTCGCAGGTCTATTTACTTATAGCTGAGATTTTCCTCTGTTCATGGCACAAAGCTGAAAAGTAAACAACAGTTAAGAACACACTTGCTCGCCAGAGCCCAGCGTGAGAAGGTGCAAGGCTCTTTGGCCACGGCGTTGGCCGAGCCCCTCGGCATTGCTGGGCAGCGAATGGGAACGATCACCATCCCTTTGCAGCCACCCTGCTCTCCGTCAGCCTTTGAGAAGTCACAAAATATAAGAGAACACTGTTTTCTGAGACGATATTGACTGCACTAATTACCCACAATACGGTATATTTGCTATTAAGAATATGAATGTGTGCTTTCCAAGTGTGACATCCAGGGCTTTGAGGATGTGAAGGGAATTGGATGGACGGTTCTGCCGCTTAATCCGAGGCTTCAATGTACTTCGCAAAATTTATTTACCCGCCCCCCCCAGCAGAATACACATTTTAACTGTTGAACTTTTTACCAGCTAAAGAAGTTTGTAAGGACCCTATCACTATGTGGTTACAACAGAAGATACACAGTTAAGGTCAGGTCACGTTTTCCAAGAACATTCACAGGGAGTGAGGATAAGGAAACGAGGGCTGGATCCTCAGGGAGCCTTTAGGAGCCTGCGCCGGTCACTGCGGCAGTGCCTTGAGTATTGCATTCACCTCCTCTGCCACTGCTGTCAAAGCAAACTCAAACTGCTCCTGCGGAGAGAACAAACACACCCTGAATGACACAGCCCCACACGGGCACAGACCGGGCGCGCGGCTCTGCGCCGGGGCTTCCACAAGAAACAGCTAAAAATACGAGCGCGCATGTGATGTTCGGGGACTACTGATGTCATCTACCATCTTGACAGCGTCCTCAAGCCAGAGTCGTGTTAATGGAGAGAAATGTTGGTAGCAGAAACGAAGCTAGTGGGACGCATGATATATTGCAACTGCTTGGTCAGAAGGGCTTGGGTGTAGTCGATCACTAGCCGTTTCCTTCTGACAAACAGAAGGAAACATATCAGCATAACTGAGATATGAAATAGGTGACACACTGCAAAGGAGAGCCCTCAGCTTCTCTCAGGAGTGTTTCTAGATAAAATCAGCTAGAATAAATATTTCCTCACATTACATTTATTACACAAGACAATAGCTGCTCTTTGTTTTACCTACTCTTTCTTTCAGCTGCTGTTTTAACTGCTTTTTTAACAGATTTCTGTGCTAGGTCAGTAGAGGTGTGAAGGACACAGCCGTAAGTCCCCACTTCACCTAAGCACAACCCTAACATGCTCCTGAACCGTCTAGTCTTACTTTAGTTTTATTTTCTCAAGGCTAACACACGATGATTTTGAGTTTGCTTCTTTTCAGACTAAAAAAAACCCAAATCCACAAGTTTAGTCATAGTATGGGCACATGAAGTGCATGAGTCAGGGGCTGTGCAGAGATGTCTGGATTTTCAACAAGTATTCTAGTAGCTTAAGCCAACAATGGTCAAGAGCTGTGGAAGAGCTGACTTTGAGAGAAGATACCTGAGATGTACCCTGCAAGATATACCCTGAGATCACTGAAGGGACCTTATCTGTGCCTAAATGCTGGGAGATTGGTGGTGCAGGAGGTATCTTCAGCACCCCAGTTGTCCTGACTCGTGCAGCGTGGCAGAGGAGGTACCTATGCAGCAACAGCATGTGGGCAGACTCAGTCATCTCCTAAAGGTGACCACTGCTCTAGTAGTGTCCATTTATGTTTCATTTTTCAGTGTTCACTTTAATATGGAAATCTGCAGGAAGGATGAAAGAGCAAAGGTGTACAAGTCATAGAGCAGAAAGACAGCCCATTGTAACACCTGCATACGGGGTCAGTCTTCCTTGTCCCACCCTGCTGCAGAGTCATCTCCTACGTGGAGATGCCACAGAGAGAAGCAATGAAGGGCAGAGCTGCTGGCCACAAACAGAAGAAAAAAAAATCAGATCAACTTCTCAGAGACGCCTCATGTCCAAGAATTTTGCTATCGCCTTAATGCTGTCGAAGTGGCATCTGTATTCATTTGGTGGGTGGCATCCAGTAACTTTTAATCAAACATCAACTCATCCTGGAGAGTAAGGACTTGCCCTCATTAGGCACTGAAAATGGTGTATGGATCTGCCTCTCCCTCCCTGCCTTCCCCAAGGTCCCAGCAATTAAAGGGGAGTCTGGAAATGCTGGTGGCCACCCCGGAGCAGTGGCTGCGTTTCATGACGGAGCACACGGCAAGCAGCTGAGGGCAGACGAGGCGGAGGGGACATTCATCCAGACACGTGGCGCCAGGACATAACCAGGAGCCTGTGCCAGCTAAAAACACCTCGGGGTGCTGGGATGACACGAGAG
>NW_010583369.1:63231-84644 GCF_000705375.1 Tinamus guttatus | reverse complement strand
ATGGCAGCGCCGACGGGATGGCAGCGCCGACGGGATGGCAGCGCGCGGCCCACACAGCGCTCCAGCCACGCTGCCCAGATGCTCAGACGTTTCTTCCAAGGTGAGGGCGTCAGTTCAGGAGAAGGGAAGCTGCCGTCTCCCTGAGGAAAGAGGCTGGCCAATGTGCTCTTCACTGAAGTATTTTGCAGTGACAGAAAGCCCACAGCATCAGGGACTACAATATTTAAATACTAGTCTTGGGGCCGAAAGTGGCTTGAATTACCCTCCATTTATTCATTGAACAAACCTGCCCTTAAACCTTGCCATCTAACATGTGCTCAACTGCCTGTGAACCAAACTGGGGAACCCTCTAACCTTCAAGTGCCTTCGGCCCTCGTAGAGGCAGCCACGGGCACCGAATGCAACGTGACCCACAGGGAAAACCCACTGCTGCCACCCGAGGACCTCGGATTGATCAGCACGAAGCCTAATGCTCAGATATGGACTTTGGAGGCAAGACTGCCTGCTCACATGGGCTGTGACTCTGTACTGCTGAGGTGAAACACTCAGCATCATCCTGGCTGTCAGAGCTCGGCGCTGGCTGGGAAGTGCTGCAGGGAATGGGGTAGCAGAGCCGACGCGTCGGGTTTGCAAGGGCTCCGTCTTCCTGGGATCGGGCAGCTGAGCCCCTTCCCCCTCCTTCCTTCAGGATAACGTGCACAGGAGAAATGCAAATAGCTGACCTCTTACTGCTGTATGTTTCCACCCTTCAAAGCAAAGCCTTAACGCACCTCCCACACCTTTACACTGAAACACTTGCAGTTGGTGAAATTAATTTCAACTAATTTCAGTAATTCTTATAGGAGGTTGTTGTTTTGTATGGCTATACTACCATTTACATGTGCAAATTGCATATGCAAAGCTAACTAGAGATGAACTTAAATATCTCAATTTGTCTAAGAAACAGAAGCGGACAGGCAATTTGTGGTGTCACTCCACCTAAACCAGAGAGGCCATATAAAATATTTAGAAAAAATAGCAAGTTATGCTTTCCAGTCAGACTCCAAAAAAATGCCATGAAAACCAGACTGAGCATATCCATCATATATAACAGAATGAGGATTATATGAAGAAAGATGCAAAAGGAGAGAGAGAGAAAAAAGGAAATATATTTTTCTCTTTCACTATTTTTTTCCTATGTGGCACATCAACTCTGTTTCATGATTTCCCTGCAAAAAAGCTGAAAAACCACAAAACCCTGTATTATGCTTCTCAAAAATGCAGTATGTCGTTATGATAATTTCATTATCATTTATTATATACAGTGCTCTTCAATTAAAGATCCCTTCCAGAAGACGAAATATTGCAAGCAAATCTTCCACATGCTTATTGAAAATGTGGAGCGCTGCCTGCTGGAAACACAATAACATTGCTAAAGTAAGCTGGTGTTTATTTTGCCTGGGGATATTCTGTAATTGGCATTTCTAACCTGACTTTTAATCCATTGTTTTAAATTACTCCAAGAGTCTAATATTCCTCATTTGTATTCAGCTGGGAAAGCACAGGGATTTGTTTAAATCCATCAGAAAAATTCTCCAGGGATAGTGCATTGCTAGCATGTAACCAGATATTTATAATTTGCAAGACATTAGCTTGAATAAGTGATTCGGGTGGTTTTGAGAAAACGACAATGATGGAAGAAGGAGCAAGACGAAAGATAAGCAGTAGCTTAAGAAAATTTTTCACCGTGGGTGAATACATTTTCTCCTTGGAGTGTTTCCAGATAAATGTTTGGAAGGGAGAAACACAATGTATTGAGTGAGATTTTCATGGGACTTGGTAGCTATTTCTGAACTCACTTAGAGAAGCGTTTGCATAACCTTATTCTTTGGCTCTGGAGCTATGTTTTTTCTTTTGTTGGAGACAAGAAATTGTAATTTCTCTAAATAGAGATGCACTGGAATCAGAGCCCTGTATTTCTACAGAGGTACCATGTTAATTGGGTGCATTTACAGAGTAGTTCAGGACTTGCATCTGCCCACAGAGTAAATACATGTAATATTGGATATTGAGTGCTCTAAATGTTATTCTTCTAGTCTGAATAAACAAAGCAGAAGAAAGTTTTGTTCAATTTTGTGTCTTACAAGATTTTCTAGCTTTAATTGGCTCATCATTTTTCATACACTTACTTACCTAGTAAATAGTAATTAACCCCCCTTCCAGCTGTTCTGCAGCACCACTTCTAGTACCAATGGGAAGACAAATGATTACGAGATTCAAGGGAAGGTATGAGCCCAGTGACTGCTGCAGAACACATTTGTTTCACCCTTGTCCCTCAGCAATTTTAACTCCCTAAATGCTGCAGACGTTGCTGCTCGTTCTGCCTGCCCCAGACTGCGCGCAGTCCCACTGCAAATTCCTCTGTTTGGGGCAGGATCTCTCATTCAGTATCTTACAGTGTCACATACAGAGTCACTGAACCCCAGGAAGGGGGTTCTCTAATGCTGTATTGGCAGCTCTTAACCTGCAGTAAAAACCCAAAGTACATGGCTGAAAATAAGAGCCATAAAGTGATTAATTTCTAATTTAAAGCACCACAATCACTCTCTCAGCTATCTTTAAAAGTTAAACATTTTCAAAAACTCCCAAACTGTTATAGCTGACAGTAATTATAGGATATGGTATTCACCTTACCAAAGGGTACAAATATAGTCACTGTGCTACATCCATCAAGGACATGGCTTTAGGCTACTCCCTTCAAAGTGACTATACATTACTTGATTTCCTCCTAAACTATTTCAAGTAAAAAACTTTTTCAAAAAAATATCAAATGCAGCAGTTAATATTCTCTTTAATGAGTTGAAGCCTTTTAAAAAAATATTACATGCACAGTAAACTGCAGATACTCTGGGAAAATAATCCATATTTTGAGGATTAAAGCAAGAACATTCTTTTAAGCACACATTTTCTTTAGTAGACTATAGATTGTTGTCTTGACTGCCCTTCATATATGGTAATTAAGATAGATGTTGGAGATGGTACAAGAAAGAGCAGTAAACACCAAAGAAAGTAGCCGAGATAAATCTTCAGCATAAATAAACCTCAGTTGGGAGGGAGCCAAACAGAGTAATCAGCAAGCGACCTGCATTAAATTAGGTCATACCCTCTCTCTTCTGTCATGAAAACAACTACTGTGAAAGACCTTTAATGTATTTAAAATCCCAGTGGATTTATTGACAGTACCTTTGTCTGGACCATGCCTGGTCTCTGGTCCCTCAAGTGCTCCAGGGTAGCAGCAATATCAATCTCTTTAGCACCTGCAACAAACCACAAATTGGGCTGAGTTCAGAGCACAAGATAATCCATGCTGCATCTGTCAATCTCTTGCTATCGGGTTCCCTTTGGGCTACCAGTCCAATTGAAAATTATTACATCCATCTCTCAGCAGACTTGGCAGGCAGCTGCAATTTTTGTGTTCATATAGGAAAAAAAAAAAGAGGTTGGGGCAGCTTTTATTAACATTAATTCAAGGAAAGCCAGAGAAAAGCAGATTCTTAAAAATGCCCCTGCACCTAGAGCAGAATGTATTTGCTGCAGTGTAGAGGCCCCGCTTGGCTGTGCCACCACGCGCCCTTTTGTCACCACTACGAGTATGCACTGATTTAAGGGCCAGACACCCACAGAAATTCATGTTGTTAAAAGAGGACCTGGGTGAATTTCTGTCCCCTGCAGCTGCAATCCTGTAAACCTGCCTATGGCTTCCTAGTTCAGGACTTGCAAGAGCATCTTGCCACATGATCCCTGTTTGAGTTGGCAAATCTGTGGCCATTTACTTCAGATTACATGTTGGGTGCACAGACACAGCTTATCCTCCTCACTTCCCTTAAGTACCTATCCCCACTTTACATTATTTGAGGGGATTGACAGGAAATTAGGATTCTGCTCCCTCCAGTGAATCCTTGCACGATTCCCAGGGGAGGAAGCTCAGCTGGAAGCCCTCAGAGCTGACGGCTTCCTCTGAAGCTGAGGCAGATCCTCAGCTCAGGTCTCCCCCTCCTGCATGGCCGCTGTGTTTATTCAGACAGTTCATCACCGACGGGCACCGGCTACAACCTGCCTCGTGCTCCATCGTTTGGATGGCTGCTCGTTGCTGTGCTCTGAAGAGGACTGTGCACGTTCAGCTTGGTAAGTGCTGCACGGGCACACACAGCCCAGCGTGGGTTACTCGGGACCACATCCTAGCAGCACTTAAACCACCTTGGCTGCTCGCGGCAAGCGCGGGGAAAAGTGTGGCTTGTGCTTCCAAGAGCGCGACGAGAAGCAGAGGCAGCGCAAGGCAGCTCTGCCAACGTGCAATCTCACACACACACACACACACACACACACACGCAGGCAGGTAGGAATTCCACCAATTTTCTCTTCCAGAAATGAAGATCTGGAAAAGATTCAAGACAGTGACATCGAGGGCTTGGGTTAGAGGCAGAGGACGGCAGCGATCGCCTCAGGCTCAGCCTCACGTGCCCCGTGGGCCTCCCCACGGCCCAAAATGTGCCCATCCATCCCGCCTAGCAAGGGCCGCTCGTTAGTTGGGGCCGCTCCAGCCTCGGGAGAATACAGTAACATCTTCGATGCAGCGAAAAGGTTCCTGAAAAGACCCCAAAACCACCTTTAATGGGCAGACAAGTCCCTGTGTCTGCCTCTGCAAGAGTTAATCCCTTAACTTCTGTGATGCAGGTTACAGGCATTTACTAGTGAACTGACACTTGCTTTTTTATCATGGTTAGTGGAATGACAGGCCTACTAGTATGAGCAATGTCTGGATATAAAGTCCTGATTTAGCAAAACACCAAAGTGGGTGCTTGCGCTGGCACACAGGAGCAGCCCCAGTGGGCCAGTGTGCTTAACCACAAGCTTCTTCTGGAGAGTTTCCCCAGCTGAAGTCACCGAAACATCAGATTTTACTGGTCAGTGTCCCCAACACATGGGCTGTGGTCAGCATGTCAACCTACGAGCCTTTCTTATGTCTTCAGCCACAGGTAATGAAAAAGGAAACAAAAGCAAAATTTCCACTTTGCCCAAAGCGTGTATCTTGCTGCAAGGTCAGCGAGCACCGTCCCAGGCTGCCTGCAGTGCCTGCAGCACCACCAAGCACAGATTTGTTGGCAGAAGGCGGCATTTAATGAAGCCAAACCAGTGTATCCTTTCTGAGCATGAGTTTTACTTACTCCCTCTCCAGCTGTGTAGCTGTTACACAGAAAGTCAAGGGGAAGAGAGGGAAGAGACTGCTTTGCTACCCATTTTTAACATTTCTGAATGCCTCTGACACTACGGTGACAGCAACTACCTATGTGCCTAGAGAGGCTGATCAGCAAAACCTAGTGCTGCAAAGACGGGCAGCTGCTTTGAAGGAAAGATCTCTTGGGACAAGAGAATTCAGAGGAAACAGGATGAAACCCACGGCACAGCAGAAAGGCAGCACGACTTGTTTTCTCTCTGCATGAGGAAACTCTTCCTCTCCTGCATCCACTGCATCTATTCCCTCACTGTGCCTAAAACAAACTTGTTTAAATACACACATATTGTTAATCCACTATTAAAACCCCTTTTGCAAGAAGGGGTTTTTTCTATTCACATTCATGTCAATTTGCTGTTGAATCATGTAAAGTTCACTGCAGCATGAACTTTTTTGTCTCTCTCATTTAACTGTTTTGTTGGAATATGACAAAAATTCAGCAGTTTCTTCAGCATACTGAGGCGTTTCCTTTAAGTAATATATAAAGGGGATTTAGCAATAGCATGCATATGGGAATATAACAGAATGGCATAACAAAGTATTTTTATTCTACAGTGTCCAAAAGCACTTTATTTGTGCCTTTGAGCTATTTCAGGTGAAAAAGAGCCCAGCGTTTGTTGTGGGACACCTGGAGAGGGGGAAATCGCATCTAAGGACACCGGGGTCAAGTCATGCTCTTACCTATATGGCCACCAAGTGCTACACACTGCAAAGATGTTTTAAAGATTGCTTAGCTGGAAAGCTCAAATACAAACTGAATTTCAGAAAACAGTTTGGAGGAAGAGCTGAAGGAACTTGACGCACCAATTCCAAGGCTATCTTGTATTGGAAATGGCAACTAAACTGTCAGGCTCCAAAATAATCATAGAGATGTCAATTTACTGTCATGCAACAAATAACCTAGAGAAAGTGTTGAAAATACTAGGCTTGGGAGCACTGAAGAAAACTAGAAAAGAAAACACAAAGTGTTAGAAAAGGAATTTTTTCTGTCTTTTCTTCCCCAGTTTAACTATGCTTCTGGTTTCAGAAACAAAAGGAAAGAAAGAAGCATCTAAAGAACAAAGAAGATTTCAGCTCTCACTCTGTTTTATCCTACAGGGAATAAACTTGCTTCCTGTTCACCACAGGTTCATACCAAATTTCACTGCCGATCTTAAAAGAAGGTGAGAAGGCAGAAGGCAGCACAGGGCGATGCTGAGCTGCTCCGGTGCCGGCCGCGGGGCCAAGCGGCCGTGCCAGGCGGCCGTGCTCCGGCAGGACACGCGTTTGCAGCCAATCCTGGGCCGTACCCTGAGCTGCTCAGAGAGCCGGGCGAGTAGGTATGACCCCAAAATACTCCCACGTCAGGGTTTTGACTTCAGCAATTAACCACCACGTTCCTAAGGGCTCAAAGCGTCTACAGAGAATGCCCCCAATCCATCTCAGAAACTGAATAAACGGAGAGAAAAGAAGAGAAGATGCAAGCGGAATTATGTTTTGCCTCCCATGAATGAAGACACTGCTCAAGTTCAGGGTCGTGTCTTTCCAGGCCTCCCTCTCCCCACAGGCATCAGCGCAGGAACCCAGAGCTCCTGATTAGCAGCTCTCAAGGGGTTAAAGATTTGGACACAGCGAGTCGCATAAGCACAGCACCCCCCATGTTATAAAAACATGGGTAAAAAATTAATTCCCTTTTGCTCTCGCAGTAAGTAACGAGCTATCCCAACCCTGCTGCAGCAGCAGCTTGCGGTATTTAAGGTCGCGGGGTGATGTGTTCTCAGCCAGCAATGACGACGGTCTGAGAGCCCGTGCAACCAAAACCTGCTGTTTTTCCACTTGTAATAACAATCAGCAGTTGCTACATAAATGTTTGAAAACTTGGCCTTAATTAAAGCAAGTTATGGTATTTCATTTTTATGCAATAGGCTTGAACTGACTTACACTCAAAGCAAAGTCAAAATCCTGTTTTATTCATTGCTGATGAAAAGTGCATGGTAGATTCCGTGAGACTGACAGAATTTTATATTAAAGTGCTATATTAAAAGGAATATTTTAGGTTCTAGATGCTCTGAATTTTCTGTGTATTTATAAAAATAAAATGATCCTTAAATACTTCATCAAAGTAGTTATTTGTGGGGAGTTTCTTTTTAAATAACCCCAACTGAAGGGTTTTGTGAATGTTTCACATAAATAGCATATTAAAATGGATATTTCTTGCTCAAAACAACTTCCAGATCTATCAGTATATATCCTTGAAAAGATAGATTATAATTCTGCAGAAAGACTATAAATTCCTTACTCTGAGCACTAAAGGACGGCTTAGTTATTAGGGTACTACGTTTAGATACATTTGAATTATCTCCCAGACTGAAACACTTCCTTAAGTCATTAAATTCACCCTATGCTTCACACCATTGTTTATACAATGCACATTTTTTTTCTTTCCAAATAGGCTGTTATGAAGCTGAATGCATTAATGGTCACAGGCTACTTGGACAGCAGAGAGGTAAGGACCGAGATGGATCCTCTCTATTTTTTTCAAGAGCCTCTACACCTTTCTCAGCCCTCCTTCTGTTCCCATTGATGATAAAAGTGATCACAAAGCTGAATATATGAGGTAGGAGTCATGTAGAGAGGTTGTAAATGGAGGATTATTAGGACTTTTACCATTCCTCCTTGAGGAGATGATGATGATCTGTGTGGGAATAAGCATCCACCCCAACAGCAAGAAAGAGAGGAATACGAATGGAATACAGAAATGACCTGTCAAGTGCCTTTCTTTTTCTACCAGTAGGCATTCAGCTTCATTTTAGTCAGATATTCCCTGTTCAACGCATCTTTTTGTGTTTATTACATTTTAGAGATTGTGAATTAGGCCTTGAAGGGCAGAGAGACTTGTTAGGTCAGATTAAAACCCAGCTTGTTAAAACCTCTATGGAAGAGTCCCTAACACAGCTCTTTCCAATGATGTTGCTGGGAGCTGAAAAGGATCCAATTAGTATTTGCAGGACGCTGCCGATGGGCAGCCTTTCAGCCTCGGAGCTTTGCAGGCTGTTGGGGGCGCCACGGAGAAATCACGTGTGCCTATATATTAATATATATGGAACGTATATTAATATTCCATATTATATATTATGACATAGCAAAAGCACATGGGATGCAGTTAAGGGCCACACACGGGGTGAGCAAGGCCAAGGCGCTGTCTCATCACAGCGTGCCGGTGTTCCGGAAGGAGCCGAGTGTTTGGCACGTTTTGGCAATGGCTGCATGACTCGCACTTGAAGGAGGAGTGATGCTGCGTGGTCAAACCACCCCCGCGTGCTCAGAGGCTCTATACAGCCTCCGTGCTCCGTGAGAAATGGGTTTTCTGGGGCTCAGCAGTTCAGCCTGAGTTAGGCCTTGCCCAGAGGCCTAACCCACCTGAAGGGCACATCCATAGTGGGCCCTGGCTAGCCAGAAGCATGGATATGCTATAGATTGGCAATGCCCCTGCAGACACAAATGCCTCCAGCTTCTCTGCGACAACTTTGCAAGGACCGCTCACGTCGTGGCCTCGGTGCTGCCCCATCAAGTACTTAATGTTGCAGGGAAACATTTAATCACGTCTTATGAGGGGCAAACTCAATCTGATTAAAGAAGAAAGGGTCATAACTAGAGGGAATGTAACGCCACTTCTTCACTGACCATTAGTTTTAATGACATAGCAGTAATACTTACTAACTAGCTCGGTCTCAACGGCCCAGCCTCATCTTATCTACTCCAGCCATCCTTGAAGCTGGAAGCCGAGTTACTCATCCAGCCTCCCAACTAGGAGAGGGGAAGCTCTGCAAGGCAATTTATCCATTGTGAGAACTACCCTCCAGAGGCACATCCTGCTCTCCAGTGACTACTGGGGAGCTCTAGACAACCAGATTAGGCCAGACACTTAATGCTGGATGCTTTATACTGCTGAAGTTAGCTGAAGCAACCAGAGATGAGTTTTTGTACCGCAGCATTGGTCCAAAGATAAGAGTATTTTGTGATTTGTTCCATGAATGCTATAATGTGCTCAAGTGGGGGTTGAGATCTACGTTTCATGTCCATTGCTTTCCCCTTCTTCCAGCATGGCCTAGTAGGGGAATCTGGATGGAAACGGGTGGTAAAACAGCGCAGAACCGCAGTAGGCAGATGCACAAGTCACAGTCTAAGTGCATATAGTCTAAGAAGGCCACAGAGATGATGAAAATGCTTAATAAGAGGACGTGCTGGCTGGAAGGAGACACTGCATTCATTTTTGTGCTTCAACGTTTCTTGTCTGAGGGCCCATTAATTAAAAACACCTGTGACTTAGAGTTGGGGAGAAACACCAGCTAGAAACTGTAAAAATAAAAGCAATTTTCATCTGCACTTAACCAGGTATCTACTGCAGCAGCTGTTAAGGTTCTGCTATTGGTCAGAAGGGTCATTTGACATTTTCCAAGGAAAGAGAAAAGTGACAACAAATAGCAGGTGAGGGACACACTTTTCCAGATAACAAAGAAGACAAGTGTATTTACACTGGTGTTTTCATTAAAAGCTTACTCCCTCTCTCAGATGAACGAAGTCCATGTGCATCCATGGATGTGCTTAGGGATGGACACTGCAATGTACTCATGAATCTGCGACTACTGGATGGCTGCAACCTTGGTCAAAGTATAACAGTGCTTCTATACAACTACAAATAACCAAAATTAACATTTCAATACCTTTACAAAAAAAAATGCAAATGGAAAATAGATAAAGGAATAATCAAAGTCATAAAAGAGAAGTATTGAATTGTGACATTAAGCCACACACACACTCACAATATACATCACCTAAATTGCATAATTTGCTGTGGTTTATATGTTATGCATGAATACTTGACATTTTCACTTACATATTGCATGCATGTATAAATGTAAGCCTAAGATGTCATCACTATGCAATCCACAGAAAGTTGATGCTAAAGATGCAGGATCTGGGCCTGCCTGATTTTTTTTAATAACTAAGACAAAAATTGTATCTGAGCTTACACTGATTTCAACAGTCCTGTAAAGATCTCTGGCTGTTGCATGAGTTCTTCAGCTAATATCCTTTGTCAGGGCAGAAAGCAAGGGTAACCGCAGAGACGCGTTTAGCGGCAATTCCGCAATCCCTCCAACAGCAAACGGGAAGGCCACAGGACGCAGCAAGCGCCCGCCGGAACGGAGGTGAACGGATGCTCATGTGAGGCCCTATCCACGCTGCGCCAGCGGGTGCTTCAATCACACAGGAATTGTCTCTCTTTTACAGCTAGATTTTCACCAGCCTCCCCAGGACTTAGAAGTGCACAGTTTTTGATAGGGATATGCCTGAATTATAACAGTTAAGAGAAGATGATGAGACGTGTTTCATATAGGATAAAATATCCCATATTTATCTATGGCCATTTTAGAAAAAACTAATATACACACCTAAATTTAACTGACACGTGCATGCAGACGCACACAGAGGGTAATGGCAGCTCTAAATGCTTTGTGGCTGTTCCTGCTTACAGACATTCCCTGGCATTAGCTCCTGTACCGCCAGGTCCATGATCGGCTGATTTCAAAATCACACTTCTGAAAATGCTCCTCAACTTACCCTAAAAAATCTTAAGAATCCTCTTTGGAAAATGTGAATTTACTTTACAGGGGGTATAGAAGCCACCCACATGAACCTATTAAATTGTAAGAACTGCACTTCATGTTACTCTGATTTTACGGTGCATGTAGGTGGTAGTGATTTCAGAAGGCAGGACAAGGTTTGAGCCGAATAGAAGATGCAAATATTACGGATTCATTCTTTAAGAGCATTTACCTATACAAGTGACAGAATTGGCTCAGCTATAGAAGTTGTGGAATAATTACACTTTACTTTGCTAATATGTGTTGTATTCTTAATAGTCAGAAGACTCCCATCTGGTCAATTAAACCCTTCTCTTCAAATCCTTCTATGGACTGCTGCATAAGATTAACTACAAAAAAAAAAAAAAAAAAAAAAAAAAAAAAAAAAAAGAGTAGTTCTTCACTCTGTATATAAACCTCCTTTTCCAAACATTTGCTCAGCTGCTTCTCGAACTGATAGTGCACTATTTCTATGACCAGCTTTTCCTCTTTTCCATATTCTAACCTACCCATTGTGTGAAAAATGCTGCCCAAATTCCTTATCTGCTTGTCTCCTCCTGAGTTTCAGTCAATGACCTCTTGTTTTCAAATTAGTCACTATCTCAAACTGCTTATTGACATCAATACATTCCTTTCAGGGTCCTCTAATGCTCTATGGGGACCCCCCTTCGTGTTCCTTTTCCCAAGGAACAGTCCATGTCTGATCAGTCTTTCTTCGCAATTCACTTGCCCCAAATCCTGAATAATTAGGTTTGCTTTCTACCATATTTTCCTAGTCCCTATTCGTTCCAATAAAACCTCCAGAACTGGAAAAATAACAAGCTATGGCTCTTTTAGAGTAATGTTTCCCAGTTTATACACTAGACTATTAAAAAAAGAAAAAAGAAAAAAAAAGGAAAAAGAAAGCATCGACAGCTTGTTTGCTTTTTGTTTGAAACCTGTACAGACCATAAGGGAAACCATCTAAAAAACTAAGTAAACATAAAATATACTAGGAAACACCAACCACCAACACCTTTCCAGTGGTCACTAATTCTTTTTACCATAGATGCTTGTGGAATCTGCTAGATGTTTTTATTGATTATGAGCTGCTAATTGACAGCTCTGCAGGGTCAATAGTGTCATAGAGCTTTAAGGCTCTAAGCATCAAAATGTGTTTTGCAAAGGCAACCACTGAATATTGTTTTAAACAGCTTGTTCTAACCAGCGAGGGCTCCCTGACCATCACAGGCTCTACCGTATAGAGCTGTCCTATACATTCGCTCTGCACTTGAGCGCGTAGCTGGGGGCCCAGCTCTCACTGTGATTAATTATCTTCTGGGAAAGCCTGCAAGAACGAGCACTATTTGCCTAATTGTGTTGCCAGGGTAACCCATTACATAAAAGTTACAATACATAAATGCAGCTCATTTGAAGAACTGGCGACGCAATGTATGATATGTTTACATGGACACAAAGGACTTTTCTTTCAGAAACTGAAATAGGAACATCTCAGGAATTAAACGGGGAACGTTGCTGCTGAGACGTGAGGCCATCTTGTGGAGGGCATAATAGTGCACAAGCCTAAAAAACTCCAAATTTGGGGCTTCACTAGCCTGATTTTTTTTTCCTAAAGAAAATATTCTACATCAAGCAAACACACATTGGTAGGATTAGCACTGCAAGAGATTCAAACATAGAAAATGAAAACAATCACATTTTAAATTTAGGATTTTTTTCCACTATAAATTTTCCTCAATAGTTCTACCTACTTCTATTCCCACTTAACTATTAACTTGAATTTTTTTAAAAAATAATCTCTCTCTTACGCTATATATTCTTTCATATACAGTACCTTAAATTTTATTTTCACTGGATAAACTGGACCCTGGGCTCCAATAATACTCCCTCCTTTATTTAAAGTATGTCAGAAATAACTAATGCCCAGGATGTAACTCCAGGCTTATATTGGTAAAACTGAAAAACAGAGTTTTCTCAGTATTTGAGGTAGGACTTAAAAAATAGTAGATTGAATCCATTTTAACTCTAATATGGGCAAGCATTTGCTTCCATAAAATCCCTTCAGAGCGGAGCTCACCCTACAGCTTCATTATGATTGCTCAATCCACAGAGCACACAAGCAAAACCTCAGCAAGGGGTTCAGATTAGCCAAAATCATTTGATCGTGATGAGTCAGAAGGCGAATTAAGGGATCTTTTGTTTTGCCTTAAAATGTCACGCCACACAGTGCATCTGTTCAGGAGCTGACTCACCAGAGCTGCCGGCAGCAGCAGCAGCGTGGTGGGGACAAGGAAAAGGACCCGCGGAGGGACCTCCTCGGCCAGCCCAGGCCACCGCACGCTACTCATCCACTATAATCACCCGTTTGGACGTGAGAGAAGAAACCGCTGGCTCGCCTGTGCTAAATCAAATCTGGTTTTTAATTTTTTTCCTGGGTTTTGCCATTCTGCAATCAATACTCTACAAGGAGTTTGGGATTCGTGCTTGCCTTCAGATCGTCTCATCTCCCTCCAGCTAGTTCAAAGAGTGAAAAAATGGATGGTCAGCAAACCCTGAACAGTTGCTAGCTGGATTCATATCTGAAAATCAAACTATTACCTACACTATCCAAACCTCCCAGTTGAGAAAAATGAAAGCAGGAAGACCCATAATCTCATTCTTTTCTTTTCTTTTCTTTGTCATGCCAGAAACACTCAATAAAAATGTCTTGTAGCTTATCACTTTTTCAATCTTTACATGTGGAAAGGATGAGAACGAAAAAAGTTTGCAACCTTTTCTAGATCACAAGAAAAGGGGAAATAGCTGATTAGCTCAGAGACGCTGTGAATTTGGAGTGAGGAAGGAGCATCAAGTAAACTAACCTAAATCAGTTTATATTCTATAGTAACTAAAGATAAAACTTGTTAATACATCAAGAATATTAAAATTCTTAGCAGACTTCAAATTCAGAAAAACTGTGTCAAAAGTCCAGCAACCATACTTATACAGAAAACCCGTTACATAGGGAAAACATCAATTTAAATTCAAACCATTTATCGTTTTCAGTCCGTATTCAAATCATAAAGCGCACACAGCGAGTTAAACCTTCTGAACTCCTCACTCAAAACTAAAGCATGTCTTAAGCAGTCTGCAAGGGCAAAATGAGAGGTGCCTTTGGTAACTGTCTTAAAACTTTAACATTCATTAGGAAGCAGTATCAATATTTAAACATGTTACTGTAAGGGCATATTGGACACTGATTGGTTTGCATTACTTTGAGGGGGAGAGGATCATGGCTGTAAATATCATCCACATACGGAATATGCTATTAAAAATAATTACAGCAATAAGGTAAGCGATAAGTAATAGCTCTACGTTACTGGAACAATTAAACAGAAGGATATGCTCACATTTAAAACTTTCCCAGCATGATCCCAAAATGACCACAGTGAACAGCCATGGCTGGTCTCTAACTGCTCTAGCATCTAATAATATCATTGAATGTGGCGATCTGAAGTGTGTGCACAGATTGAGGCTGTTATATTTATTGCACAGAAGATCCCCAAATTCATTAAAGCCTCAACCCAACAGGAGACCCTTCCTGATGATGTGCGGAGCCACGGGGACTCCCGGAGGCCGAAGTCCTTTGAATCACAAAGGCAGCTGGGGGCCGGGAGGGTGTTTGCAGAACCCAGGGGACCCACGACAGCTCTCGTGGCCTTTCCACCATCCCCATTAGAAGAGAGCAGCTGGTTTTTTTTGCTTCTCTTTTTGGCTTGCTCAGAAGGGTCGCCCTGCCAGCCCCACAGAGCCAACGTTGGCCTAGGGAGCGCAAAATCCTGATCCGTTCAGCTCTATATCCCTATCTATACCCTGTGGTTCCTGCTAGCTGCTGTTGGCGTGTAAAGGAATAGGAGACATGGCAATGGGCACAACTGGAAAATATGAATTTATGGTGTGTTTAATAGAATAAGTATTAGCACTAATTCAATGGGCACCAGGAGAAAGAAACTGTTAATGACGAAGGCATTTACTGTTAACTGTCTAGGAGAATGTAGGAAAGTAAATCATTGCATGAAAAGGGAGCTCCTTTTCTAAATCTACCCCATTAAAACACCCGCTAAAGAGCCAAAGCATTTAGTTACTGCTTTCTACTTTCCCACTGCCGAAACTAAGTACTCCTCTATTTACTTTGATTTAAAACTGCATTATTGTCTACTTTCTAATAAACCAGACAGTGGAACAAGAAACTCAAATTATTCTAAGTTTATTCTTAAAACTTTTTTTTTCGAAAGACTGAAGGCCTTAATCCTTAAAAGCCTTTTTGAAAGAAATGTTACTAGATGCTGGCCTTGCAGCTGGGCCCAGATTGAAAGTGCACTTACATTTTTTATGTTTAGAACTGAAGGACTCTAAAGTTAGTCCTCGCACTCCACATAAAAGCTTTGGAAAATGGCATTCTTTGCCTCCTCGTGCAATTCATTCTTTTAAGAAAAGGAAATGGAAAAGAAAGATTCCATGTCCAGGGCTCCAGGCCCCTTTGATCATTTGATGAACATTGGATCCTCAACCTGGGCCTCCAGCTTCTCAGGGCAGACAAAGAGGGCCCCGGCCGCACAGGCCGGGCCGCGGCTCCTGCCAGAACAAAACCTTTGGCGGCCGCACAGTGTGACAGCCTGGGAAAGGCCCACCTCAGCAGGGCCGAGCTGCCCGCTCTGCCCTTTGATCTTTCATTTAAACCCCCAGCCAAAGCCCCAGGTCAGAGGGATTTCCAACGGCACGGCCCCCGTCGGCAGAGGGGAGCGGGTCAAGAACAAAATGGGGGCGAGCGCTCTCAGGAAGGCCCGCGCCGCCTTTCTCTGGCCAGTTTCACATGACTTGTCGCGCTTTGTGAGCGCTAAGCCCGCACTTAAAGTGGAATTTGACATTACATGGTACAATGGAGTCAATAAATGGCATTCTTGGGTGCTTTTACAACAAAGTCAACCCTTCCTTAAGTGGTTCAGAGGCCGAAGCTGGAAAATACTTCTCATTTACTTCTTGCTGCAAGCCTGTACTTCAAATCTGGCTTGTCCTGCAGCTTTCTGTTGCTGAAGACCAAAATGAGCCAAAGGTGAATATTAATTTTACAGGGTACCACTGCTTTCATTTTTGAAGGCTAGGTTGTCATGTGCCATATGCCAAGGATCTGAAATATCCTGGATGAAAACAGCGGGAATAAAAATCGAATCTCATTCCACCGCAAAGTTTCAGGATAGCACTGAGGAGAAGGCAGGCACACAGTTTCTTGGAAGATCACTAGAAGCTCAGGTTGGATAAAACATATTAACAGCCAGAATAAGGGCAGGAAAAAAATGCTCGACTCTTGTGTCCCGAGGAACAGCACGTCACTGTGTGCCGCAGCATGGGGATACACAAGGGTCAGGAAGCAACAGGGGACTGCAAAATATGGAGCGTGTTGAAGATTTTTAGTAGCAACTGGAAGACAAAGAAGTAAATATTATTATAAATGTTATTTCTCTGTATTAACTAATATATGTTATTACAATGAATCCTTCTTCTTTTAAATGCAAAAACATCATGCCAGACCAAGGTAGCGTAAGCATTAAGCAAGGTCAGTGATTATTCTTTGCTTATTTCCAACCACACAAGATATCTCTTACTCTTGAAATGCAGTCCTATGCAACTGCAATACAAACATAGCCAAAGGCATTTGGGAGGACACAACCTACAAATAAAATTGACCATGATGTCTTTAATATATGATGAGGTTAACACACTTCTTTTTGAAGGCAGCAATCAGTAGTTAAAATGTTGCTTTTTTGCAGTTTTTTTCTTTTTCTGAGATATAAAGGTTATTTCACAGTATTTCCCACACTGAATAATTTACTAGTCCATAAGAAGTAAAGGCCCCATCCTCCAGGCAACTGCAATGTTTTGTTGTAATGGAAGAATATATATTTATGCTGAGAAAGATAATTTCCCACTACACAAGTAGTACTAGTACATCTCACAGATCAGGAAAGCAAAGCACAGAAGTTAGAGGACTTGTCCAACACTGAGTAGACAGTGTTAGAGCTGGGATCAAGGCACTAGGCTATTTATTTTCAGATTAGTGTCGAATTCACTATAGTACTTTTACTCCTGAAAGGCAAATTTGTGCAGCCCCCAGCACATGGGAGCCTCACCTATGCACTATGGTTGTTGCAATGGTCAAATATGGAAAGACAAATAACTGTATTTGGCTGTTGCTGGGGAGGTGATGGCTGACTGTGTAAAGGCCAGGAAGCAGCCCAGAACCAACTCCGATAACCACTAAACAATGATTACACAGTCCCGAGGCGTCTCTTCTCCGTAAGTGCAAAACCTATTTTAAATGATAAAGTTAAAACACAAATACTTCTCAGCAGCACAAACACATCTGCTCATTCATAAAGCATTTGCTTTTGGTGGTGTGTTTTGAAACCACTATGAGTGAGAAAGCACAACTTAAAGACGTTCAGGAAGGAGTACAATTTGCCTCCAATTTATTCGAAGGCTTTCTGTGACTATCACTGCCCGGGTTGTCTTGGCAACGCACGCACATCTTTCAGGACGGAGAACATAACAAGGCTTTGGATTCTCACCTTTGGCCATTTTATTGAGAACCATGTCAATTAGAATGTAGGTTCCACTTCTTCCTGCTCCGTCACTGCCAAAAGAAAGGGAAAAAGAAAGCCCATCAATGTGCATCTAGGCGCAACAAAAAGGTACCTGCCGTCAGCATCACGCTACGTTGCATGAGGCAGGGAGGGCAGAACAAGGCGAAAATGTAGGGTACTGAGGGGGGAGAGGAAACCTGCACTTAATTAAGGCCAGATTCATGTGAGATTAACCCTTCATCTGCACGGGTAACAGGGATCTGTTTGGATTTTTAAGCTGAGCTGTGTTTATGCAAAATTTTAAGCAGCAGTGGAAAAGCCAGTAATCTTACACTGGGAAGCCATTTTGATGCATAAAGTGTACATATAATGAGCTTATCGTCACTTGGTATGGGATGAAAAAGCACCAAATAAGCCGGCTGCAAGAGAACTGCAGCAAGAAAGAGCACCCAGAAGCATCCCCAAAGCCTGCAGGGTGCAGTTGAACACAGGAGTAACTCTTCCTCAGTCACAACGAATGGAAAAAAAGAAAAAAAAAAAACAAAAACACAACCAACCAACCAACCTAACCACAAAAAACCCCCACATTATTATGCAATTCCTGAGGAAAATAACTTTGGGTAGCATTGGTTCTTCCTCAGAGATGGGGGAGCAGGCCTCGAGAAGAGGAAAGCTCCCTCATCTGGACGCAGCTTGGGTCCCTCTCCGAGAGCAGCTCAAAATTGGCAAAGCGATGCTCTTTTAGAGCTGCTGTTAGCAAACATAATTAAGACTTTAAGTAAAAGCTTTTTTTTTCCCCCTTCCCACCCCAAAACTTTTATAAAGGTGCATGTGTGACCAATTAGTCTGGTATGTAGTTCTATTAATTAAGCCATTATTTTTATTGATAGCTCAATTTGTCTACAAGAGCTAATGAAAGGAAAAATAATGCAAGTGTGAAGCGTGTTATTGTTTTCCATTTACGGGCAGGCTGTGAAACGTAATTTTTGTTAAGTCTCTGTAGACAGAGGCTTTTTATCAGTTACTAGAGCCCTTCTTAGACAGAAGGAGGTAATAGTAATTTTTCTCTTTTTCCTCCCCACTCTGCAGAGTGCCTCCTGGCAGCTGGTGTAGGTGGCCCTGCTCCTCACTGTGTGGACACAGGTGAGAAACATGTTCCCCCCGCTCTTGCAGCAGCAAAGTGGACTGCCACATCTGAAACAACCTCTCTTCTTAGTCATATTCACTTTTTTGTGTTCCTTATCTCCCAGAGCATCTTAGGTAGATAAGTCCAACACATTTCTTGTATCTTGAAACCTCCAGTGGCAAAACCAATTATTAACACCACTATATTCAAGTTTTCTATTGACCTGTTCAATAGCTTTCATTTACATCCATCAGACTGTGAGGCCTAAAGATAATCTATGCTTAAAGGATTACTCAGTCTCTGGGTAGCTTTCCATTCCTGGACATTTCCCTGTTCTATCAGGATCCCTAAAAGCAAACAAAGAAGAAATAAAGCAGAATAAAGTGTTATTGAAAATAAAAGACTCAGTTGGCAATGTATGGAACCACTATAATTTTGAAGCAGATTTCTGAAATTAAAGTGCTATATATATTTGGAAAACTGTCTGGGGACTGCAATTTGTGAAACAACATCTACAAAATCACAGTAAAGCGTAATTGTATTATGGGAATGGATGCTAAGCACTAATTATCATTAGGAGACATATGAATTACATGTAATACCTTTGGCCTACCTTACTGCATGTTAATGGTTCATCTAAGGCTTTAATTTGCCCATTTTCATTACATATATATTATATTATTACAAATAAAAGTCTCTCTAAAGCTATTTTAGAAATTGTACTTGCCTGCAATGAACAACTACTGGACAAGAGCGACCCCTGTAGCACTTGTTTACTTTTCTGCAATAAAACAGACACAAAAAATTAATTAAACATATTACGTAACTGTTTCTTTAACCATCAAAAATAAGCAATAAAAAGTAAATATTGTGGGTCTTTAAAGAAATAGCCAGTTGGATCATTTCCTAACACAAAAAGCTATTTTAATATATATAATTTCTTTAAAGCTAGCTTCTGTTTGCCCATTGTAGAAATTCCCAACACTACCTTTTTG
The DNA here is from genome assembly GCF_000705375.1 of Tinamus guttatus. The sequence goes on along the minus strand of NW_010583369.1, from coordinate 65,007 downwards.
CAGGTAATATAAATTATCTCTTTTCTCAAATGTCTTATATGTTAGCTCTAAACTAAAATTGTCATGAGATTCCTTACTTTTAGAGACTAACTTTGAGTTCATGAGCTTGCTTAAAGAAATACCTGAGGAGCATCAAACTGAATCCAGAATTAAAAATGGGCAATGCAGTATAGTTTGTATAATGAATACTTATTTGTAAAACAAATCCTCTCCAGAAGAGCTAATAGCAAACCTTTGGAAAAGCTTATCACGAACTTCTAAAACATAATCTATTCACAGTAAAAACAATTAAAACCATCAGCAAGCTTTACTGCTTTGAATGAAGTGCAAAGCTCTTACAGTCCTAACAGCTACAGTCGTCTTCTCCAGCCTCCTGGTTGGAGATTGCAGTGGCAAGACAGTGTCAAATGGCTACCAAACAGATTTGTTGATACCTCCTTGCAGTGAAGGATTAACTAGCACTGAGGCAAACCAAGATACTCAGTCTAAGACTCTGAATACAGCCCACAGAATGGTTTAAACCTATTAAATCTACAAAACCCAAAACCCAAATCCCAAACCTTCTCCTCCGCTCTGGAGTGTTTCACCTCTGAAGTATGTTCTATGCCCCAAAGCATAAAATATGCACCCACACGTTACCAAGGCAAGCTGAATAAAAGACTTATTTATTCAAGCATATATTTGAGAAATCAAAATCTTTCACATGTCTTGGCTAGATATTTCAATGTATTAGAGGGTCTCCTACAACACCGCTCCATATCCAGGGATGCCAGATGCTCCTGTGGGCACCGGGAGTTTTTTTTTCGTCCTGACTGCAGCACTGACCCAGGGGGCTCTTGGAATGCCCCAACTGTGCTTTTAAGGTATTGTGAATTGTAAAGCAGAACTAACCTACTGAATCATTCAGTTCTTGGCTGTTCATCCATTCAGTAACATCTGCGCTGTGAAAACATGCATATATTTTTAAATATTGCATAGATTATAGCCTGAAGAGACCAAAAGGGAGCCTGTGTGGATACCTGGAGCTCAACTCAAATAGGCTATGGAGATGTTGGTTACGTCCCATGAATCCACGCTTTTATATTCTGCTTTTTATCATTTAAGATCCTCAGCAAACTCTGTGACAACACTAAGTTCCTGAAATGACTCCCCTTAGATACCAGAATACAGGATTTTTCAGTTTTTGCTCTTTCCCTCGCATATATAAATCACAGAGGCTTTCTGTGTTTCCGTTCTATCTATGTAGGCAATTCATGTGAGAGAACAACCAAGTTTGCATGAAATAGGTGGTAAGCCACTGAGAAGCACCTGATGTTGGAAACTGAATGGCACATTTACATGTCCAAAATAAATGTCTATGCAGGCACTACCAAGTAAAACTTACACATTTGATACGGATTTGAGCTGCAGCAGGGTTCACAAATGCTGTATTTAATTCTTGGGGGTCATAGCTCAGGATCAATTCTTATATACAATGAAAAAGCAGGACCTGATACAAGGGGTCTGCATTCTCGCACGTGCAGCGGGTCACCCCTCTCCCCTGCTTCATGTGCTCTGGGAGAGAGCAGCTTCTGCATTTCAAGTATTACATAAAAGCTAATAGCTACAAAAGGGCATTTACCATTTCTGTTTCTGCTTGTGTGGTTCCTTTGTTCATTGCATGGCACCACTAATATGACATTAGCATGTTGTGACTAGCCACCTCCTGAAGCCCTAAGACAGCTCCGAGGTAAAGTGTGAACTAAGCCTGTCAGTAAATCAGACGCAGCCACAGAC
>NW_010583369.1:0-63218 GCF_000705375.1 Tinamus guttatus | reverse complement strand
TAGGTTTGTCAGTTTTATTGAAGAAGTTTCAAACATTTTCATTATCACACATTTCAGAAAACACATTAAAACAAAGGGTTGCAATCCAGCTGATTCATAGCTTTGCCTATATCTAGCTTAGGAGAATATCTACGAGTGCAGCAACATGGCATTTCATTCTTAGCGGTGCCTCATTAGAGCGAGCTGAAAATTCACCAGTAAGCAAAGTTCTTGAATGTTTAAGAGAATATATATTATATATATAAGAAATATATACATATACAGGAAGAATTAACTCAGAGAGAATGATTAGTAATACAAACCAACCCTTGGCTCATTGAGTGAAAAAGGAAATCATCATGCAAACCATCAGCAAGCAAAGGTCAGAGGTCGTTAGAGGCTCAGAAAAGGGGCTTCCCACATTGTCCCTGCAGCAGAGTCACAGTTTCCAATGATCACTTTTGTGACTATGCAACTGGGCTCATATTACTAGCTGCAACATCACAAAAATGACACTGGCAACCGCTAATTAGCTGGCAAAATAAGAATTTGTCCGTTTTTAAAGTGAGCAGTGTTAGTAAATGCCATTGCACACAGCAAGAAGTGATAGCATAATAGATATATATTTTAAGCAAAGCCCTCACATGTGATGCTAATTATCTTTTAGCTTAGCAGTCCCTCTTTAAAGTGTAAATGTGCTCCCTCTGGGCTCAAGAAATATTTAATTACACATATCAGTGCATGACTAACAAGCTAGTCCAGAGCAATAATGATTGGCCTATTGTTCAAATGAAATTAGGACTCCAGAAGCAGTTAAGACTGACCAGTGGTTTCTGCAGTAGCCCCGGCTCTCAGGGACTGTATTTGATATAGATTTTAGGTAAAATATGTAGAATAATCTCTTTTTGGCAATCTATACCTACATTATAGAGGTATGATAGACTATTCCTCAAGGTTTAATGTATCTGCTAAATGCGAAATCATCTAAAACACTGTCTGATACATAATAAGAGAAATGTGAGCTTTCAGTTTTCAAAGAGACTTGCAAAATTTTCTTTAATAAAAATTAGAAGGTCCACATTTCCACCGACTCTGGGCAAGGTAATTTTGGGAATCCAATTTCTCTTGGTGATGAATTATAAAAAACAGAGGGTTGGTTATGTATATGCTTAATTTCATATATGTATGTGAATATATAAATATACACACATATCCATATATATATATATACAAACACGCTGAATGCACATAAAAACACAGATATTGAAAGAAATGGGAGCAGCCCCTTCCTAGCACTACCTTACTATGGGTAGTGCTAGATGCTCTGCCAGGCATCTATTCTTGGGGCTTTAAGACTCAATTGTCGTAATTCAGCAGAGGTTTCACTTTAACTTGGAAGCTCCAGGTGCAAAACATTTATTCTACAAAGGAATTCCAAACACGTTATTTCAGCGACAGTGCATTAGTTTTTGTTGTTAAAAAAAGCAAACCCAGCAATATCAGATGACCAAAACCCCTGGCCTGTGTTTTCCAGGTGATGGGGACACCCCGTCGCGCAGCCCCCGCGGCTCTCGCTGACGCCAACGAGGTGCTCAGCACGTGGGGGACCTGCCTGCGGAGGCTCCTTCTTACTGCAGTTACAACCAGGAGCAGATTCCCCAGCAATTGCCACAGAGCAGGCTCGGACGCTGTGTTGGAGCAACCTTCACAGCTTAGAGGAACCCCGTGTGAGTTCCCACGAGCGAAACCCGCTTCTGCAGTACCATAAGCAAAGGAAAAATCAACCTGTAACAATCATATCGAAGCCTGCATTTGAACCCAGAGATGAACACCTTGAAAATTCAATTACAGTTTTGACTCCATCCTTCACGCCAGCGCTTCCTTCCTCCCCTATTTCTTCCGCACTGCCACACGCATCCTTATACTCTTACCTAGCCACCGTCCATAGGGATTCAGTGGCTGCACTCCATGATTTGACCTGCAGTGGGGGAGATTTCCCTCTGCTTTGGAATCCTTGTAGTATGCAAGCAAACACTGAGGGATGAAGGATGGCATTCAGTCCTGTATTTTAAGGGCCACATTTTGCCCCCAGCCAGCTGCGTAACCACCTCCAGCTGGATGTGAACCCGGTGCCTACGCACAGTGCCAGCAGCAGCAGCCAGGGCTACGAGCGCTTATCGAAACCCAAGCTCGGGCCTTCGGAGCACGGAGCCCCTCTTCATCCCTCCAGGGGGTTGCAGGGATACGGGAATGCGGGGAGGGCAACGCGCGATCCCGCAGGCGCAGCCGGAGCCGAGACGCCCTCCGCGGGGCTGCGGATTCGCGGCTACACGTGAGCGCCTACGCGCGGCCCTGGCGCAGCCTGCAATCAAATGGAGATTATTTCACGCCAATATTTATCTGGCGCAGCTTTAATTTTCAAATTAAATTTTAGATAGACACAGCAAACATGAGGATGTGGCGGGGAGTTTCACTTTTTTTTTTTTGGCCTTTGTGTATTTATCTTTTAAAGTCCCATTCACTTTCCTTCACATGCCCCAGGGTGTACTTCGTGGCTATTTTCCTCAAATTTGTGCCATCCTTCACCTACAGAAAGTCTATTGAATCCCTGCGAGCGCGGACTGCCCCTGGAAAGCTGGCACTGCCGTGTGATCCAACAGTGACTGAGTGAGTTTTTCTTTGGTGGGCCCATACCACAGAATTCATCTGTGAGATTCCTGCAACGAGGACCATCGAGGAGCCACACAACAGGCCTCAGAGTTGCAGACCAGGGAAATATTGGTAGAACAGAGAAATACAGAGGCACAGAAAAACTACAAAGGGAAGAAATGCATCCATTCTAGATGGGAAACGGGTGTATCACAAAACCAGGCAACAGATTTCTGGGAGACAACATGAAAAATCAACTGACACAGTGCAGCCCGCTTGCCAGTTTTGCTGTTACTGTCTCACTGCAGCATCATGGCCTGAGGGACCCCCTTTCAAAACAGAAGGAGCAAAGGCCAACTGGATGGACGTACAGCTGCTTCGTTCCCCAGACTGCTGCTACTGGGGTAAACTGTTATACTTCGTGTGTTACCTGCGGAAATCCAGAAGCGATCGGGTGGAAGCGGGAACTTTCTGATCATTCCAGCTAAGGAAGTGGAACTGCGTCACTGTGCGTGTCTCATTGGTCTGCAGGTTCTTCAGGTAGAAGCTCCTCACGAGGAAATCCTCACACCAGATGTGCTCGGAGACCAGGTTCACCTACAGCACACGGGCAGGAGCAAACGCAAGTCAGGGACTGCGGGTGCGAGCGGTATCCTCAAAACCAAAAGGATGTCTGGAAGGAAGGAACTGCACCAAAGCTTTATTCTTTATTAGCAAACGGGCCGCCGCTAGAAGCATGATTTGTTATTTAGCAATCGCTGCAGTTTTCAAGAAGGGTTTAGGCGCCACTGCTATTTGATTGAAAAACATTTTAAAAATTCTTGACAGTTTTACTGCAAACTGAGAAATCACTAAATTATATGTTAAGCTGCCAGTCACCTTCCCTTGGAAGTGCCCAGTATGCCCTGCTCAGGCCAGCCCGAGTGGCCTTCAAAATCCTGTAACTCAATTCACATGAGAAGTGAAAGTCAATTTCTTGTGCTATGTAGAAAATTAAACACAGAACATGCAGGTCATGTGCACAGTCATACGTTTGTCTAAATAGCTATAACTCTTCACATTTAGTTTTTCTTCATATTGGGCCACTGTTGTATTTTTTTTTCTTCATCTACTCAGCTGGACAACTGGAAAAATATGACAGCCATGATCAATGCTGTATTTCAACAAAACTGTATGGTTTGGTATTTTGGGCCAGATTTATAAAGCAGCAAATATATATATATACACTTACATATACCTATATATGCATATGTATTTGCAATTGAGACACAAGGTAAAAAATCAGTAACACTCGTTATGAAAGCTACATACGAAGCCTTTGAATAAACATATACATGCAGCTTTCCTAACATGAAATTCACTAGCTATAAACATACCATTTTCCTATGACGTATAAACAAGTGCTTTCATATTTTAATCACCAGCACAACAATTTTAGAGACAAAGTTATTGTCTCTTCTTTTTTCACTGTAGCACTTGGCTCATTACTAGAAACAACCCAATGTAAGCTACCTTGCTGTTAAAGTAATGCCACATTTTCTTGCAAATCTATCAAGACTCAAAGGTCTACTGAGAGCATTCAAGAGACCTGGGTTCACTTTACAGGTGAGATGGGATTAAATGGTATTTTGCTCTGCCCGAAATCAATCCCGGCACTTACTGTGACACTGACAAGCAGAGATTTTGCTTAAGTACCTCGTAGATGTGGTAGAGATTTGACCCTTCATCTGGCCAATAGTGGTAACACTGTTTGATGCCATTTTCGGTGAGGGGTGTCAGCATGACAATAACGACACAGCCGTTCTCCCAGACCATCTGCAGACAAAGAAAGACACCGTGGCCACATTGTGACTGCCTAATTACTGCGTGACATGTATAATTACTCCACTCAGACACACAATCAAAATTTATTCCATTCACAGGAAATTTATTTCGTTTTCATTAGACACTTCTATTCTGCAGCTGCTTTCAAATCCCTGAATAAACTGGCACCATATTTTGCATGCTTCCATGAAATATTAAAGAATTTCCAACGACTTCAATACATGTCTTTTACAAAATCTCCCCTTGCTCCCAGCAGCATGTTCAGCTGCTTTTCTTTCAAACTTCCAGGTCCACAAAGGAAACCCTGAACAAGGTTTTCAAAAGACATAGCTACTTGGTCGTTGATATTTAACACTAAAGCAGCACGGGCACATATAGTTAGCAATATATTGACCCACTAAAGTAAGCATGGACTGGGTGCTGTATCCTCACTCGCTGTCTTGTTGCAGTTTGTCAAGTAGCAAATGCTGCTCGACCACCGAAGCCCCTAGAGCACCTGGAAGAGCTGCAAAAGTTGCATCTGAACAGCAGTGAGACGGGAAATGCAGAACAAAACTCAAACTGAAACTACCCACACAGAAACACTTCTGATGCAGAAAACTCCCTTCCAAAAACACACTTTTGGAAAGGTGTTTTTTTTTTTTTTTTTGGCAAACGTGCATTACTTCTTTTTTTCCTTCCTCCTTCCTTTTCCTTTCGTTTTTCTTTTTCTGCTTTCATTTTTTCCTCCTCTCCTCTCCTCTCCTCTCTTCTCCTCTCCTCTCCTCTCCTCTCCTCTCCTCTCCCTTCTTCCCTGTTCTCCTTCTCCCTCTGAACCACTGCAGGCCCCCTGCCCCTCAGAGCACAGAAGCAGAGGAGCAGAGGAAAAGCCATGGGCATCTTTGCTACCAGCACGACTTGTTACCAATTTAACCCCTGCACCGAGCAGTGCAGGAACCCAGGGCCCCCTCGTCACCCCCGCGTTTGGGGACGTTTCCCCCCAGCAGCAGAACAGGCAGAATTTGCTCGGGCAAATCTGGGTTTCAAATGCGGCTTGCGACAGAACAAAAAGCCTCCTAGGAATTAATACCATGCCACATAATCACTAAAAACTGTTGTTATTATGCTGTACATTGATGTTATATTTGCATACAACTTTCATTGTCTTTTTGCTAGCCTATAAAATTACTGAATGAAGAGCAAACTGCTCTTTTTGTGGAGGGTTATGTTTATTTCACAGAAATATTTATAAGCAACTGCATTGACATGTAAATTCTGTAAACAAAAAAAGCCTTTGTCTAAACTGTGCAAAGATGAGATGATACATTCAATACAAGGATTATTTTTTTCAATTCCATATCAAATCAAAAGGTTCCCCATTCACAGATAATGATGTTGTCTTCTCTTTTAAGAACAGCTTGCATATATGGAAACAAAAATATTTTTCTTCTTTTTCATTATGCAATATAATTAAAACAACTTTTAAAAGCAGCTTAGAATTCTGTATAGAAATAAGTCTAGGGTTTGCACAGACTAGGGCTATTTATAATTTGGGAGAGAATCAGGGGAAAACAAATTACAGTTGAATGTAAGGCATAAAAATAATCTTTCTTCTCTTCTTTTTGTTCCTTAAAAAGATTTTTTAATCAAAACCTCTGTAATCCACCCATTCTCTTGTCAAAAGCTCTCAGCACCACAAAACAGCAAAAATGCTTTTAATTGATATATAATTCATTTTATAGAGATGCAGATTTACAGCTTATCCCTTTCTTTTGCATTTGTATTTGTTTTAGCCCACAGCTGGGAACCTTCTCTGTAGGGAAGGAGATGATATGGGTTTCATTCACTCTACCAGAGTTCCACTTTTTTTTTAAGTCTGCAATCAGACGAAGATAAGAATTCCAAACATGTATCTTACTTTAAAACTAGCCCCACTAAATCAGTACTTTCATCACATAACGATTTAATGTGCCTCTAGAAGGTATAGAAGCTCATTGAAGCCATTACGAAAATGAGGAGAAACACAGTTTTTATGAGTGTAATAAAAATACAATGATCTAGACCATAAACTAATCATCTAGCACTCTGCTTGTGCCACCCAAGTGTAACATTATAAAAGCCCACTCGTTTAGAGAGGAATCCTTACAGTTTGGCAACCCCGCTCATTGGTTCAAAGATCCAGCATTTCATTACAGCGGGGCTGTCTGCATCTCCAAAGATTTCATTAAGCATAAATCCAAATGAAAGTTAATTTAAACAAACAATTTCAAAGTTACTCCAGGGTATAATATTTCTTTTAGGTCATTCTGTGAAAATGTAGAAGTCAAACCTACTATATCAAGGAGGCAATACAGCCTAGTCCGTTTATATGGGATATTCACTAAGACTCACAGACTGTGACTTGGGGACGGCAGCATTTTCCTTGTTTCCTTAGTAACTTGCATATTGGACCATGAGGCTGCTCCCTGGATTTCACAGAACCACAGAATGGTTGAGGTTGGAAGGGACCTCTAGAGATCATCTGGTCCAACCCCCCTGCCCCAGCAGGGACACCTAGAGCACGGGGCACAGGGTGGCATCCAGGCGGGTTTGGAAGGTCCCCAGAGAAGAAGACTCCAGAGAAGGAGACTTCACAACCTCTCTGGGCAGCCTGTTCCAGGGCTCTGTCACCCTCACAGGAAAGAAGTTCTTCCTCACATGGAGATGGAACTTCTGTGTTTCAACTTGCACCCATTACCCCTTGTCCTGGCACTGGCCACCACTGAGAAGAGTTCGGCCCCCTCTTCCCTACATTCTCCCCTCGGGGGCTTATCCCTATTGCTCAGATCTCCTCTCAGCCCTCTCTTCTCTAGGCTAAACAGGCCCAGCTCAGTCTTTCCTCGTAAAATAGAGGCTCCAGTCCCTTCACCATCTTTGTCGCCCAGTTTACCATGTGGCCTGTTGATCATCCCAGCTGCAACGTGGTGACACTTTTCTCAGCAGCTACGTGGCAGCACCTACCACCTCACTGTGTTCGGGAGCCCCAGTGTGGCCATGTGTGAGGAAGAGGCTCCGAGGACAGTGTCTCTGTACCCAAGGAAGAGGCCTGGTCTGCATAACACCAGAACATCCTTTGGGAAACGCCTCTAGTTACCAAAATGTGTTTCAACCAGGCCCAGAAAACAGAGAAGGGGATTCAGCTGCAAATTTACATTAATCCACATAATTCTGAACCTTGAATGCTTGTGCAATAGGGGTAAACCCATAGATGGGACACAAGAATAAGGAGAATACAAGGTCCTCAGGGCAGGGCTTTTCTTCGTATGTATACGCACACAGCCCAGCAAAATTAAACTTTAGACTCTGCTGTTACACAGATAAAAATATAAAACTCAACTTAGGTAACTTAGTTGCGGGCAGTTTCGCGTTTGCAATTTGCAGTGACAGGTTCAGGACAGTAAGAAACAAGAGTTTATGAATGGAGCGTGTCCACCTGAAGCGACAGTCACATGTCAGAGCTCGCTACAGGGGCAGGATTCCTGTGAGGGGAAGGCTGGATCATTCTGTGAGACAGCAGCTTACACGCCTGGAAAAAAACATGTTCATGGTCTTTAAGGAGATTCCGCCATGTGCATCATTCTCACAACATATTTTAGCCACGAATAACACTACAGTTTTCATTTATTACAAATTAAAGGCTGAATTCTCCAACCCACAGATGATATTTTGTATATTTGATACCTGCAGAATTGCCTATGATAGTGACCATGTGCAGAGACCTTCCACTATCCAGCTATCTAGCAGGCTGGTGCCATGTAAAGGACCTGCGCATAGGAGTGAGTTATATTTGGTACAAATACTTGCAGAGAAGCACAGAATTGTTTTCTTCAAGCAAGGAGGAAAATAAAGCCATAAATAGGAGAAACAGTACTGCCACAAGTTGAACAAAACCTCCATTTTGGAAAGCTTAGAAGTATTTTTTGAAGTTAAAAATCTACTTTGGGGGATTTGGCTCTGCATTTTTCAAGTATAACTTCACGATGTTTGCCATTCGAAAGCTTAACGTTGTGGTTGAAAATGACTTATCATTTAGATATGGGTCTGACGGGTCAATCCGGGCAAAGTGAGAGTTGCCATTTACACAGTCGCAGCTGTGTAAGCAAATCCGTACCTGGAAAAATTAAACTACGGCATGATCAAGAATCTATGCTTAATTAACAAGATTATCTGACTCTTATGGCTGCAAAGATGCTTTTAAAAACAGGAAGCGAACGTAAATCCCTCTCTAGTTGATGAGAAGACCTGAGCCCAGTGTACGCCTGGGCTGAATTCAGCAGCTAACGCGGGTGCTCTCCCGCCGGGCACAGCGATGGCTCCGGGGACGACGGTGGCAGCAGGGGCTTCATGTGCCCCTGCTGTTGCACTTGTTGAGAAGCCAGCGAGAGAGGCCGACTGAGGACGACTGCATGTGTCGCAGTAACGTCTGCAGTCCAAGGAAGACGTGAACTGCTCTTACTCTTCTCAGTGGGCTGCTAAATCAAGCCTTATTATTAAATAATTTACTTCTGGATGTTATTTCTGCTGACAAAGACACATCAAGGAAACGAGCCCCACCACGAGGGCCAGCAGTTAGCGCTGCTTTTCGGTCCAACACAGGGAAGGTGGAACCTGATCAATGGACAGAACACGGAAAAGGGCTGCTCCAGACACATCTCCCACCTCATCCCATCCCTAACGCTCCTCTCCCACCTGAGCCCTAACTAGAAATGAGCGGCAACCTCGGTCTCCTTCACTGAACAGCTGTGGAAATCCTAATGCTCCACTTATTTCACATCACCAGACAGGCTACCGGAGCTCTAGGGGCTGCTATTCTGTGCCCATCTCTCCCTTGCTGCTTTCCTTTTATTAAATTAAAATATGCCTATTTTACGCATTGAGCTGCTCTGTCTCTCTTTTGATGTGCTTCTCTTTCTGAAGGTGAGAACTGATTAGACATGCAGGAAGGCCCATTCCAGGCAAGGAAAATAAGATTTGTTATTCAAGACCCTTTGAGAGTGTTGTCTTCTGCACAGAAGAACAAAACTGAGCAAAAGTAATTTTGTCTGTAAAACAATTTCAGCACTCACCAAACATGCTGAATTGGGAGCACCAGGGACAGGAAACAACAATTAGAGTAGAAGAAGGTTCAGTGCAGTTGACCTTACACAACCCATGGGCTTGGGATGGCCAATTTGAAGGTAAACTTGTTCAGGGTCTTGGCACAGAGCCACAGTCCCCTGCTCACTGGGATTTGCCCTTGGAGGCTATTGAAAACTAATTCTTTTTACATGTGGAAACAATAATCTGATATTTGGATCTCTTTTGCTAACTTCCAAAAATGGAAGAGAAAGACAAGTGTTGCCAGACATGCAAAGATTTATCAAGTCTACAAGACAACAGTTCCAGGTCTGGGTCTTAGTATGTTAGTATGTTGAGGTGACCTGTGAGGAGGTGACCTGTGAGGAAAACAAGAGTTAATTTTTGAAGTGATTCTCATAATACACTGCTGAATCTGGAGAGAAAAAAAAATACTCTAAAAACAGCTTTAGATTAAGAAATGTAGGGTTGAAAGATAATGAAATGCAAATGGTAACCTAACTCCATAGCTTAGATCAGAGACTCTGTGCACTTTACATTTAATAGTCTTGGGATAAAACAAAAAAAAATAATCAAAGGAGCAAATATGAGGCCTCCCCATTTCCTAATCACAATTGATCAAAATCTGCTCCAAAGAGCTTTCATTTTGCTTTCTTGGGAATAGCTGTCCAGCTTCACCAAGAGGCTTTCTCAGCTTCAAGAGCACTGTGCGCATTGGTGATTGGCTGAAGAAGACTAGGGTAGGTAAAAATACGAGTTTGATGCAGAACTCATAGGATGAAGCTCATCTCACATCCTCGAGGAGCATCCTAACCACAAAGTCAAGATTCCTGTTACTTAAACCTGCTTTCTGTGCCCTATGTGGTAAATCTGCACTCACCATCCCGGCCAGACTGGACCCGCCATGGACTAAGGCAGCTGAGGAACTATCCAGCCTGAGCTACCCATCTATTCTGCTAAAGGCCAGGGAATTTGGGGGCCAAATCGCAGATGTTTGCTGGATTTAATCTCATGGATACTGCTGCAGTATTCTCTTACCAAGCCTCCAGAGAATGAGGAAAAATAGATTTTCCTATTCCACTTCTAAAAGTTACAGGCTGTTCATACATTTTATTAGTTATACTGGTCATGGAGAGAGGAAATCACTGAAAAATAAAAAAATCTTACATCAAAATGTATATGATTTGGCTTCCTAAGACAACTAAGACGTGCAGCTTCAGCCACTTGGCAGGAACTGCATTCTCCTCCTCCTCTTTCACTTAATATGGTAAAATGGTAAAGGGGCCAGAGCGTCCTTCCCTCCAAAAGGTGGAAGAGTGGAGGTAAGTTGATTTATGAAAGCAAGACATTATGCGGAGTACAAACACTTCTATAAGGAGAGCCAGAAGGAATTTTCCTGAGGGAAAAAGTTATTGTCCCCCAAAGAAATCTCTCTTTGGAAGTGAAGAGCCTTAACAGCATGCAATTTCTAAAACTGGCATAATTAGTAACATTTTTTTCAGTGCAAGGACAGTTGGTTCTAAATATCCTAACTCTTTAGAGTTGCTTCATACATCACTGGTCTTAAAATACTTTGCAAGTTAAGGCATGTATTCATGTCAGTATTTCGAGGAATTATAACCCTGCACATATGGAAAATAATAAAATTTTATGCCTCCGGAATTATTCACAACATGGAACTCCTGCTGCGATAACTTGTTATAGATCAGAAATGTTCTATATCCTCTTGCTTTTGAGTTATGTTCAAAGACTCGTTGAATTTTAATAGTGTTATGTGAAAGAGCCAAGTGAAATCTCACTGAAGCTCCTGGACAAAATCATCACCTTTCATTCAAGATAAATGTAAAAACAAGCAAATTCTTTTATGCAGTCTGATAACTGAAATTGCAGAGGTTATCACAAAAGCAAGAGACGTGGAGCATGTCCACTCCATGAGTTTCTCTAGAACCTGATGCACTTAATGTAGAAAGGCATTAACTAAGGTAATAAAGATTAATAAAGATAAAACATGTAAAACACGAACACATTTTGAAAAACTCTGGTATTGTGATCCTGGAAGAACAAAAGCAGAGAGGGGTTGGGGATAAAATACTGGGTAAATGAGGTTTAGAAAAGAGAAGCCATTGCCTGTTACTTGATTCTGACTGTTACGGAAACACAACTCGGTGCTTTCTTTGTAAATAAAATGGAAGTGTATCAAAGCAAAAGCCCTGTCCTGATGATGAATCCTCTTTTCAGCTGAGAAGAAAACAACCCACAGACCTGGCAAATTGTTTAGCCACTCAGGTGAGAATGGATTACTGCCACATGACAGGAGACATCCAGTTTTCCAGCAAGGAAATTGTAAGCTGGAATTCCCACCGAACCAAAATAGAATCAATGAAGAAAGTATCTCTCAGCTATAGTAATTGGTAAAAAGAGATGAAAACAAGAACAGATGAAATTAAAAGAACTCAGTCAGCTGGAGGCTTTTCAAAATTAATTAAAGGAGTGGCTGGAAAATTTCCAGAGCAGTCTAAGAGATGACATGCAGGCAGGGATGAAATCTCTGTATGAGCTGCAAACAGGGGGGATCCAGACACATTAGGAAGCCCTTTAGCAAAGCAGATCAATGAGGTGACTGACAACAGAACTGCTGCAGGCCAGGAAGTTTTCCAAGAAACAGGTAAGCCAGGAAAGTTGGAGCTAACTTGGACCTTGCTGGTTGAGAGAAGCAAAGGTAGAAGGTGCTCACGAAGTAAACTGACACCTATGGAAGACCTGGGAGTGGGTCTGCACTACCAGACATACAGAAATTCTTGCCAATGTCTGTTGGCCAGCTCCAGTGAGCCAAGCTGGAAAGTACAGAAGAGAAATACCTGTCCTTCTTCCTCACCTTACCAAAGGACCCGGCTTTCCGAAGAGAAGAGAGAAGCTGGACCCCCTGCAGCCCCATCGTGTCCCTACACAGAGATCTGCTCCTCAGGAGCACAGCACGTGGTGAAAGCTGCTCCCTGCCTGACATCCATGACAGCAAGAAAATTCCAAACTGGTCAGAGATCCTCTACAATGACTAGAACTGATGAACTCTGTAAGAAAAGAACTGACAACAAGGAAAAACTGAATTACTACCGTGAAAAGAAACAAAAATCCCTAAACAAGATAAGCATAGATCATGATCTTTTTTGAGGTCTGGACAACCTGAAAACTGGGAGTGGGAGTCTGACTGCTAAGTATCTACAGCACTTGCACAAAAACACTGGGCACCGCATCAGCACAACAAGTTTTATAAGGACTTGCCAACAAAGCCAAAAAAAGGACCATCCAAAAGTAACTCAGCAGTTTGGTCTCAGATAGAATAACAGAAATGTCTATGCGATCAGGTTGAACAGGAGGCACTGCAGAGCAGCCCTAGTGCAAGATTTATGTTCCTCCCAGATGCAGCGGGAAGAGCAGCTTCCAGAGCTCTGAAATTGCTCCCCCTGCCAACAGGCCAAATTTGGTTCAATGTACCACAGTAGAGCTGATCTAAAATAAACGCCCCAAATGAGAACAGTGTGATGTTCTTCAAATCTGCTCCTACGGGGCTGCACTACCTGCTAATGTAGACCTAGCTGCTGATGAGAGGGAGAACATCAATCAGTGCAAGATTCAGGAAAACTGGGAAACTGAGTCTCTGGAATTCAAGGATGAAAGCTACATAATCAGGAGAGAACAGGAGTGTTTTGGAATTTATTACAGGTATCAGCTGTGTAGTAGTGCCAAGAAAGGTGTCTTGCACATTTAAGTAAAATAAAACAGAAAACAGCTTGAATTGCCTTCAGGTGTGGGAACAGTTAAAACAGCTACCTGCTGAGGAGGCCCTTTAGCAAAGGAAAGCAGTGGCTGCTGCCTGCCATGCAATTAGGATTTTGGACACTTAGCAGCAGCTAAGCCTCTGTTTGTCTGCAAAAATAAGAAGCAACAAATCCAGTAAGTCCTGCCCCACGATGCACTGCTAAACTACGTGCTTAAGCATCGTGTATTTGGATGTGGAATAGCAGAAAACTCCCTGGTCTCTCTGGAACTAGACGCTGTTCTCATGATCACGATTTGAGAGGGTCCAGCGTAGGGCCACAAAGACGGTTAAGGGACTGGAATCTCTATCACATGAGGATAGACTAAGCGAGCTGGGCCTGTTCAGCCTGGAAAAAAGAGGGGATCTGATCAACATGTACAAGCACCTGATGGGAGAATGTAGGGAGGATGGGGCCAAACTCTTCTCAGTGGTGGCCAGTGACAGGGCAAGGGGTAAGGGGTGCAAGTTGAAACACAGAAGTTCCATCTCCATGTGAGGAAGAACTTATTTGCTGTGAGGGTGACAGAGCCCTGGAACAGGCTGCCCAGAGAGGTTGTGAAGTCTCCTTCTCTGGAGATTTTCAAAACCCGCCTGGATGTCACCCTGTGCCACACGCTCTGGGTGTCCCTGACTAGATGACCTCTATAGGCCCCTTCCAACCTCAACCATTTTGTGATTCTTGTGATGAGGCAGAAAGCTGCTCCACGGGAGCGTGTGGAAGGAGATGGAAGAAACACAGCTCAGAAGCAGCCAGCGCTGAGGGGAGGAGGCTGAGGGAGGAGAAGAAGTATCCGGAATGAATAACTGAGTATTTAAACAATCCCTGGTGACAGCCCATGATCGGTATAATCTACAGAAAACTGCATTCAAGTTAATATCAAAGGGTTCTGCTCTGGAAGGTTAATACTCTATATTCCACAGCAAACCCATGCTTTACCTTCTCATGGGTGCTGCTGGGTGAAAAACAGACACAGACTTTGCGGGAGATGAACCACTGTTAGCAAGCGGTTTGCTTGGAAAACACAACAAATACAGCAAATTTAGTAGGAAGATGGAGTCGAGTGGCAGGGGAAAGAAATAAAAAAGAGCAGAAGGAAAATGAAGAGAAACAAGGAAATCTCCAGCCACAAATAAAAGGAGAGAAAAATTCAAGAAACAGACCTTCTGAGTATGGAGTTGGATGGAATAAGCTTGGATTACAGAACAGAGAAATAGCTTTTCAGTTTTAGTCACTCCATGCCTGGAGAAATCTGGATTCTGTACACACTTACTAAACAAAATATTTAATCAAAGAAATACTTGATTCTAACACTGATTTTCCCTCTTACAGCAGGACATCAAAATTACCTAAGTGCTTAAATTAGAATGAGAAAAGAGCAGAACATAACCATCATCATATCTTTCTATGATTATTTTTGATTTCTTTGTCAGCCCCAAAGCTTAAAAAGAATTTGTTCTTTAAATGCCCCCTAGTATGTTCCTAGAAAAGGAACATACATTTTTGTCACATATGAAGGGGCAGTTACAGGAAAAATATGCAAAACACAGACATACAACACAAAAATACACCAAAATATAAAACTATCTGTTTAAAGAATCTAGCCCTTAGGAATCATAAAATGCCATTTCCAAGTTGCTAATATGATATCTTATATTTCATGTTTACATTAAGAAACACATCTTAAAATATGATGCCTGATGCAAGGAATCACTCATTAAGGTTAAAAAGTCATATTTTTCAACTCTAATTACCACATACTGAAGATAAAAATTACCAGTAACTTGAAAATTTAAGCCAAAACAACAGCTGAAATTATTTCAGACAAAAAACATTTGCTCTCTGTGCTTCTAAAAGCAAGCCCAAAACAGACACTCCGCTTGTGCATCTAAATACTTGAGCACCCACAATCCCTCAAAACCTTTTTGAAAATGTCCTGATCAGGGAAACAGTAGGAAATTGTGGCCTGACAAGCACATAAAATTATCTTTAACACGGATCAACTGACCTTTAACAATCACAGACCAGGTGAAGCAGATTAAGAACTCCTAAGATATGATGGTGCTTTTGACATTTTTACCCCTGTGTTCTTTAGCCTCTAAGAAGACTCTAAATTCATAACTGAAAATAACACACAAAAGTAAGTGCTGTTGCTGGTAACGACCCCCAGCAGCCTCGGGAGGCTCCCGGCGCCCTCCCGCACTGAGAGCGGAGCAGGGCTGCAGCGGCGCCGTCGGGCCAACGCGGGCAGCACCAGAACGCGCAGCCCGGCCTGCTGGCCCGTGTGGCCACAGCCAAGGGCTGCACGAGCGCGTGGGCAGCCTGTGTGCGAGGCAAGCTCAGGTCTGTGCACAGGAAAACCTGTCTGGAGCCCTCGTTTTGCCAAAATTTATGAGGCTCCTTATCTTGACACAGTGGAGTGGCACCTCGGCTTTCCACTCAGCTAAGTGCGTGAGGATTTAGTATTTGGAGGACCTGGGGTCTGAGAGAACTAGATTTCAACAGGAACATTCACAGCACACAGTGTTAGGTCCCATGTGATTTGGAGAAAGCCAACTCATCCTGACTGCGCTTCAGGAGGGCCAGCTCTGAAAATCATCCGGTCGGAGGCTGCAGGCCCATTAAGGGGACCTGGCCCTAAACGCACGACTGAAATCTGAACACTTTGGCTTGAGGTTTTCCATGGCATTTCTAGATCAACCAATCTTTAGCAGGGTTTGTTATATTAAGAGATGGCTTTAATATCCATATACTAGATTTTTGTAGGTTTCAACAAACAAAAGAATATATATTTCCCCAACAACTCCATCACAAACTGAGCACGACATTTTTTTTTTCATACACCTTACAGAACGGCAGTTGACACAGATTCAGCTTTCAAAGAGGTGTTTAACTTACCTGCCAGAAGTCAGCACCAGTGGCAGGGAGAGGGCCCTGGGTGGCAATATATGCAGGGTTCCGGGGGTCGTGGTCCAGCTGGAATAAAGACAGGGAACACAGGCTTTTTTCCTACAGAAATATTCCTGGCTGTGGCAGAGGCAGAAAATAAATGTCAGAGCAGTAACAAGGCCTGATATGTCCCTCTCTCTTTTATTGGCAAGCAGATAATTTTATTTCTAATTATAAGTTCAGAGCAGATCTTTTTCCACAGAAGACTGATGCCACTAGATAAATATCTGCACATATGATGAGCAATGTCCTATGTGCTCAATATATGCAACATAAGAGCATTTATGGTGGCTGACAAAAGCATTTATTTAAGATCAGCACTCGTGGTTTCATAGCAACCTAGGAGCCATCTGAAACATTTTTCGACATCAAGTGCTAAGAATGCCGGGCACATCTATATATGTTCTCCATTTCCACCATGCCAGCCAAGGGCACAGGCAACTAAAAAAGAACAAAACGGGGAACTCATTCAACTCAGAATTCAGTTGCTGGCTTTTTCTGGTTAGCCCATTTGTCTAAGTGCATGGATTTGGCCTCAATAGAACAAGCTCTGCTTAAAGACCTTAATTATAACATTTAATTCAAGGAGCAGAAAATTCACTGAGCAGAAAAAATAAAGAATCTGAGAAACAAAAGCTATCAGGAGTAAATGGGATTAGTGTGCTACAACGAGCATTTTCCATCTGATGGGTGGTTTTCTCGGTTCTCAATCTTAGAACCCATCCTCCTGAAAAGGAAGATCTGCTCATGGGATTAAAACACCCGCAAGCTCATTCTAACCCTGATTTGGGCAAGGCAAAACTTTCCCCATGAAGCAGAAAGGGCCAGTCCAGCTCCCATGTGCCAGGGAAGGCAGCACGAGTTACCTTGGGCCCACGGCGCTGGAGCTGGAGGCAGGACTTGCCTCACTCCAGGCTCTGCTCTGTAAATAAAGCTCCGAATAAGAACGAACGTGAGCCACATTTGCATTAACAGGCATCTACTGAATTTATTCACAGCATATCAAAATTTTCGGTGATGGTAGCGCAAAAAGAAGGCACCTCATAATTATGTGCAACATAAAAGAGGGAAGCACCGTAAAAGAACAGATGTAAGTTATTCTAACAGAACAACTACACAATGAGTGTTGTAAAAAGGAGAACCCCGTGATGCTTCTAATTTTCTGATGTATAATTAAACTGGACTCAATATTAAAATTCTCCATGACAACAAATCACAGGTAAAACAGAGGCACTGGCTCCATAAAAGCTTATTTCTAAACCGCCGCTCCTGGACATACGAAACTTTGACCCGAATGGCTGTAATCCCGTATCCTCTGGTTCTGAGTGCATGTTTCACTCAGATGCTTCCCTTGTCAGCAAACAGCCCTTTGCAATAAATAGTTGCTTGGAACAAATTTCAGCCTTGCTTTCTTTGCCTTTTGGCCAAAGCAACTTTGATAGCAAGGCATTTACTACCACAGGTATTTTGAGATAGGTAAAAACCAGCTTGCTGCCAAATGATGTATTAGCAGAAAAACTCAGGAATCCTTTCAAAGGGCCAACTGTCTCTTCCTTTTGTTTAGCATCGAAAAGTAGATGAAACAAGGGCTGAAATCAGCAGAGAACATGATTAAACAAAAGCCACATTTGAAGTTTTGCGTTGCTCCATTACCACTGAAATAATTTTTTCATTGTTTTGTTTTGAACCCCACAGCAGTATATAGTATTTAAAGTGTTTTAAAGTGTTTTTTTTTGTATTATTCCTAATTTCTTATAACTAATTGCATCTTGGAAAAAGCAGCTACACGGAGCAGGGTTTGCAGCTAGTGGAAAATACTTAAAAATGACGCCACTTATCCAACCTGTGAGTTCAGGAGCTGAACTCTGAAATCAAACTGCCAGGGAATACACTAAACTTTATTAAAATAATAATTTACTTTGAATTTCTTCCCAAACCAAATTCTTTTGTATGAAGACAAGGCAGAAAACAAAGGCAGAAGAAATCCAGGCTGATGTAAATAGCACTGTCACCGAGGAGAAGCCTCTAAACATCCAGCTGATAAATCAGGACCAGGCCGTTCTTGGCATTTCAGCATTAATCAACCTCTGTCACAAAGGTGCTGTTGGAACGTGGCAAACATTACAATAAGCACCGAGCAGCCAAGTGGAGCCGCAGCTTAATAATAATTCAAAAGACAATTACAATTATTACATTCCAAGCACATTGTGCCGCACAGAAAACAATTAGGAGCAGAAACGTTGCTTGCTCGGAGCAAATAGAGGATGGCAGAAAGCCCCATCACACTGTTAGATGATCTTCAACTTAAGAAATATAAGAACAAAGATTAAATTAATTAAATGAAATTTCTGGCTTCATCAATTTTTGAAAATATGCACTGCTTTAAAGGCCAAGAAAAAACATGAGAAATCACTAGTTTGGTCACATTCAATTTAAAGTGATTAGCTGACTGCAAGGTTCTTGAATTTTTTCCTTATTTTATTTATGTATTTTTAAAAATTTTTTCAGGGTCACCCAAAGCACTAAGGGCATCTTAATCTTATCAAACTTAACAAAAATTTGCAGAAGAAATAAAGTCAGAAATTGGTTTAAAACAAATGGATCAGGGATAAAGTAAAAGGCTTTTTCATGTCAGTAGTTTTAATGTTCTTTCAAGGATCCCTCGCATTTCTCGCTTCACTAAAATAAAACAGAAAATCCAGAGAATTTTCTCCTACAGATAAGAAGGGAGAAGAGCAGACTCTGTATTATCAAAAATTAAAACAAGGAACCACCGTTGACTAATATTTTCTGCAAAAACGATCATCAAAAATCACTGCCATAGTAGTTTTCAGTAAGAACAACTACTTTTCCCTTTGGTAAAAATCCTTGATGGAAACCCCTGCCAAAGCACAAAGCTCACACGAACTACATCAGAACTAGACAGAATGGCGATTTTGGGAAAGAAAAACTTGCAATTGTTACAACTGCTCTACTACAGTGGAATTCTATATTTTTTGAAACAGAATTGTAAGGACAAGGTCAGGTGATCAATCTGTTTTTCCATGATTTAGAATTGGGAGGGGGGAACAAAAGAATCAAAGAACACTACAAATGATCATGAAATATTAGTGGTTTAGTGATTTTGGCCTCTATCACTGTCAAAAGTAAATGGAAAAGAAAGGATGAGCAAAAATCATGGCTGCAGTATTTTTGGTCCCATTCAGATTTTCCTGTCAGAAATGCTACAGAAGTTTGTCTCAAGCAACTCTCAAACATTAGGTAGGTTAGTGGCACAACCCATCTTTTTCTACAGAGCTTTATAATGGAAGTTGATTTACAGCACCTTGAAGTAAGAACATATATATCTAACGAACATAGTGTCATAGGTGCATCTGACTTTCATTACATGAATATCAGGTCACAATTCCACTTTTGTTTTCTTAGAAAAACAGGATTTTTTCCTGCAAAAGCTTCACTATCCCACTGCTCCCCTCTGATCTCCCTGAAGACTCTGCATTTCATTGATGTTTTTCAAAAACATTGTATGTGATTTCACTGATAAGGCTGACAAAATGCAGCAAAATGAATACATTCTGTGAGTAAATTGGGATTTAAGAGTGGTTACCTATACATTCTTGTACTTCAAAAAAGAACAACCCTGCAAAGTGTCAATACTATGCAATAATGACCCTGTGGAAAGCTTATGTAAAAGATACACTGATTCATTCCTGCCTTTTACCTTCCCCCTCGGCTTGTCAGATCCACATTTCCCAAGCACAGGAAGATGCAGGGTGAGAGGTGACCTCAGCCACACTGTATTTACCTTAGTCTAAAGCCTCTCACTCAATATATCAACCGATATATTCCTAAATCACATGAGATCAGAATGAGACCCAACATAAACTAAATGTGATGGAAAGAAAGTTAAGCTCTGATTAATGTCTTAAAAATTTATATAGGATCAAGTAAGTGGGTAGTTTTCAGTTTTAATATGTTTATAAAAGCGATGAAATCTACTTTCCCATACCTATTTATTAAACAGAGCATAAACAGCCTCCAAAATTTGATTTTTTTCTGTAGAAGGCATGTCTAGCAAATGCAGATAAACTTTGCAATCACATTAATCTCAACGTTAAAATTAAAAGGTAGATTAGCCCTCATCTTTATGCTTGAATTAAAAATTAAAACAATTTTAAAATCCTTATTTTAAAACCCCTAATGGAATGAAAGAAGCAAATCTGGTTGCAAATGCCATTATGAATTTCAGAGTCTATTCTTGGCGATAAAATTTGTATGCTGTGTTTGAGCAAACTGTCATGTTAATGACATTCCTCAGTCTGGTGTCTTCAATAACAAGCAAACTGAGTTTTTAAATGTAGTTGATGGGATTTTTTTTCCTCCCTGAGACGCCCTATGAGGAAAAACAGAATTCCCATTTACTTTCATGACCTCTGATTTAAAAGCAAAGATTGCACATTATTTACTACCAGATGATTTCCCCGAAATTTAATGAGGACTAAGTACAAATATGACAGATGTAATTATCACAGTTTTATTCTGCACAGTCAGGGTCTCCTTGTGCTGTAATTGCAAGCTTTTCATTCAGCTGCCGACAGCGCAGTTATTATCATAGCACTTGATGGCACTGCAGAGAGGAGGAAAACAGATTTCCTCCCCGGTGTTGCCCTGTGAATTCTTTCGGGAAGCCTTTTTGCTTGACCTCTCGCTGCAGCGCTGCGGACTCCGGCTGAGCGTCCCCGCGGAGCGTCCTCGCCCACCTCGGAGCGGCCGGAATCAAAGCCCGTTTCCACAGTCTGCTGGGGGAAGCAGGGCCCGAGGGGGGAGCGTTTTTCAAAAGGAAGAGCCACGTGGGCAGGCGGCCAGCTCGGTGCCCAGCGCGGGCGCTCTCCTCCTGCGCCCTGCTGCCCTCCTTCAGGCTTCGGCTGAGCTGAGTGAGCCCCAGATGGAGCCTGGACCACTGACCCCGAAGCTGGAGCTGCCCCGCAACATCTCCGTGCCTGGAAGGCTCCGTTCTGCAGCTCCAGCATCATTATTTTGCACTGTTCCCTCATCAGACAGCTCACACGTGTGGGGAGAAGGCAGATGCTCCCCTTGCCAGGTCAGGCCGTAGCGGGTGGGTGTTATAGGGCCTCCCTTGCAGCTCGCTCTGCTCCTCCTGCACAGCACTGGGTTGACATGATAATTAACCCAGGATAGGGAAGTTGAAAGGTGGGAAAAAAAAAATGGAAGGATCTCTGCAAGAGCAGATAAAGGCAGACTCACTAGTACTCCAGATCTGCCCCACACTTAGAGGCATTGATCAAATGTGTGTCTGCCAAAGGAAAGTATCTCAAATAAACAGCAGGAGTAACAGCCTACATGCCAAGCTCAAGCTGCAGCACTTGCACAGTCAAAGTAAACACGGCAGAGTCAAGTGCCCAGCACAATATTCCTGTAGGATGCTGAGGTGGGAAGGACTGAAAGCCTCTGGTGGGAAGGACTGAAAGCTCCTATGTTCTACTTTGTTATATGAAAACAAGGGCCGGATTAAAACATGTGCTTGCAGCAACCTGAAAATGTTTCATCTGCCTTGAAATGAAACAGCTTGCAGGGAATCCTTCCAAACTAGGGGCTTGCAAAGTAGTGACTTCTCCTAGTTACCTCCGGCTGCATCACCTTCAGGAAACACACCTTGCACGGATGGCTTGAAAAACAGCCCTCACTGAAGTGGATGTGGAGCATCTCCTTCCTTGGAGTAACACAGCTCTGAATGGGGGCTGGGGCATTCCTCCTCATCCAGCAGTATCCCTAATCCTGCCCAGAAAAAGAGGAACACAGAGTTTCCCTTTGCAGTTTTCCATGGCCATGCAAGATGCTGCCTGCATGTCCCAAGCCAAGGAAATGCCTGTGTGTTCCCGAAGCTCTGAGCATACAGGTAGCAGTGGCACAGACACAACTCGCAGGTTTACTAGTGAGCACAAGCAGAAGAATTTTGCTTCACCGGTCAGCAGTGTGACTTATTTAATTGGACAAATCTCTGTGCCTAGAAAAATAAAAACATGAAAAAGAAATACAATGCAGAAGGAACTATCCCTACGTGTTGGATGGAAAGTCAAGATGACAAATCTCTGTAAAACCATTGAAGTTAAAGCTACTGAAGCAGAGACTCTGCTTGCATTAGCTTGGGGCATCCTGAGAAAGCAAATCTGTTCCCAGCTGCGTCCATGGGATCTGTCTCCCTGTTCACTAAGACTTCTCCATCTAATTCTTTGCTCATCAGTGTAATTAAGGGAACTAAGGTAGGAGCTGTACTGAAGCCCCAGACCTAGATCTCTGTGCATGATTTCGTAAGGCAGATTCATCTCTTGAGCTCCAACTCACACTGATGAGCTTCAGACCCTGGAGCTACCTGGACCTTGGTCCAATCAGAGACACAAAATAGTCTAAAACACGCTCTGATCTGTGCACATCTATCCTGCTCCTCTAAAAAGGCAACTGGCAATTCCCAAAGTGAGCATGTGCTTTGCCCTCTACTCTAAGCTAAAGACACTGGTGATATATTTAAATAGGATACATCTGTGTAGCAAAAGTATTCAGTTACATCTATCAGCTTTAGAAAATAATGTTCCCCAGTGCAAAAACCTTCATGAAAATACGACACAACTGCATCCCAGAGATTTCAGTTGGGTTCTGTGTATGTTTTAGGTCTTTGAAAGAAACATTTTTATATATTCTCCAGGAAATAAGTTTTTAAACTCTGCTGAAAGTAACAAAGCTCACAGAACAGTTCCTATGGATTTAGCTTTTTTTTTTTTTTAATGAAAAAGTATTGTCAACAAAATTGGAAGGAAGCAGCCTGTAATTTCACGCTATTACAAATTGTTAGATGCCTTGCCCACACAAAGTGATTTAACTGGGGAAGTGATACTCCCCAGGAAAATGAGCTAGTAATGACATACGCAGCCTGCTAGAGTGAAATCTAATTTTTCATCCTAAATTCCTGCTCAGAACAGTTTTCTTTTAAGAACTTTTCAGTGCCTAAGTAATATGAATGCAACCCTTTGGCACTTCCACTGACCGCACGACAGGGCAAACCTGCTGGCTCTATCATACCTGCTTTTTGTCTAAAAATAGAGACCGTTTCTCTTCACCACCATTAACAGACGAAAGAGGTTTCGCATTCAGCTTATGTAGGTGACAAAGGGCAGCTGGGCCACGCTGGAGTATTTGGAAGCAAAAACTGCATCGACTTATTCTGCAGTTTGAACAAACATGCAAGGGGTAAAGGATTTTGTTCCTGCTGTCAAACCAGCAAGACCAGAGAAGAACCAAGAGAGTTGGAGACAGACAACTATTCCTCAGCAGGGACCAGATGAGGAGAAGCCAGAAGTGTCACTTTGGAGCTCAGCTCTGCACAGCTACAGCTGCCATTCTTCGTTAGCCATTAGACCAATGCAAAAACGAACAAATGTTTGAGGAGGAACAACAAGCAAGCTTTACCTCCTCAGAGAAGGAAAAGCAACACTGAGCTAAGGGTAGACTGTTGAATTTTTTGACTGATATTAATATCAAATCCAAAAAATCTGACAGTATGATGATGAGACAGAAGGATGACTATCTAGTGATTTTCTTCTCTTAGCATCTTAGTATCCTTTGTTAACAGCCTTCAAGGGCATTGCAAACACATGCAGGACATTTGTTTCTCTTCACTTTCAAGGGACACCCTGAGATGTTTGCATTGTCTGTGCAGGGAGGTGCCTCACGTCAGCATACTCTAATGCTGGGGAAAGACAAAGACTGATTATTTGTATTATTTCTCATGGGGCTTTGTACTTACAATTGGGCTAGCATTGATGTAGTCTGAATTGTCGTGGCTGTTTTCAGCTTTCAAACATATCCTGGAATGGTCATCTGCAAAGGCAAAATACAGACAAGAAAGTTTCTATAAATGTTTTCTAACCATTTTAGGTTAAACAAATATATTAATGAGCATTTTAAGGCAAAGTGTAAATAGCAGACAGTATATTTTCTCCTTACTTGTAACTGAGCACAGCCTTCATACAGCCAGAGTTGCATCTTAGCTCAGGAGTAAAGCTCTTTGAGATATTTCAGAGGCTGAGCATCAGAAAATGTGTTCTCATGAGATGTCTCATAATGTGTTGCAACCACTCATAAAAAGAAGGGGAATCCCTATTGCTTAGAGATTTCAAGATTTAAACTGGAAAAAACATCAGAAAGCAGCATAGAGAATACACTTATGTTTGCAGGGTCGTAAAAGAAGAAAAATGATGAAGCTTTTCCATCTGTCTGCTCCAGAAAACAAAAGGCAGAAACATCAAAGCACACGTCAGAGCTGGGCAGTAAGGTGACGTGTCCTGATCAACGAGTGCAGCACAGCGCTCCTCCAGCCATGGGAGAAACGCCACGATCTGCAGAGCTTCTGGGAAACCCGGAACGCAGGCAAAATCCCCACTGAAAGGCAGGGCTGGAGCACGCACAGACCTTCCCACACTACCAGCCACGGAGCTAGTCCAGACACCATTAGTGAAGAAATCAGAGCATCTCTGGAGACGGGAGGAGTGCTCGTGTTAGCCCATCGGCAAGATTCTGTCACCCGTTTTTTTCTGGCACTTTTGCCATGCTGGTTCAATCACATTCACTGTATGTGGCCCCAAACTCTGCAGTCTTTTCTTTGACTGCAGAATATATATATTCTGTGTGGGTTTTATTCGCCTCTATTTAGATGGTGACAATGCAATGTCTGAGTCTGTTTCAGTCATCTAGTCTCACTTTTTGCTATTAGAAAAAAAAAGCAAACAAAGAAACAAACAAAGAACACTTTAGGTCAAGAGTCCTCACCCTATTTAACTGTCTAAAACAGACCAGATGAACCGAGTTCTGAAAGTGCGAGTCCTCACCCTATTTAACTGTCTAAAGCAGACCAGATGAACTGAGTTCTTCCATTTCTTTTCAGTGACTATAAAAAGCAGAGAACCAGACCATATGCGGCTAATTTATGTGAGAGATGTCTAAATCTTGACAGATTAATCTCAAGCAACTCGTATCCGATACAAAACTAGAGCAATTTATATTTTTCAGTAAACCTACCCTGCACTGTGTGTGGTGGGGAGAGGCCTTGGAGCTGCTGTAGAGCTTTAACACTCCTCCGTTGAACACAGACACTGATGTTTGGAGGGGATCTTTCTAACAATTATTTGAAGAGCCAAAAAATGTGGGTCTATCCATGCTAGAGCTTTGTATCCTGTCTAGGGGTCCATGACACCCTCCTTCATAGCACTGCAATTACAAGTTGGCTTTTTAAATTACTAAATCCTAATTATTATGTTAATAATAAAGAACAACAAAAGGGATATTAAGTGTCTTAAGTAGTACGCAATAAAATCAAAGAGTTTGGACTGTGCTTACATTTATTCACCAGGAATGTCATGGCAGTCCAATATACGAGTAAGACAAAGATTAGAACATCATATTCTATAATTTTATAGAACATTATTTGTAATCTCTTGATCTCACCAATAAAATATAACACAGGAACGTGACCATGCTGGAGCAAGACTAGAGATGCCCAAGTCCTGTCAAGTGAATGAAGAACCCTTCTTTCCTGTTCATGCAAAATTATTGCTATTGCAAAGTTTCAAGGAGGACTACGAAGCAAAGACAGGGAACAAACATATCCACATTAATCACTTCCAGCTTCCCTTAGGCCCTGCAGCACAAAAAGAAAATCCAAGACATAAAAAGAGCTGGTGACACCTGATGTCTGGGAGCTCCCAAGGCTGCTTATGGGAGGCTCTAGGGTACCACTGCCCGAGTGCCTGAAGAAGGACCTTGAAACCTTGGGGCTACAGTAGCCAGGCAGTTTAAACACACTAAGTGTGGTCTGCTGGCAACTCTTCCATCTCCTAAGCTATGTAAGCACTTAAGAGAAGCCCTGCCCACTGGATAGCAAAATTCGTTGAATGAGCTGATCAACAAAGAGAACGTGATGAAGCATTTTCAAGTGATGGAAGAGGGAGCAGACGGAGATTCAGCAGCGTTCAGCAAACATATTAGCTTAACCCTTCAATAAAAAGTCAAGAGTCAGACCAGTAAGTTCAGGAATGAGATTTTTAAAACATAATGTCTTACTCTCAACTTCCACTTTAGTGTACCTTACCACAGGTTTATCAGAGGTGGGACGTTAAGACTTTGGCGTTGAAAACGTGGCAAGACTTTATGCTTGCTCTCAGAAAAAAAATATGCAAAAGAGGCTGTACATGTGTTTTCTGTATGTAATGAGAATTTACACCCTTGCTTAAGTTGCAGCACTGAGCGTTTGCATTGACAATGAACAGCTTGTGCCTGTCTATGCCTGTTACCACCTCAAAGCTCCCAGGAACCAGCATAATAGCTCTTCAGAAACAGGCAACAAAATGGGGACATCAGTTTGTTATGTTAACAATAAGCAACAGTGGGGACAAGGCCGGATGCACAAGGTTCCTTTTGTAAACTGCATATTGATTATGTTGCAAAGCAAGCAAAAAGGAGCAGGAGGAGTCGCGAAAAATGGGGGAAGGCAGGGCAGGAGAGAAAAGGAAGAAATCTAAGATCAATCTAAAAAGCAAGCTAGAAAGAAGAACAAAGAAAGGAGAGGGAAGGTAATAAAGAAGTGAGAGAAAAAAGAGAGGCTGTTCCTAGCGACTGTAATCTGGGCAACCTGCAACTAGCCCTCACTTCAAGTAACTACAGTAGTTACTGTATGAACTGTATTGTATGAGTGAGGGGGTTACTTGCCACCGAGGAACTCTGCTTCGCTCAGGGCTACAGTTGAGCTCACTTACTCCAGAGCACGTTGCCCTAATTTGTATTGAATCCAGTGGACACAGCTAGGGTGGACAACTAATAGAAATCACTGTTTTTACAGGTGTCAGCTGCAAAAGGGCTTTAAAGAAATGAGCTACTTAAAGCATAACTATATAAATACACACACACACACACACATATATATAGCATACATGTGTAGACACATATATAGGTATATATGCAGTATTGACCATACTGAGATGCTTTCACTTTGCAGAAATGCATGCCAGGAAAATTAAATATGAAGAGGTGTATGAACAACTGAACTGCCAATGTGTTCCTACCATAAAGAAGGCAACCCATACCTCCAAGTTATACCGTAAGTAACTCCATAAGTTATACCAACTTGTTTGCTAGCTGGATA
Source organism: Tinamus guttatus (assembly GCF_000705375.1). The sequence continues at coordinate 35,699 of NW_010583369.1, read as the reverse complement.
AAAAGATGGGAGTTTTATTGACCCAGGATGTCTGTGTCACAGAATGTCTGTGTCACTAGAGGTGTGAGATTTTTTTAAAAATTAGTAATTCATTAAGTGCAATGTCAAGGTGTTCCACCACCATGTATTTTAGAAGATGTGTTTAAGAAGGTAAGCTAGGTATAAGAGTAAGCTATGAGGAAACTGTGAGCTTGAAGGTAGTATTACTATAGAAATGACATCAGCTGGGTAATCAGTAAAAAGTAATATGCTAATATTGCAAGATTAGTTAAGAAAGGAAATACAAAATGATATTAAAGCCTCTTTGAAGCCTTCCTAAAATGAAGTATTTTCCAAAGTTGGTCTTCTTTTACCTTGTCAAGGTGATGATGAATATGAAGCATACCAACTCTGCAGCATATCAAAAACATATCAACTTTGCTTCTTAATTGAGGCTGAAGTAAACCTGTGACTTCTTGCTATGGTTTTAGTCCCAAATCTAATTAAAAAAAAAAAAAGTGGTCTAACTGGGCTCTTTTTCATCTGATTCTAATCTTAGAGTCTGTAATAACCACCATCTTACCAAAGTTTAGTTGTTTAAAGTGCATGTCACACTTCACACACCATCAAAGTAGTTTTAGGGTATAACATGACAGCTGTTTACCAGCGCAGAATAAATTAGAGAAGGACAGGCAATTTTGTGCAATTCAGGTAAAAAAAAAGAAGGAAAATTCCAAGTGCACTAACAGCCCTGACAGAATCAGCTAAGAAATAGCATTTTCACTCTTATGTAAGTGCTAAGGGATTTTAAATGTGCTCCAATATTCCTAATTAAAGCTTCAGATGAATCCCCGGCAGGCAGCCCGGCTGTGTGCGGATGGGCAGACATCCCTGCACACCGTGCAGGAAGCCGAGGGCAGGAGCTGAGGGCAGCGCAGGCCGAGTCAGCCCCACAACAGGCCCTCTTAGCCCTGAAGACAGTTTGGCACTGCAGCGTGGCACTCACCGGGCCTAAATCCCTGTCCAGGTAGGCTGAGGGGCTCTGCGCTCCTGCTCGTCGCATCGTGCGGCCACATTTGCCACATGGACACGGGGCAGCAGCTTGGGCAGCACCTGCCACCCCGGGGCGGCCTCCGACGCAGCACCCGAGAAGCACCCGCTTTAACTCAGGAGCAGCCACTTGGAAGCTCAGGCTGTTCTGCCTGTAAGCCCATTTTGACAAAAGCCCTTTAAGCAGGAAGATCAATTTGGATCAATAGACATTATCAGGGAGCAATTATCACTTCCTATTATGCAGGTAGACTTTTTTTTTAAAATCAGGATATGAAAAAAAATTTAGAAATCTGGCACTCCTCTAACTTCTGTGGTTATTTTTTTGGAACTTTTCAACAAACCCGGTAACGAAACCCACTGAAGTCAACAAACTGTTGCTGTTTATCCCAGCAGACTTTTGCCCAGTGCCATATTCACTCTGGAGAACTGACACTGCCCAACTATTATCCCCTTCCCCAAAGCTGCAGAGGCTGCAAAAAAACCCTCTATATTAACAAGAGCCAAATCCTACTGAAACAAATAGGCAAGCACTGATGGGCTCTGTTAAATGATCATGTAGTTCCAAACAGTTCTTCCCTCTAAATCTGGCTCTGACATTGACTTAATGTATTACCTGTCATTTCCCCATTTCTAAAAGAGGAATAGCACTTACTCATGGCTCTCATAGGGAAAATTAATGTTTGCAGGGCACTTTAAAAATTAAAATAGCTCTATATTTTTGCCAAGCTACCCAGCTGGATTGTGGGCACACTGATTGAGAACATTTTTGTCGCTGTGGTCTGTGCATATATTCTCAGTTTCAGTTTTGTTTCACTGGTTGCTTAATAAAATGTGTGGCCCATACCAATGTAATCTATGCAATACATACATTTGCATAGGGAAAATATGCTGCTTTATTTCAGACTCACAAAGGTGGCTGCTTACGGAAAAGAGCAGATTCTAGGAACATAAATATTGGCTGCATTCTTCTTCTCTTTCATCCGAAGCCTAGCAGAGAGAGGCCAGTCTGCAAGCTTATCCACGGAAGCCTAAAGGGGGCTCATTGAGTACAGCTGAGTGGCTGATAAACACATCGCTCTGATTATAGACTGCTGCTATTACTGTTGGATGGACATGATACCGACTTGGCTAAGCCCAGCCAAACTTCCTTCTGCTGAACGGCTGCAGATGCTGCCCTTGTACTCCGTTCCGGCGCTGAAAAGTGCCCTGGCTATTGAACCTCGTGAGCCAGTGCAGCTGCAGCAGCAGCACTGTGCGACACAGCTATGCCGTTCACAACACACAGGCAACTTATAAGGAGATAAAATTGTGTCCAATATGACAACAGCACATGCAGCCAATCAATATTTATAATTATGACTTTCTAATGCACACACACACTGCTCTGTACAGTGCCTGCCTGTCAACTGCAGCTAAGTATCGTGCAAAGGATATTGAGGAAAGCGTCACAAACTTAAAACGCAATCACCCAAATTAAAGGGTACATACATGGCACCACAGCCTGCGAGCGATTCTTCTGGGTGTTCTCCTCCCGCTGTGCAATGACGGCGGCGTTCGGTTCAGCCTGATAAGCACATAGAGCTTCCCACTCTTTCTCCAGACGATTCTTGTTTTTCAGATGATCTTCCATGTAGGACTGGAATTAAAAGAATATTGTATTAAGCACTGACCTATCCAGACTCAAAGGATATACATCAGGATAGAAAGCAGAGATAGTAAGAACTAGTATGTAATTTAGGACTTCTATAAATAAGTGAACTCTGAACGTGTTTCCACCTTTCCAAACTGTCAAAAACTCAGATACTTCAACCTAAAGAGAAGAATGAAAATCAGAGCATGGGGATTCTGAACCTTATCACCAATCTAATTGTTAAATGATTGATTTAAGTGAGTTTATTTCTAGCTCTAACATGTAAAGGTGCTAGCTCTACTGAGAAGAAATGCTTGAAACCTCCAGACGCAGAGCTTCAGGAACAAGCTATTTCTTTTTTTGAAGCACAATGTCTTTTTCATCAGGTGATGAAAAGAAGCAAAAGTCCATTGGTAAGAACTACTTATCAATACAACAAAAGCTCAAGACTGACCAAAGATTTTTATAACAGAAGTTCAAGTATGTAGACAAGTTGTAAGAAATCTGAATCATCTTCAGTATAGCTAAGTGAATTAAAAACGTGCTAAGTGATACAAAAAACACCATTGAAAGATAAAACCAAAACGAAAAACAACAGGTTTTCTTCTACTACTTGGGAAAATAATGGGATGAGGGAAAAGATTTCTCCAAAGGGTTTTGGGACTAGCTGTCCATGCTCTTTTGGAGATGGGGAGAAAGGCAAGTTCTGTCACCCTGTCTTGCTTCTCCTCCATCTGGACACAGCGGAGGCAGGGAAGGGAGGCTGAGGGGCTCAGAACCACGATCATCTTCAGCCACCCCTAAGCAGGGGTTCAAAGCAGTGGAGGGGCAGCCAGGTTCAAGGGGGCCAACTACTGCTTCTCCTTCCTCCTCCTTTACCAGTGAGTGACTGAAGCTTGCAACGAGTCTGGCTGTACGGACTTTTCAGATTAGGAAAAATATTCTCTGCTAGTGCATGTTTCTCAGCGCAGCACTCGTGTTTGGGATGCAGGGCAGGAAGGGGAAAGGTGCCAAATTGCTCCTGGACACCTCGCCAGCCTTGCCCTTTCCTTTTGGCCTGCCTGACTGGTCTGTAACAGGCTCTCTCGTGGCTGGCAGAGGACTTCTAAAATTAAAACTTCTCATTGCTCTGGTTTAAGATGAAGTGTCATTGCTGGGTCATTAAGAACTCAGGAACTGGCACAGAGAGGGCCTGAGCTGAGAAGGTGGTGTTAATTAGTTAATTTAATCATCGGTCCCAGAGATGATGGACCATCAGAGTATACTGGTGCAGATCTTAAGTTTCTGCAACCTTCATAAGGCTGGGGATTCAGTACAGCTCTGGGAAGACACGTGGTTCCCAAGGCTGCCAAAAGTGAAATAACGCCCTACTCCATCACCCCATGGCCCTGAAAATTGTAACAAGTGTGTGAGGGGAAGGCAGCAGAATGGAGGGAGCGTGGGGAAGAATGGAAATCTTTCCCCTAACTTTAACACTTAAATTCTGAAAATTACCAGTGGGTACTGAAGTCTGTTTGTACAACAAAAATACCTTTCAGAGGGTATCCTTTCCTACCAAATTTAGCAAGAGAATAATCTCACACTACACACAGGAGAGTATTTGTAAACTAAGCGGCATACTACCCTTACACAGGAGGTTGAAGCTAACATCCTTAAACAGATTTAAAAGGGATAAACCAGTTAGGGGACAAGCTCAGGCTCTGGAAGGACACAGAGAGCAGGGCTGCAGACCCAGGGACCTTAGGCCCAAGCACCAAAGCGGCTTTTAGCTAAAAATCCACAGCCAAATCTGCTCCTTTAGAAACTCTCCCTGGTACAGCTAATTTTCCAGTAATACATGCCTAGAAAATAACTCCTGGAAAGGATTCACGGAAAAGTATAAAGGGCAGTTTAATTTCTCAGAAAACTTTTTATATAGCCGATCTCTACTACATCATCCCAAAAACATTTCACAGAAGAAAGGGCTATCATGCCCTATCAGCAGGTTTCTCAGAGGGTGTCAAAAGCTCCAGGCTGCCTTCTGCCAGGGAAGCGCTGCTACAGCCGCCGCCTCATCCCGCTTCCCGCCGCAGGAGCGGGGCGGGCTGCTCTTCTCCCCTGTGGACTGAAGACTTTCCCGGTTCAGTGGGAGCTGCTGGCAGACTGCTTTGTTTTGGGCAGCCCACACACCGACTGCGCCATCGCTTGGGTTCCAAAATAAAGGGAAAGCTTCAGGCTGGGCCCGGACGGGGCTGACAGGGACCTAGGAGGGCTGCGGAGCTGGCCTGGCCCTGCCGTGAGCCCGGGAGCTAAAGCGCCCTCAGCAACAACACGGATGAAGAGCTGAACAGCCTCCTCCTTCCTCTGAGTAGATCTGCACCTGAGCATGTATGTTGAACACAATCAGAAAGAGGCAATTTCTCACATGTAGAGAGCAATTGGCACATACATACTTATTTATTTATTTATTTTTGTGAGGAAAAGGGGGCAAAACTGTAATCTTGCAAAACTAGTGAACCAAGATTGTCAGCTTGGGAAAAGCTGTTCAGCGTAGAGAGCAATTGGCACATACATACTTACTTATTTATGTATTTATTTATTTTGGTGAGGAAAAGGGGGAAAAACTGTAATCTTGCAAAACTACTGAACCAAGATTGTCAGCTTCGGAAAAGCTGTTCAGCATGTGACAGCCAGAGATCAGGCAGGCAAGGACCCACCCGCAGCCTCTTCCCGTTTGAAGCCAACTTGTATAATCTGATTCATTCTGGCCTCCCATCACCAACGTCTCGCAGACTTCAAGGACATCTCTGCGGTATATGGGGCTGCCTGCGCTGGATCTCTCCACATCACCGTGAGGTCGGTGACACTGTACGAAGAGCTCCCTGAACACCTGATTCCTAAAGCTGGGCTCGACAGAGTAAGGAGCTTCCTGGCTGGCTCCAGCTTGTCTGTTTGATGATCTCAAGCATTTTATCTTAAAAATTAGTGTTTTTCAAAAATTGCTAAGTATGATTGTAGGTAAGATATTCTGACTGCAGGCAAAATTTTAAATAACTCATGTCTCCTTAGAGAAAGGAAGTCTTTAACTTTCATCTTATTATTTCATGGACTATTTGAGTATCCGTACCAAAGAACGTACAAATGAAAATAAAGTGAAATTTTACGTTTGACTGGGCAACCACTTTTCGTGCAGTGTCAACATCTAAGGCACATGGATCAGATCCAGAGGCCACTTCCTAACAGAAACTGAGGAGGCGTTTGGCTCTTTGCATGGACTTGTGCAGCATGAACATCTGCTGTCCACACATGTCTAAGCAACTACTGATAAAGAAGCTTCCTTAAAAACTTCCACAAGTCGGACAGTTAAGTGGTCTTTCACTTCCAGCCCTTCGGAGCCCCTACTCCCATTCCCACTTTGCTAACCAGGAGCTTAGCGATTTTGAAATATTCTCCTGGGAGCAGCATTAAACTGAGTGGACTTTCTGGTATTTTAGAGATAGCATGTCTACTGAAACGCACTCTTTAATTAGGAGGTTTCCATGAAACATTCTGCTGCGTTTGCCTGGTATAAAACAAATTCATTACCAGCATGTCAAACACACATGAACCTCACTGTCCCACAGCAGCAGGCTGAATAAATAGAGGTTGTCACCAGGAACACTCCTCCAAGCAGCTGTGGAAGGCAGAGGTCTGGTCTCACCGAGGTGTCCACAACTAGAACTGCACATGCTCCTGCTTAGACAAACACTATCCACTGGGCCAGACCTCCCCGAGAACCTCAACTTCCATGAAATCCTCCTTTTCCCTCAGCAACATGTACAAGAACAGGTTGCCCAGTTCATGCTTTTTCTTGTACGCATAGATGAGACGGTCTTGTTGCCAAACATTTTAAGGGGAAAAGGAGCGTGCAAAGTCCCCTGCTCTTCTATTAGTGTATGTGGAAAAGGGAATGCGTTTTAAAATCTACTGTCTTCTCAGTAAAGATTTATATGTAAGCCCTGTGAGGCATGGCAATTCTGTGGGAAAAGGAGAGCTCTCCGCCAGAGCATGAGAAACTGGTCCAGGGACCATGGATCTCTGGCCAAGAAAAGTGGCACCAATAGCAAATGTAAAGGCAGATTCAGCATGGATTCGGTGAAGAGCCATGCGAGCTCAGCTGATGTTGCACTGTGATCCACGCTACTTGGTTTTCTTTATTCAACAAGCTGCTTCCAGCACATGTTCTGAGGGTAAATTAAAGTTGACAAATATCAAAATTAAATTTTAATTGTCTGGCCAATCTCCCAATACCTCTTCAGAGCTACTACGAATTGCATCGGCCAAGATATTTGTTTTAAAAACACCTGTTTTCTTAGCTGATGGTCAGCTATTACAAAAAGCAATTATTTTGGACAACACAGTCCCCTTACGGTGCCCGATCGGATACCCTCTCCATGGCTGCGATGTCGCTTTCAATGAAAAGCCGGGCAACGCTCACATTGACAGACCTCGACAGGTTTAATCTAATCTCAAACGTCAGCTTAAGAAGTGGATGGGACATGATCCTAATCCTTGTGAGCAGCGACCACTCCAATCTCCCCCCTGCGCCTAACAACACGAGGGCCACTGCGCTGCAGCAGCTGCTGCTTTCTCCAAAGGCGCCGTGAGGAAACTCAAACACAAACGTGGTGCAGCAGAGGCTGCTGAGGCTGCTATGGTCTCGGGTGGAGTATGGGTGAGCACAGAATTGTTGCCACCTAATTTTCCCTTTCTCTAACAACGAAAATTAGGTCTAGCTCACCAGCTCCCATTGCCCCCTAAATTTGATGGTTTTCATGCTCAGTCTCTGCTCCTTTTGCAACATTTGCCCTGATATATATAGATAGATAGACAGATACACACACACACATATATATCAATTGCAGCTGTGTGCTAAATACTAAAGACTGCTCTTGAAATGATTCATTTGTTTTATTATTCTCTCCAACTGCCTTGGAGATTTACCTAACGACCTTGGCTAGGTTTTTAGGTGCTTTGTATCTAAAGAGGAGGCTAAGCCACATTTCGCTCAGATTGTTATCACACAGCTCTCTGTGACAAACCATTTATAAATTCTATTTCTCAAAGTTTTTATTCTTTGTGTTCAGATAAAGCTTTTTATTCTCCCAAATGACTTAGTTCTTGACAAATTCCTACTGGTAAGTTTATTCATTACCAACCAGTGAAGTTCCTCTTTAATATTTCTTTCACAAATTCATCTCTGGTTTTCCAATAATTTCTGTTCACTTCTGTCCCAGATTTTAGCTATTCCTTGGGATTCCTTCTGTTTAGATCTGCACATTGTATTCCTGGAAATACCCCCATGTTTTAAATGAAGAATATTAGTCATTATCTGAACCCAACAAGATGATTTTTGCATAGGGAAGCCAGTATGACTTTTCTCTTGCAAAATTAATTTACTACCCATCGTCCTCCATCTATTCCTTTGAGCCCTATTCTGCTTACACAGAATCCTGCTCCTCAATAAAAAAAAACCAACAAACTCTTGAATAGGTTTCACTGTCTTCACTGTGTGGATCCCCAAGTTAATGCTTTCATTCAAACTACAGACCACTCTTCTTGTCACTCTTTTCTTTAAAGCTGATTTTATTTGCTTCACACATTTTAAGTCTAAGTTTTCAACCTTTAGCATTACTCCTTCCATGCAGCACCTCCCAGGGTGCAACCACTTGCAAAAGTCACTGTCACTTCCATCTACTTCCAATTCATTAATTAAAGACTAAGTACAACTGCATCTAACACCATTTCCCATACCGTGCTACCATATATAGCCTTTGATTGTGGCTCTTTTTATATCATCCTTTAGCCACATTTCAACTGACTTGTCTTCTAAAAATTGACATTAATTTTTCAATTAACAACTCATAATAATTCATTTCAAGGCTTTATGAAAACTTGGATATATTGCTTCTGATGTTTTCACTTCTTCTACTGTTTTTGTAATTTTAGTTAAATAAAAGCAATCAAGTTTGTCCAGCCAAGATTTATTCTTTATAAAATTATGCACATTCCTACGCACGGAGCAGTTACCCAACAGAACGGACGGAGGAGATTAACAAACACACAAAGGAAAGATTCCCAGTCCTCTCTATCCTCTTCAATGAGAGCCTCACACTTATCTCTGTTTTGTGCCTTTGAAAATCTCTCCCTAGATAATCAGCAATTTCATTTTAATACGTGTTCCATTATTTTCTAGGGCCAGAGTCTGGATTCATGGAATAGTATTAGCAAGGATCATTTCTCTTCTCTTGCTTTGCTTCTCCCCACTCCCTTTCTAAAAATCATGATTACTTTATTCTTCCATTTCTGCATCAACACTTGTCCAGCACTATTCTAATAAAGCTTCCTGAGGGAAGTGTCACTAGGAGAATCCTGCAGGTTTCATACTCAGACCACACAGACGCAGCTTTTCATTTTCTAACATACTCTAAGGCACTTTCACTGTGGCACCAACATTATTTGGGGCTCTTTTTAGGTTACAGAGGGTCAGGGCTTTCACCCTAAGCAGCCGCTGCGTTCATGGCTGTCAACTCGCCACATGTGTCCCATGAAGAAGCCACTCGGTGGTGCTCCATGTAGAGTAATATGTGGGAGCAGAGCCTAATTGTGTCAACAGTTCTCCTGTTTTTCTTACCTAGGAAAACAGACTTGAAATAAAGGTGATCCTAACAACATCAAGAAAGCTCTAGTTTCTTCCAGCAATTGTAATTCTGTGAAGGCACCACAGATGTTCATGGTGCTCCACTCTGCCAAACTGCAAACACTCAGTCCAGAGCAGGCACTAAGACCAGCTTTGTGACACAGATTTCACTCTGCAAATGTTGTTAGAAGCACCAGTTTTACTTGTACCAAGGCAAATAATACACATTTCCAATGTTAACTACAGGGAAGTGTGTCTTTCCTGGGCTTGCTATGCCTAGCTGCAGAAAAATGTATCTATTAAATAAAATCAAAATTCTGCTGTGACAACTCCTTTTCTGCAACTCTCAGAGCTTTCAACTGGAGGAAATCTCAGTAACTTAACACCCAGCTATAAAGCCTCACAGACTTTTTTACCTGCAGGAACATTCTGCATCTGCTCCTGACTCGGCTGGAGCAGGATTTCTTCATCCCACTAGTCACTCATTCCATGTTGGATGCTCCTTTTTCTTTTTTTGTCTTGCCCCACATTATTCCAGATCTCTTGATCTTATCAGAGAGAACTGTCTAAAGCAATCCCAAGTGAATCCTCAATATCTGATTGCCACAGTGAAAAGGGCAGGTTTTAAAGCCTTTTCAAGCAAGTATGGAAAAGTACCTTAAAGCTACTGGAGCTGCCATAAAATACTACTAATATCATACATAATATGGTACACACATAATATCATATATAATATGGTGGATGGCAACAGAACAAAAAAGGAAGGAAGTAATGAAGCAAGTAGTCAATCTGGCTGTAAAGAATTTCACTGTATGCTTCAAAATGGTTGCACTGTTAGGAAATAAACCCCAATTTCCATGGTGATGCCATGCAGCAATAAAAAATTGCTTTTCAGAGTTTCAATTTTACATTTTAGATGTAAAGCTGATCGTCAGTGCCCATCAGGTATGCAGAGAGCACACTCCTGCCTCAAGCATGCCATCTAAAATAATTTACAAGGACTACCCTTGAGTTTCTAGTAAAATATCAAAGCAGTGCATGGCAGCAGTCACCCAACGAGACTCCAGTGCAACCTGCACAGGAATGCCTGTGTTCACAGGGACATTAAATGGCAACCTATGCTCTGTTCACCTAAATTAATACACCCTGGATGGAGTGCGCAGCGCTGCCTCCCCCTCTGTGAACGCTCTGATAATGGAGGTTTGTAACTTGTAAAAGGATTACTGCAATCCAATCAGCAGGTGCTGGGATCAGTGTGTGTCACACAAACACTTGCTAATCTCTTTTCTTACAGCTCCCAGCTGCCAAAGGTGCTCAGGGAAATCCCAAGGAAAGGGCTGGATACAACCCGGTGGGGACCGAGCTGGCTCTTAACTCTGCTGCAGCTCTTGGGGGATGCAGGTTACGCTGTTAGCGCCAGGAGCAGCTTCGTGTTTAAAGAAAAGGTAGCTACGGAATTAAATGTTTTCAAAAAAAAATGGAATGCTTAATTATGAAATATTTACTCTACCTGGCAGGCTCTAAATATACCCAAGGTAAGGAAATTCACTCTACAAAGAATTCATTCTCAAGCATTACCAGCCACTTAATGGTGTCTTCTAGGTCTTAAAATACAACCGCCCTCATCCCCTCCTCCTCACCCTCTTTCTTGAAATCTCAATTCTGCCTATGAAGTTTCATCACTGCAATTACTCTGCTCTAAATAAACCTCAGCAAAAAGAAGATGATTACCATAAAAGGAATATAATTTGCTCCCTTCCGAGCTCTGTTTTTCTGTAGCTCCTTCTTTGCAACCGTCTGAACATACTTCTGCAGGGGAGGCAAGGATTGCTGCCGATTCGCAGACGGGAAAATGAACGGGCAGAAACACTGGAGTGAATCCCCCAGTGCCAAAGAACACACTCCCAGCACAGATAGTTAGCAGAGAAATTCAGAACTCGCCGGCATCCTGACCACTGTGGTTATTTTTTTCCTTTTTTCCCAGGGTCGCAGCTATAAAGAAGGCTAAAAGTCACACAACCCTTATGAATATGTAGTGTGATAACATTTTGGCATGGGAATTTGGAGTTAGAATAGATTTTTGCTTGTGAGGGTTGTTTTCTGATTTACAGTACAGGCCATAGTGGCTGATGAGTACAGGAATTTGCTTTAAATGTATGTTAGATTTTGTTTCTAGGAGATACCTAAATAATAAAGATGTGAAATACAAATTACAAAAATAATTTCCAGCCTTTCTATACTTATTACAGTAGGTTTCACAATAAAGAGCTATAGCTAATAGCATTTACTAAAAGAAGAATTTTATTTTCAAAAGTTGAGGAGCTAGATGTCTTAGTAAAATATTGCTATTTCACAGCATATGACATATTGTGACAGTGATGTGCATTATTTAATAACAACATCAACCAAAACCTTTATATTCTGAACAACTCGGCACTGTAGGAACTGACACTAAGGATGGATGATGTTAAACTCTTCAGCTGTGTCACTTTGGGAAGAGCTTTTGGTAGTTTTGTCAAAAAGCAAATTCACAGACCATACAAATGAATCAAAATGAGCAGATTTCACTGCTCAAAAACACAAATCAAATAAATCCTTCAAGCCTGTATGATAATTATTGATATTCCATTCTCATAGATATTGCCATTTTCTTCTTACACATTATTTTTTTCTCAGACAATCCATTCTTCTCATTTTTTTCCTGCAAAAAAGTTTGAATCCCATAAGACATTCATTTCTATGCCTCCTCATGATGTTGTCTGAAATGAAAACCTTAAAATACTACTACACACCAATTACCAATTGTGTTTTGAATCACAAAACCTAATTCCCTTCCTTCTCCCTCTTCTCACTAACACAATAAAGCATCTAAATTTGGGTTCCTGGTTGGATACCTATTTGCAAATTTAGATTTTAATAAATTCAAGTTTGCCTATTTTTTCAGAGGACTAGTACAGTCATCTTCATCTACTATATAGAAAAACTACCGAGAGATAAATACAGAGTTCTGAAAATGTCATATTTAAATATAATCCTCTATTCAAGCATGGTTATGTTCTATAAAGGTAATGAGACCAGGAAGACCCAGGCATCCATGACCAAGCTCAACAAAGTGATAAGAGTCATGATGTGATTTATAGATAGTGGGCCAAATTATGCCCCTGCTAGAGAGTGGCCAACTCGAGCATGGGAAAGAGAAAGAAAAAAAAACACTTCTAAAGATAAAACAATCCTGATAGAGCATAGAAATAAGCACATACAGAGCAGAATAAAAGCTGTATTTTTTTTTTCCTGGAGTAAACCATGACTCATAAAAATCCGAAATTCTGAAAATCCTTGCTTTTAAGATTTTTTTTTTTGTGAAGTATCAAAATGAGTAATGACAGTTTGTGTACACACATATGCACTTAGGTGTGTGTGAAAATTGAGAATCTGTGATATGAAGTCTTGCCATCTACACTACATGCACAGCCTATCTGCACAGTACACACAAACTCAAGTGAACATATGGTCACCTGGGAGAAAAAGCAGAGAAGGAACAGACTGGAAAATCAGCCGGTTCCCTCGAAAACTCACATTAGAGCCAGAGTCGCAAGACGTCAAACTCTGCAAATATCTTCAACAGTCAAATCCTAGCAGTCAAGATCATGTTGGAAAGATGTCACAGGTCTAGGAAAATCCAAGGTAAACTGATGCTTTGCATATTGCCTTCTTGTATCTTTGGAATTGACGTCTTAGTCATTCCCTGGCCAGCAACTAAGGCTCTCCTCTTGTGGCATTATGGAAAGTTCTTAAAAGCAGAGAAGCAACCCAACTAGGTCAGCTGTGAAGACAGTAAGTGACTGGAAAGCTCCCTTTCCACTGAAGTACTTGTAGGACTGCATGGAAATGCCTATATGAGAAGACAGTCTCAGCTTCCATCCTCTCTCTTCCGTGTGCTGTCCCAGCAGCTGCAGGACCAACACGTAGCAGGGAAGTGAACTATGCTGGGCACGAGAAAGATGTTGCTGGCATCAACTCAGCTCCAAACCTACAGAGAGGATCCCAGTTTGGTTTAGGTAACTTTTTATCTATGTTCCAAGGGATTTCCAAGAGGCTGGCCTAGCTCTGCGGTTCTTACAGTGTATATCTTGAAAGCATTCAAAAGGGATTGGGAAAGGATGGCCAAAAGCTTCAGAAGTCCATAAGCTAAGACATCCTACCCACTCCCTGCACTGTCTGGCTGGCTTATACGGAGACGTACGTATGAGCCAGGAAGGGGTCTCACTTTAAAGAAGTTTGAGGAACACTGGTCTAGCCCACATATTTGAAGTTACAGATGGCCTAATGAGAACAAGGGAAATAAAATGTTAGAGAGGATAGAAAAAGTAGCCAGAAAGAGACCGTAGAGGTCAAAAGAAGTAGCGAAATGACAAAAGACAACGTTGTACTACAGAGATGGAAAATCAGAAAAAAAGAATAAAACCCAGTGCACATCAATACGTTCCTCAAGAAAAGTGTTATCAATTCAGGAGAGATCCCAAAATGGGTATACAGCATCCTTCTCCACAACAGAGGCAACTAATTAAAAACAGAACATCATCTGCCTGTTTTTTATAAGCTTTTCCAGTGTGGATTTGAATATCTTCCAGACAGCTCTCCAAATACGCAATAGTTTGCTCTTAGATAATAAGGCCCATGCCACCGTCTCAGAGCCAAATATGGGAGCCTCAGGTACAGAACTCTCCTATACTCATGTTACACTTTCATGTTCTTAAAAAAAGACTAATGAGGGACAAAACAGGGCAAAAACATTACCCTTCTACATGATCCCTTGTGTATTAAAGCCAGTATGATTAGTTGTAAGAGCAGAGCGCTGGGACACAGGAGAATGGGGTCCACTCCTGGCTCTACTGCTGACCTGAAGGTTACGCTTGGTTAAGACATCTCCTCATCTACGCCTCAGCTTCCTGGGCTGAAAACCGGGATAATGATACCGACCTTTAGAAAAACCTTTGAATGTACTGATCAAAATGCTGTGTAAGAGCTGGCTAATTATATTTTTGTTACTTTAGTTAGTTGAAAGACCCCCAGTGACTTTAATCAAGAATTCCTGCATTAAGTCCAGAATCCAACGTGAAGGACCAAGTTTCCCCAAATTCAGTTGTTAGGAAACACATATAAGCCAAGGGCCTCTATTCTCCTGTACACAACTGGAAGTTTTAACGATAAAAAATTATTTTGGGGCTACCAGAAAATATAACGTATTATGTTTTGTTTGGGATGGCACAACTCGGACTGGCTCATGGGCCACTCTACTCTCTGCACCTGGGTTGTGAAACTCTATCAAGCAATAAAATGTGTAATGTTGACAGTCAAACTGGCCAGGAGCAAGCAAAGACACCAACATGGGAAAGGAGGCCATGAGCAAATGAGAACCGAGGTGCTTCTCTCACATAGGCATCCCACACTCCCACTTGAATTCCCGACAGAACTACACCACCCAACCCACTCGTACTGTGAGTTTTTTACTACTGTGGTCCACTTGGTTTATTATGATTTTTATACATTAAGAGGAATCCTGGATGTCCTTAACCTAAAATGCAAATATAATGTATATAAAACTTGGTCATACAATGAAAGTGCTTCTTGACGTACTGTTACTGTGAGCTCTCTAACAACGGCCGTGCTTAAGTTAACGATTCTGTGATTCTGCCTGATGAAGGAAGCAAACACACAGTTTATGACACTTGCTGCTACCATATCACTGTGTGCACGACTGTTGCAAACGAACCTATGAACCTTTATGGGGCTTGACAGATAAGGTTAATTCTGTAACCTTCAATTTTCTCAGTGAACCTAATGAAGATGCTGCAGGTTCACCTAGGGGTGAAGCTTATGGGAATCTCATGGCAGACCAGGCTTTGTTGTGTTGATAGCAGCTTTATACAGAGCCCTCTCCATCTCCTCACACAAATAATGTCTAAATCAAAACATTTTAAAGGATCTCTGACTATTTTGCTTATAAGATTTAATTTGTCACTGGCAAAAGCATGTACCATCATCTCCTACATTAGCTTTTTTCTATAATGGGACACAGGCAAATTAATAGCGTTCTTCAACATATATCTCCCGTAATACTTACGTGGCTGAGACCACTACAAATTAGATTTTGTAAATTATTACTGCTTTGCTTTTCACCATTTATGTCATTACATATTTGCAATTTCCTCATCTTAAGCAATGAAAACATCCTTATCAGCTTCATTTGTACACTCCTGTAAGAGATGAAAATTGCAAATACTGCAAGGAAGTGTTTTAAATTTTAAATGTCAACTAGTTTTCATTAAATTTTAAAACACATGAATGTTGCAAATCCACCCACGAATATTTATCTAAACATATATGAAGATATCATTGCTCTATATGATGTATGTAAACAAGCATACATGTTTGTGTAAAGCACGCACCACTGAACACTTGGTTCAAGGTACATGACACTACTAAAAATATATGAAAACTGAAAATATACCGCCATTTGAATGAGTAAGAAGGCCTGTCTAAACATGAAGTAATGGTGTTGCCAAACTTAATTACACGCTTTTTTTTATGCGCCGCATAAAAATATCACCAAGATCGAGGGCCCGATTCTGCCAGAGCTCACACCTGCTAATCAGCAGTGTGCAGATAGAGCCCCAGGCGCAATTTCTGCTCTCAGTTTTTCTGCTGCAGGTTTTTTCCAGTGTTATCTCAGCGACATCTTTACTTGGGTGCGATGGATATTACGCTGCCTCGCTGCTACCCATGCCAGGAAGATGCACACGGCGAGCGGCTCGGCAGCCGCTCACACATGAACAGCCTCAGCTCCCATAAAATATTCATTCATTTAAAAAATATTTGCACCCTGCTGTCAAACTTAGACAAATTCATACTGAGCTCCAGAAAATAGCTGTTTTAATGGTAAATGATGTTCTGGAAACCTCTTTCAGGCTAAACACTCTCGTCAAAATTATTTTAATAAGAAAGATTAACAATTTCAACATTAGCTGCTAATCCCCTTTCATTTGAAACTGTGCTGATAAAATTCTTTGCTTGTCATTCAAATAGTAAGTAATAATTATAGATTTGGGGCCTCCATCTCTTGCTTCATTAATAGTAAATTGCATGGAAGTCTGAAGCATAAAGTCAGCTTTGATACATCTCAAAATGCAATTTCCATAGCTTTCCTTAGCTATGTACAATTAATTACAGAGTTAATAAGGGGAATATGTTAATGAAAGGGAAATTATTCACTCAGACCACCTGGCCTTATCAAATTTCTTTAATATGTTTCCTTCTTTCTGTGAATTTGCATGACAGCAAGAGCACAACTGATGGCATGCATTACCAGGGCTTTAGCATTTTTATTTGCATCCAGCTAGACTCCACATAAGTAAGAAAAAATGTAAGAACTAGTCATATAGTCATATAACTGCCTGTTTTTTAATATATATATATATACACATATTTCTTCATCATCTTTTAAATGCTGAAATAAAAACTCAAGACACCTTTATAATGACTGGATTCTCTTCAGTGTTGGGAGAACAAACACAATGCACCCCAAAAGGAGACATTCTGTCACTTTTTGTTTTGTTTCCAGAACGTGTTGCACGTGCAAATGTTTAATCAAATCAGTACAAGAAACGCACTTTAATTCAGTGCAGTGTGACAGCTACTGAAGCTTGGCTGCGGTGTACATTATAGTTACTGGGTGTTCGTGGGTTATTGCAGAGAGCACAACCAGGTCAGAAGCAGCCAAGGCCTTCACATAATTCACCTTAAAAATAATGCTGCTGTGATACATAGTCAGAGAACTATTTTTAAAGACCTGTCAATCCAAACCCCACCAAATCTTCCACAGGCGTCAGTGCATTTTCTGCTAAGCACACTGAGGACCTGGACACCAGCCATTACAGTCCCTCCCACAAAAAGGGCCACAAGGTAAGTCCTGGGGCACTAGCAGGTCCTGCTTGACAGAGATGGTGCTTTGGGGCAATTTGTCACCTTCCCTCCTTTTCCCAGCTTGGGGAAGTGGTACAGAAGCCAGAAGCAGCTCTTTATCCTCCCCAAGCACAAGCAGGCTCCTTGGCCAAGTGGACCATCTGAATAAGCACCAGTGCACACGACTAGGACAAGAGGATGAAGACACAATGACATGGAGGGAGAGCTTAAAATTAGAGGGAAAAAAAAAAAAAAAAAGGCTGTTCTAGTCTGGAACAAAAGACGAGCTCAATTAAGGAGAGAAGCTGCCAGCAAAAATACACACTTCATGAAGACATTCTAAGGGGAGTGGAATATTTGAGGGTAGTAGCCTTTCAATTTATCTGCTTTTGACCTCAAAAGCAACTAGTCCTCATTTATAGGATAACATACACTATGTCACCCGTAGGTGTATTCTAAAGCTTCACAAATAATTTTAACTTTTATCTCCTCCTTTTAAAATGCTGCATGGCTGCACTGTGGTGCAAGTGCAAGATTTGAGCTCCATTCCCAAAATATTTTACCAAATGCCTTGGAAATTGAGGTCTCTTACTCACGATACACTGCCAAGCTGAGGCCTTATCCCAGAAAGAGTTTCATGAAGCAAATTATAGAATTTTTTATGTTGCCCAGAATATGACCATACACTTTGGTGAATCCACACAGGTACTGAGGTCTCTCGAGGCCAGTACTGTATCCCCAAGGGCACTTCCAAGAATTTCTGCTGGTTTAGACCACATCTAGAGAGGGAGCTCTCCAAAACTGGGCTCTTTCCGGGTATCTTAAACTGCAATTGGTGTGATAGTGCAGTAACACAGCGCCAGGAAGCAGAAGGTGCCTTTCTACGCACACAGCACAACCTGCAGCTTCATCCTGAACTGCGACACGTTTTCAGGAGCTCTGAACCCGTAGCCTCGTTTCTCAGATATTATTTGATCTCAGAGGTGCCCTGTGCCTTGCAGCCTGCACGATCCACTTCTGCATCCCACAGCAAGTTTAAATTCAACTTCTTTCCATCTCTAAACCAGGCTGACCAGCATCTCAGCTACCAGCTCAGAAACACGCTGGAAAACATGTTAGCATCTCCTCAGGCCTCCTGCCCAAGAAGTCCCTCTGAACCATCTTCTTTCTAGTGTCCTTCACTTTCTAAAGAGCCATTTCCACCTGCTAGAGACCAAATATGATTAACAGGCCACATCTGCCACCGCAAGTTATTGACAGCTTAATACATGATGTTAGCATGTGTAATATAACAAATAAAACACAAGAGCACTTCATTATATAGGATACAATTTGGAGCTGAAAGAAATGGCCAGGACCCTCCTGGACAAGTGCTCCTCTCTCTCTTTTTCTACTGATTAGGGTTTCAGAAGCAGCTGAGGACTCAATAAAACCCCTTGTTTTTAAAATAAAGCATCAACGAGCAGATCTTTTTTATTAAATGACCTCATATCATATCTTTTGCTGCTCATTGCAACTGGTACTGATTTTGCTTTGACTTTACTCGCACCTTCACTAGAAATGGAGAAAAGCTGGGAGAAACAGGCACAATGCTTCTGAGAGTCACCAAATTTTATATCAATTTATTTCAGCAAGGGTAATGAGGCTTTCTAAATTATTTACTTTGTGCACAGGCTAAGTGTGTGTCTGCTAATGCCACACTTTTAAAATCCATGTTCTAGAATATGAATGAAAATGTTTCTGCATAATTCTAGTAAAATCCATTTCTTATTATGGAACTGAAAGATATCAGGTGGCCAAACTGTTCAATCAAAGCAGCTTGAATAAAATCGAAATAAGCACCTCACAATCAAGCAGCAGACCAAGATGTAGTCACCAAAAGTTGGCAGGTTATTTCTGATCATGAATACATTTGGAAAAACAACCATCAGGGAAGAATTTAAGGGAAAAAAATACAGTTCTGAAATTATTTTTATACTGTATACAAGAGAAATGTTTTTCTTGGTTTAAGACTGACTTGTAATTGTTATTTCCTAAGGCCCATTCAACAAGATTAATGGAGAAAAATGAACACAAAAGAGAAATAAAACGGGAAGAATCAAAGGGTACCACCTGTGCATATTTTTTCTGAGTTTTATTGCAGAAATCTAGATCGCACATGCACCCATTAATTAGAGCTACAGTAGCAACTAGTACAACTAATAGAGCAATTTTCGTGTTCAAAGAGACTTTTAGCACTTGCCAGCCATTCTTTGCTTCTGCATCTCAAGCCCTGGCTTTAAACAAATGGAGACATACATCTCAAAATAATTTAAACATTTGGGGAGAAAAAGATAAAGCAGAGAGATAAATGCTGTTTTATCATCTGCAGATCTTTGAGAGGCAACTGACTCTGCTTGTCTCAAAAAAATGACAGCTCAGACAGGAAGAGAAGGGAAAAGATTTTCCCCCCACACAGTTTACGTCTTTTTTGGATATTAGCTACCTTGTCTGCCTCATTAAATCTCTGTTCTCACGAGGGCTGCACAGCAGCCTTCACCCATTTAAACTTTCTAGTCCCAATGTCCATGATAACACAGCCTTTAGGACCACAACCTTCTTCTGACTTGCATTTTGTGGGACTGCTGGAACTCATTACGCTGGCACAGCTGAAAAATAAGCTGGGATTTCGACACACTTAGCACATTTGTAAGGAGTTTATGCTTTTAACTAAACTTTGCCACTGACTTTTCTCCCTTGACATGTGAGGGAGGATTTCTTTTAAGCTGTAAGCTTTTTTAAACAGTTTTTATAGTCAAACAGTATTTATAATCTTTGAATTCATACAGGACTAAAAAGAAAATTGTGGTGGTAGAAGGAAAGAAAGAAAGAATAGGAAAAAAAGACCTAAATAATCAAACACATGGAAATTGTAATAAAGATTTCCCTATGCAGGAAGTCCTTTTGGTTTCGCAGGCACATTGCCAAGGACAAGGAGATCAAGCAGGCTTACACTTTTTACATTGTGAAGCTGGAGATTTCAGTCTCTTGTTCATTTGCTCCCACTGGTTCATTCAGCACAGTTACAAAACTTCCTACTCCTTTCCGAAAATATTGTAGGCACAGATTACCACACAGTATTATTATTATTTCCAGTACACACATTAGTTTCATACCCTCAGGGAGAAAACTACTCAGACTTCCAGCTCAACTGGAGAAAAGGATCTTCTTGAAATTCACATTCTTTCTGAAATTCTAATTTATGCATAATGGTTAAAACTCTGCATGTCTGTCTTTGCAGAGGGAAAAAACCCAAAACACAGAAAATCATTTCTGCTTCTGCAAATCCCATCTCATATATGGTACTCAGATAACAACCTCAAAACGTTATCATCAAAAGCATACTCTCCTTTCTTGCAGCAGAGTTCTGCATTTGAAAATTCATAGAAGATTATAATTATCTTAACCCAACAGGTACAGAAAATGAATCAAGCAGAGGTGAAATCCAATCTAACTGACACGCTGACTTGAGTCTGAGCACCACAAGAAGAGCCTTCTTCATCTAAGTTGCTCCCCTCATCAGTGGGAAGGCATAGGCACCACACAAGCCATCTAAGAGAAATCCCATGTGTGCCTGATGATCAGGAGACCTTCACAGCCGCCCACTTTCCTCACTGCCTAGAAAGGGAATTTAAGGACACACTCCATAAACGCCACTTCATTAAATGCCTAGAATTTAGATATGAATTAGGAGCAAAAGTCAGGGACACTAACTCTCTCCTAGGCACCTTCAAACCTCCCTGATTCTCTTGCTGGAATCTAATGGGAAGGGAGACAATTAATTAGGACTTCTTTTGGCACCTGAAATACAGGCGTACTTATGTGAATAAAGTGGATGGGCATCTACACTTGATTTCCTCCTCTTTCCCGTGCTGTGGCCTTCTGAGACAACCACCATTTTCTTGCAAAATTAATGGTAACTGAAATTAGGGCACTTCTTTGTTGTTGTTCGCACTGAAACCAGCCACTTAGTGCCACAAATACGACTGCAGAAAACATGTTCCTCTAAGTACACTTTGCAAAGTGCCTGGGTTTTAGAAAGGCAGCATCATAAAGTGCCATATGGGCTGTCCTCCTGCTCTAAATGTGAGGAAAAACAATGTGAAAAGGGAAAAAAAAAACATGTATTTTGCTCTTGCTGTCCTTCTGGGCCTCCTGAGTCCTCCCTTCTTTCAACTGATAATAGTGAAACTACCTCATGCTACTGTCAGCAGCACAGAGACACCTTTGCTGAACAGCAAAGCAGAGATACGCGGGTTTTTCTCTTTGAAAGACTGATTTTTTGAAAAAGAAAAAAAAAAAAGAACTGTTTTCAGTTTATGTGACTGCATTCAAGTCTAAGATTGCCTCACCGACACTTGGTTTTGGATAATCCCAGTTTCTGCAAATCTCCAATAATACAAATGTTCCGTCTACTCCCCGAAGCAACAGCTCCCCCGAGCTAAAAGTACCTGTGGCTGAGCATGAACCCCGACGAGCCCTAAGCTGAGGTGATCTGCACTTCATTTCTCCTGTTCTACCAGCTAGCACTTTCCCGCAAATTAAAGAGATTTACAGAAATGTTTCTGACCAGCACTACCTGTGAGCAAGAAAATGACTAAACAGCCGCTTGCAAATATGTACCTTCTTGGTTGTTCCTGTTCAAGATTTATTCTATTTGTTTCCTACTGCCACCTTTTACAGCCATTCAGTGTTTTTTGCCTCTGGGGAAGTCATGGCATCTAGGAACAGCAAGGACAGAGGAGCCCTAACTCCACTAGCTTCACCTTGTGGCCCACTCTGGGAGGGAAAAACGCGTCACAGAGTGGTAAGGACATTCATTTACTCGCAAAGCCGATGGCATTCGCCACTCTTACTAGGGCCCCCTGCTAACATTTCTTGGTGTCTTTTTAGGCACGGAGACGCCTTTCGCACAGGGAGGAATTGCAAGGTAAGAGGATTGCAGAACTTGCTGTCCACTGGTGAAAGGTGTCTCAAAGCCGTGAGGGGGCCCCTGCTCCCCTCCATTTGCAGCAGCCAGCTCAGTGGAAGATAAGGTCACCCCCTGTGGGCCTTTTCTGTTGCTGAACTCCCACAAACCACAGGGTCTCAAGGGAGAGAGAAATTTGGGCAACTAATGTGTTATGGGTCTGTACATTTATTTTTGGGCACAACATGAACTGGGTCAGCTCTCCAGACTCGGGCTCCTGTCAGCGTGCCCCATGGTGACATGAAATACAGGCTGTTCTCATCAAGTCCAATCATCTGCTCCAGGGCTACAGCGGCACAATGCTGATCTTCCCATGGAAACTTAACCTTGCTTTGCCATAAGGAGATGTTGAGCATGAGGTTTAATGACTTCCCTCAAGTAAACCACCCCACTGTCTGCTGACCCTCCTATTAGCCTTGGCCTCATAACCACGCTAAATGCATCCTTTTGATTCTAACCTGTGTTTGCCTCCTAATTGCATCATTCCCGCCCATTATGAACAATTTTTCTCCGTCCCATATTTCAAAGAATGTACCCGGACTTCCATGAACCACTGATTTCTGTTTGTTCAGGTTAGACTAAACAAATTAGCTGTTTTTACTCTCCCTATGTAGGCTGTACTCTGTAGCCATTAGAGCAGTTCTTTCACCCTTCCTTGAACTCTCATGATCTAAGATATAACATATGCTCTTAGATAGCTACCATATGTATGGGTTCATTCAGGGTTAAACAGGATTGACTGAGTTATGGACACTGAGCACCGTAACAGTGCTCCGGACCAACCTAGTTGTTTTTTTAAAGTCTAGCTTGCAAATACATTACTTTTTCACATGACTTTCTTGTACTCTGAAGAAGCCACCAGATCCAGGGCTAGAGAAGTTTCCCATATGAAACTTTCCTTCAGATTTGGGTTTGTGGTTTTTTCTTAAGAACATGTTTGAAAACAATTTTGCTTCATCTGAACTAGTTGAAATTTTAAGGTTTGTTCACAGATCTTAATGTATATTTCCATTCATATAGGCAATTTTGCTCTTTTTCTCCTATAAAGATGTCTTAGAGCATTACCACATAAATTTGTACTTATTTTGAGGTTAGGCAATTGGAGTAGCTCTTAAATGTTTTTCTCAAGCTAATCAGGTTAGAAAGCTTTAGTTTGCTTAGACAAAAGTGAGACAGTAAAAAAAATAAAAAATATTCTCTGTCATGGCAGCATCCCTTTAAACATACATCTGTGTATTGGTATTCAAAAGAGTATTTAATTTACCCTTTTTGTGAGGGAAGAGATAGGAAGATTGCTCAGGAAGATACCCTGGGAGGAAGCATCTGTTTTTTTCTAAAGTTGTCCTGCTTTTGCTCAGTTTTACAGCTGACTCGACCAAGGCTGAAGGAGGTCAGGAACCTGGCTGAGGTCAAATTAGCTCTTTGGATTTTGCCTTCCTACATTTCGTTCTCAATTACATGGAATGCCTACAAGAACTCGAAAAATATCTGAGAATATAGTACTTTCAAATATAAATCCAGAAAAAAAAAAGAAGAAAGGAGAAAAAATATAATTGCAAAGTGTGACATGCTGGAAAGAAACTTCCTCATCAGAAATCCACTAGTCAGTCTTCTCAGAGGCATACAATAAATGCTTTCCAAAAGCATGGCAAGACTAGGCTTACTTTTGACCAACCATCCTAATAAATGTAAGTCAAATATAGGAAGGAAAATAGCAACATGTGATTCATCATCTTCCCATCACCTAACTTTTCCTCAGCCGATTTCAATCTACCTGTCAGAGAAAACAAATATGATCACCTCTATTCAAAGACAGAGGAAAATAAGGCACAGAAATGGGGGAATCCTCCTGACAGGACACTAACAGTGAGAGAGAGAGAGGCAGAAACAAGCTGCAGTCAGTCCCAACCATTAGACTTGGCCTTTTCTTTGTAGCTAAAGCCATGCCATAAATACGCACAGATACTCACATCTCCTACACTGATACTGATCTCAAGTTGTGTTTGGAAGCAACCCAAGTTTTCCAACGCAGACTCCGTTAATAGGCTGTATTTGTATCATTCCAAACATAAGAGATCCAACTTAGAAAAAAAGAAACAACTAAAGAAAACAAAACTCAGGCTATGTTCAAGGTTCAGATCCCTCCCTTTCTAACTGTAATGAAAAAGAAATTATTGGTATTACTGATACTCTGTCATCACATTCTCAGCTCAAATTCAGCCCACTGAGGGTGCTCATGGAAAAGGAGCAAGCTGATGAGAAGCTCAGCAGTTTTCTTCAGTTTCCAAGCTAAGTTAAACGCAAATTAATAGGACAAAAGGACAAAACACATCTTATCTTTTTCAAAGCAAGCACACAAGCAATTCATATACCCAATAAAAAAAGTACGTTGCCCAGAGAAGAAAACAAAGAGTGTCGTGAAAAAGAAATGGAAATAAAAATCCCTTTAGTTTTAATTGTATACAGCTGAGATGATTAACAGCAAAGCTGAGGAATATTTTGATGCACAAAATGGCAATTCCCCTTCCAAAGTTAACGGCTTTCAAGGCACCGTGGATTGGACAACCCCGGATCAGCAGGGCCTTACCAGGATCATGTGACCGGTGGAGATGTCCATGTTGGACTGGACGGGCTCTTCACACCAGGACGACGTGCTGCTCCGCGCCGACGGGCTGGGAATGGGCCCATCGCTGAACTGGGAGGAAACGCTGTTGATTCGAGACGCGTGCAGGGGCTCCGGCCGGTCAGACGTCTTCACTGCCATGCGCTGGCGACATAGCTCCTGCGGAGAGCAAAGAGACACCCTGTAACCACAGCTAGAGCCCAGCCAGCAGCAACCACAGAACGGAGGCTACGCAAGACCTAAGACGTGCACTGTATTTCCAGGGCTGGCACTGCTTTCCCCCTGGCTGCTGTGATCTTTGGGCAGCTGTCTGCTCTGCTCTCCACATTTCCTAGCAAAGCTCAGTGAATTCAAAAGCCCAGTTACGACGGTATGCATGTCTCTTCTTGGATACAGTAAAATGGTATTTTGGAGCTTCATCTCTAAAGTAGCTTGTTTCTTTCTGTAGCATTGCTCTGCTTTCTATGAACCCTCTTCTGAACTGTGAAACCCACTGAAGCTAACGGGGTTGCACAGGAGAAATGGAGACCAGCACCCGGCCCTGAACACACAACTCAGCAAGCTCCAGGCGACTGCGCCGATGGGCTCGCCCATATCAATTCTGGTTGATAAATGCAATATTTCTCTTCATTACAACAGCAAAACCACAACACTTCTTCCCTAATGTGGGGCAGGTAGTATGAAGAGCGACATTAGCAAAGAATTTAAAGCCCCAAATCTGACACTTGCACTGTTTAAACAGCTTTGGTATGGAAGGAAGATCCAAGCTATCACACACACTAATGCAAGCCATGTTAACGCTCCAAAATAGATCGCACTGTGAACATGTATTTTCAGTCACACTCATGCACAGAAGGCACGTAAAAATAAAGAATTCTGTTTATGTAGGAGGAACAACTTCCCAGGGTAAAAAAAAAAAAAATCTGATTCCAATGGGACGGACAGATCCACAGTTACAAAGTTGTCCCAGGGTTGCTTTCAGAATCATTAACGTGCAGTAAAATCTCGGAGTATATAATAAAATGACCATTTTTAACGTATGGTTATATTCCAAAGGAGAGATCCGGACGCCTGTGTCGCACAGCAGGATGGGCTGGTCCGCAGTGTGTGGACACACTGTACACGCGGTGCGGTTACACATTTGTCTCCCATCACTCATTTTGCACAGACGAGCACTACGAGCACAGTCTCTTGCCTCAGGCTAATGGAATAATAGTCTGAAGAATTCATACCGTGGAAAAGCTGCGGCCTGTTTTCTTATTCACTGATAACATAGCTGCAACCTAAGTGCCATCTGTGGGATGGCTAGAGAAAAATCTAAGACACCATGTGCGATAAAATCTTATTTTCATAGAGGAGGTCGGAAACATTTAAGAACAAAGTTGTTTAATGTGAAGAGGGGCCCTGATTCTCATGGCAGTGGGTGCAAGCGCTCAAACCGAAGTGCTGCAACTGTTTTACTGAGCCCCTCCTGCCAGCGAGCAGTGCTCCCAAATGCAGCTGCTACCTGCATCCATCAGCTTCCTATGTTTGACAATTTGTTCCACACCGTACATGAAGATTTTCCGCGTTTGCAAGGAACATTTTTTGCACACTTGTGCGAGCTTGCTTGCTCTTGCTTGTTACCTCAGTTACTCCCTACCGTTCTTCACAGGCCAAGTATTTCGGAAAGAAATAAATTAAAAAATACCCTGAGTCACAGAGATTCGTGTTAGGTCAGCTAAACTCTCACTATGAAACACGGGGCTTTTTCATTCATTACTGAAGAAAATCCATCAGTCCTGGCAGGCGGGTCTGCCCACTCCACCCCAGCTCGCTGGGGAAGGATTAGAGATTTCCATTAACTACACGGGATCAGGAAGGCGCAAACGCCACCAAATTAATACAGCATTTCTAGGCAAATAGTAACGGCCCAAGAAACAACGCAGCAGCCAACCAGTTCTGGAGTATTAGATCAAGCTCTGGCTGGAGAAGTTGCTCTGGGTATGAATTATTCGAAACGTTACTAACCGGTTTTATTTTAAAAACGTATTTTACCTGTTCCCCACCCTCAGGAAGGGAAGAGGGTTGAGGAACACATCACACGTGAGTGAGTGAAACGCCAGGAGCCCCTGCTCAGGCGACACTCCGGACACGCTCCCAAATCTCCCCCGCTTCCAGCACGGAGCAAAGCTCTGCCAAGCAAGGGCGGGAATCCAGACTCGTCGCCACGTGTGTGAACGAGGCCAGGAGCCGTCCTGCCGGCGCTCCTCAGCGCAGGCTCCATTACAAATATTTTCTAAGAATGAATTAAATTTATTGCTGTGCTTCTATGTTTAGCCGCTCGGCTGAGGCCGTTTCCACCAGGCTGCGCCTCGGTAACGTCTAGGCTGTGCTTGGGGACACTCGGGAAGCCATTCCTCATTTAAAAACATCATTTACACCTAAAAAAGCAATCATAATGCACCCGGTGAAATATGAAGAAATGATCATCCTGACCCTTCAGGCTACGATCTAATGGATGGGTTGGACATAAACATTTATTTAAAAGGTAATTTGAAGTTTATGACATTATTTCCCATCACATGGGAATTGCTATCATACTGAGGCACTTACTCTGTTTTTTATTTCCCAACATTTATTATCAAACTTATGTGGTAGTCACATGCAGTATATAATGGAAAAGTAATATCGCTGTGTGACAAAAACTGCCATAACCAAGACAAATATTCTGTAAATAATGTCCAGTTAAATGAGTTCAAAGTACAGCACAATGATCATCTGTAGAGAGCTTTTTATTTGAGCCATAATTAATAACCTTAAACAAACCATAAAGAATATTCTCAGAAATAAACCTGGACCTCTTCCAGTGAGGTTCAAAAGCCGCTCTAATACTTGGTTATCCTGATAAGGACGTGGAGAAGCGCAAAGCAGCAGCGATTTCCATAGGTGCAGCAGAGGGAATTGCAAATAGCAGAGCCCACGTGGGACTCAATCCCTGCGTGCAGAACAGGGGGGTTCCCCACATTTCAGGAGGGGCCTCAGGAGACTCGTTGGGCCTGGAGCACCGCAGGCGCCTCGCGGCCTTGGCGCGGCGCGGGCGGATGGGGCAGGTTTTCACATGGGCTCTGTGAGCTTCCAGAGATGGAGGGAAACGCGCCCTGCACTTCCACAGTCCCTGGGAAGGCTCTCGCCACGTGGCCAGAGGCAACTGCATTGGGGGATTCTCCCACTGTTTAGCAAATGGGCAGACGTGTGTGGGATGCAGAGCCCTGCTGACCTGCACATCCTCTCCAGCCTGTGCATGCATCTTGGAAGTGAGGAGGCGCCAGGGTCACCCCCGGCCAACCCAGCAAACCCCAGTTTGGAGAACTTTTTGTCTTCCACCAAGACCAACCGGTACAGCAGGTACCCATAAAATCCATTAAGAGCACAAGTTTCCTACGGAGACACCGTGGTACAGGCAAAGGTTACAGGAGAGCAACCCGAGGGGACACGCAAGGCTGCGGCGGCAGCGCTCACGCCGCGTTTCACCCAGCTCCTCCACAGCAGAGCCTGGCGCTCTGCCTGGAAGGGCACCACAAAAAGAAAAAGAAAGAAAAAGGAAGCGCTTACATGGCGCATTTATTGAGAAAGAGCACACACATTAGACAAAGAAAAAAACTATTATTAAAACTGGTGGATGAGCCCTTTCAACCTGAGCTGGCTAATATTCTATTAGAAACAAATCTGTTTCAGCTGGCATAGTCTCAAAAATGTAGTATTCATTTTACATGTGAAACAAAATTCAGTTTTTGCACAAATTTTGAACTAGAAATGCTGAAAACTAATTCTAAAGGATTCCAGGCTGCAATATATAACAAAATATTCCATAAAAACTGAGAGCAGATATAACCTTTTAAATAGTAGGTATGGAAAAAGACAGACCTTTAAAATGTTCTTTTTCTCCAATTTAATACACTCAATTGAGTATTATCCTCACTTTTCTTGAAATTAAGGAGGTGCTATTCACTGGGTGAGCTGTTGAAGTCTGCAGGGACTTCAGCAGGGATTTAACCATTTTTATGTATAACAAAAGTCATGACAGAGTGAGATTTAAAAGAAAATGAAAAAATAAGGTAAGCTCTTTTTTACGCAAATGAATCTGGGACTACAAACATCATTATTCCCTAACTAAATTTGCTTAGCGCTACTACAGGGTGAAGCAAAAGTCATTTAGCAGCCTTTGGTTTGCTTCTGCATACTTATAATGCTTGTAGGCGCCGTAAATTCAACTTTAACTTATTTATAGTGTTTGCAGCTTTGGGGACAATTACATTTTTACTACCATTTATTTTTGAGTTATTGAAACACACTTTCCAGCTTTCGTTTCATTTCAAGGTACCTTTTGTCAAAGAGTAACAAGAATTGTTTGCATGTTTGGAATATTTATACACATACTTTCTACCATTACTGGAAAAAAAAAGGTGAAGGATATTGAAAAAAAAAAGGTTATAAGCCACATTTTGAGAGAACAATCTCTGCCAGAGCGTCCAAAACAACAATAACAAATTAAGATGTAAAATGTGTTTATTTGATTGTCAGTACAGACTTGCTCTCAACGGTTCAGCTTATTGACTGGACCCTCGCATTGCACCACTACCTATATAGCTGTCTATAGGTATAGCAGCTACCTACAGCTGCTCAGCACAGGGATTTTGCTTTGTTTTCTTTCCAGGTGACTTAAATAACAGCTCTGTGACATTTTCCTAACACCCCCAATTTTGATCATAGTCTGCGAAATGAAAATTTTCAATTATTTTGGCAGTCCCAGTGTTTTCTGGTGGTGACTCATGCAGTTCTGGTACCCTTTTCTCCGTATACACAAAGAAAGGGGAGGTTATGCAGGAGGGGAAGGGCAAAGGAAAACTGCTTATATTTAAATGGGAAATGATTCCTTCTGTTTGTATTTCTTGAGTCCTGCTGGAGCAGGGGACTGGACTAGATGATCTCTAGAGGTCCCTTCCAGCCTCAACCATTCTGGGATTCTGGGATTCTTTCATTCCTTCTCTTTCATTTCACGCATTTGCAGTCTGATCCTTCAAAACAAACAAATATATCCATAATGGTATTGTATACATCCATACACGTCCAATAGACATGAACAGTTCTGATTTTCACAGAATCACAGAAAGGAGTGTGCACTGCAGCTGAAGGGAACACTTCTACTTTCATTCCTCTACTACCTCTTATCGGAGTGGTTGGGCTTCTACCTAGCCCAGATTCGTGGAGGAGGAGAGACCATTCTCAGGGCTCAAACAGTAAAGTATTTCCTTGGAATAAGGGTGTTTTCTCACTATCCATACCAGGAAGGCACAGACTCCTTTGGAGAGCATACGGCTTCCAGAAAATCAGGGAAATAGGAAGATCAGTCGTAGGTTATTATACCGTTTTCTTTTACCTATACAAAAATATAGGCGGCCTAATGGGACTGAGAGAATACAGTTTCTATCTTTGATTTCTACAAGAGTTTCTAGAGTAGTTCTGTGAAATACTTGCCTGATTTAATAGGACTTTTCCTTAAGGGACTTTTCATGTGGAAATTATACTAAAAAAGTTAGTGTTTCTTTAGAAGGATTTAAATTGGTATTTTCCATGCATGGTGACGTCGCAACCAAACTGTGGTGGTTCCTTTCAAGGTTTAAAGAGAGCACCTGGAAGCCTCCAAGAGCCACCTCTTTCCACCAGGAAAGCGCACAAACCTACGGAAAGTCACCTGCAATTTCCTCATGTGAGAGCTCCCAGGATTTTCTTTGGGTGTCCTTGAGCATCACTTCTCTTTTGCATTCTGCAAAACCAGCCCTGACTCACTACAACTACATTCTTAATCTGCAAAACAGGCCTCCCCTTCCCCATATTTTGTCCATCTTAACTAACTCAAATACCTGCTTGCAGCTGTGTCTTCATATGAATCTGAGCAGTGACCTCATTGCTAGCCCAGTGCAGCACAGTGTGGGTTACAAACAAACAGAAGCAACGACAGAACTAATCTGAAAGACCGTACAGAAGCATGTGCAAATTTATCACGTATTTTGACTTTGTCCGACACGCCGAAAGCTCAAGCAGCTTCGAGCAGATGCCAGCGCCCTTACACATAACTGCCACAAATGCCCCCTTTTCCACTCTCACCACTTATAGCTGCCTGGGGCCCAAAGAGGGCGAAAAACACAGTCCCAAGGCGGCTGTGGCTTCTCAGGAAACATATATAAAGGCTGTAGAGTCCACTGTTTTATCGCCCTGAAAACCTAGAAATGGGAGATCATTTCTGCTAGAAACGAGAATTCCCCCTTCCCCGGCAGGACTCTGCATGCGCTACCAGCTCTGGAAAAAACAAATATACAGCACAATATATTGCACTTTATGTCTAAAACGTTATTTTACCCCACTCCAAGGATTGCTATTTGCTTCTCCTAAAGCCTGCATAACTGCATTCCTGGTAACTGAGGCACTAGAACCACGGAAATAAATGGAAGAAGTCCTAAAACCTTCTAAAAACCTCAAGTAGTTCTTTTCACAGAAGGAAGCTGCACACATAAGTCATGTAATGCTGGCGTAAGGAAGCAAGCACTGAGGATGGCCCTCAGTGACAAGATTGGTTCTTTATAACGTTACCCATCACGACAGACGCAAGTGCCAACCGCTGCCCTCTCACGATTTGAGAACTGAAGTCATCGCTCTCCTCCCCTTTCCCACTGGAAATAAAAATGCAGTAACTGTTTTAGCTCTGATAGGAAGAACAAATGTAAATTTTGTAAAACAGGGTTACCAATGTAAAAAAAAAAAAGGCAGGAAGATGCTGCATTTTGGAGGAGGCAGGATCACCAACGAGGACCCTGGTTGCCCTGCTCTGCCCCAGCCTCCACCGCTCATCCACGTGCTCCACGTTTGGCTGCAGGAAGCAGCCAAGCAGCCGCCCAAGAGCCTGTGCACGAGCAGACCCGCACCCAGCAGGGTCATCTTCAACCTGCGCTGCATCAGCCCTGAGGACTCAACAGGCACCTTCTGAAACTTCTTTCTTATTAGCTATCTTATTGCATGGAA
The DNA here is from genome assembly GCF_000705375.1 of Tinamus guttatus. The sequence continues at coordinate 3,727 of NW_010583369.1, read as the reverse complement.
TATTTTTTCCCCCAGTCTTCTTTGATTCTTGTGATTCTTGCTATCTCCGGGGGTCTCAGCTACATTCTGCAGAAACAGTTTTGTGTTGCAGTTAGGTGTTGGGTGGGTGGCATTTCCTTTATTAGCCTTAAATTTTATGAAGTTAATATCACTTAATGTCTTTGCCAGGATGCTTTGCAAAAACGAGAATAAAAGTTTTACCTTTTCTTCAGTATACCGCTTATTATTTTATACACCTTTTACTATTGTACAGCCCCTTTTTAATGCTTTTAAGAGACATAATCTTATTTTTTCAACCTCTTGTCGTATGAGTTTTCCACAGCCCCGGTTGCTCCTGTCACCTCCTCCCACACTCCCTCCCTTGGCAGCATTGCTTTGGGGACAGTGACCAGCGCTGCACTCAGAGAAGCCCGAGTCATTGATTGGTATTTAATTAACTTCTGAGGCTCTCAAGCAGACAAACAAGATTATCAGCCTGCAATGCCTGGAGAGCCACTGGAAAAACAAGTTCAAACGTGGCACAGTTTATACGGGAGGTATCACTGCTGTGTATATTTTAATTTCACACTCAGAAGCCTTATGGTGAGGTTAACCAGGAGCTGCAGTTGCTCTCTCCAGGGGTGAAGGATACGTATTTACATGCTCAGGTTCTCCTTTCACTCTATGTATTGTTTCCCCACAGTACACTGGAAAGCTGTGTGGCATAACCCCAGTATACAGCATGAAGTTACACATACTCCTACTCCGAAAGTTGTATCCAGCACATTTTCCTTCTCTCCCACATGGGCAGCTAAGCTGGCCGCTGTCCCATTGCAGCGCAATGAGCCGCAGCGAGACCCCCTTCAGCAAATGATACCTTTTCACTCCAAACAAGGCATTCTCCTTTCACTGGAAGCAAGCAGGAGCTCTAACAGACAACTCGGAAATAGGTAAAATACAAGTTTCTTTTCCCCATACCATCCGGAAAGCAGCAGCACGCTCATTTTTTCCTTTTCATCTGTCCTTTTCGTGCCTAGTGGAAAAGACCAGCACATTCTGTGACATGTGACTATTCTGCCCAGCGCGTTTTGGAGGCTCAGTGAGACATTCAGCTGAGCAGCATTAGCAAATAGCTGGGGTTGGCACAACGGCTGCTTCAAACCGTGCACCTCTGCTGCTGGCAGGGAGCACGAGCCGTGGAGAGCCCTTCCTCCAGCTCGCGTGAAACACATAAACCTCCTCATTAAACAGCATCTCTGGAGGGAAAGGAGGGAGTTTCAGCAGCCAAGGTAACGTGTAAGCACAAAAAAGTGAGTTTTATCGTGACCACGATGAGCTGTCCGCGCTTTGGAGGGTAAGGTGAGCCAGTTAGGAGCTTGATCAGCTGCCAGAACGTAGCTCTGGGAAGGAAGAGCAGCCTTGCGCAGAAGGAGGAAGTGGGAACGCTCGTGGATGTCCTTGCAGGAAGGAGGGAGGGAGGGAGGCTCCTGTGCAGGCACCGCACACGGGCTGGTCGGGAAGGGCCTGCAGGTGGGTCACTCACGGGCCCAGAGCTCCTGCTGTCCCCCACGCTCCGGAGGCTCCTGCACGGCTTCTCCCGCGTCTTTGGGAAGAGCCGGGGGGCACGCTGGGCAGCGCGGCCCTATGGGTGCTTCCCTCTTCCCACACTTCCAGCACGGTGCTGGAAGGGAAGAAGGAAGCACTGATGGGCCCCAGGGGCCCTCCTAGGAAAAACAGCGGTGGGGAGAAGAGGGTTTTGTGCACAAGGGGCTTGAGGGAACGGACGGCAACCGGCCCTGACCAGGCGACAGGGCCCTGCAAGAGCCCACGGGTACCGGCTGCAGCAGCGCTCCACGGGCGCCCAATTCACATGACCTCGCTACACGCCGAAGTTAAAAACGTTAAAAAGTATTTTTTCTTCCAGGATGGTATTCTGAAGGAATAATCTGAAGGGCTCAGCAATCTAGATCAGAGCGGTGGCTGCGCAGCGTTCACAGAACACACAATAGAAGAACGTGTCAAGTCTGAAACACGGTAGCATAGCTGCTCCAGAGAGAAAAAAATCCTAACAACAGGAAAAAAAAAAAAAAAAAGGACAAAAGTGCACAGGAAAGAATCGCCTGATTATCCTTGATATTACACCAGAATCAAAAATTCCACCACTGAAGTCAGTACCACTGAAGTCAGTGCAGTTATTCCAAACAGAAATCAGGACACTTGCGGTGTGGCACTGCACATCGACACCCTCGAGCCCGTTGGGCAAGCGGGGTTACCGCTGCCTCCCCCACAGTGTACGGGCATCGGGATGGCATCAACCTCCTGGACAGAGACGATCCTCCATATTTATCCGGAAAGAGCTGGAGAGGGATGGGCTGCGCGTGGCTCTGAAGGCAGGAGGGAAAGCAGCCAGAATTCCTATGCCTAAAAGAGGGTCTCTACAGCCAAACCACGTACTAAGAAAAAACGCCTGGCAAACAAACAAACACCTTTTCCTTGGCCCGTGCTAAGTGCCAGACTCTGCTTAGAAGCTCTCTGGGGAGCAGTGGGGCGGCTTGGGCCAAACCGGTGCCAGGGTCGGTCTCAACAGCTCAGTTTGTTAGGCCAGGGGCAGCCTCGGTGCCCAGAGCAGCCCCAGCACCTTCTCCGAGAAAGGCCTGTTTGGGTAAGGACACCGGCTTTCCCAGTGATTAGGAAGGAGTCACTACATTTCCCCTCCTACTGATTTTTCTTTACATTTTCGCGTGTGTGAAACACATGAAAAACACACTGTGAGACGCTCTTGTCCTAGTTTGTTTTTTTTATTATTTTTTTGGGGTGCCTGTCCTTGTTCCACGAAACACTGAGCACAAACACGACATCCTCCACATCAGGAAACATAAAGTCCGGCCACATGGGGAGCTGGAGGTGCCAACGCTGCCTTCAACCTGCCCTTTGCACCAGCTCGATGCAGATAAGCAGGCAAACTCCTTGGAAAAGATGCATCGTTCCATTCAAACCTAAACCACGTTTTATTCAAACCTAAGCCCACATGGCAGCTTCTCAACCAAAAAGTGGCAGCAGATACACGTACACCTTCATTTTCCTTCCATGCCTGCAAAGAACCTTTTTCTCCATCTGCCCTTCCTCCAAAAAGGTTATTTTGATAAGAGGCCAAGACAGCCTGGGAAACTTTACCCTGCTCAGTGCAAGTCCTTTCTCTAACATTTAAGAATTTCCAAAAGGGTATTTATTTTAAAAAATAAGAGACCTTGGAGGACAGAGCTTGGAGGCGGAGGGGACAGCTCTTCTCTGATGGGCAGGACAACTCAGACCCACATTTCCTTGAGTGCCCCCAAATCTGTGCCACGAAAGGCTTCAACATAAGGCAAATTCTCTTCTTATCAGCTTTAACTAACTCTTTGTTTTTTCTACCCTAGTATTTTCATAAATGATTGCTATGCTGAATATACATTTTGTAGACCGTAAAGACTACCTCATATGAAGACGCGGTATTTCATATAACAATATTGCAGACAACGTATTTGTGGGCTTCTAGGAATTTATGTTAAAATAAAATTCTAATTAAAAATAGAGAAAATTGTTTGCATAAGACACGGTAACCAGATTTAAGTGGCCTTGAACAACTTTTCTAATACCTCCTGGTGTACTTTCTATTACAGATAATTATAGTTTGTCCTGCAGCTCTGCGTAGTCACATGAGATGATTATTTTTTCTTTTTTTAATGAGGACACAGAAAAAAAGATTACA
>NW_010583368.1:41255-52611 GCF_000705375.1 Tinamus guttatus | reverse complement strand
CTATGGAACATGTTAAATATATTTATGACAAGTCATATATAGATACTTTAAAAGGAAATGAATAAAAGATTATATATGCTTCATGACGCATTTTTTAATTTGAAATGTGGGCCCTTATATGCTACACACCGAAAATGTTACAAACATTTAAATTAACATAATGCTAATGATCGTAAGTGTGTCTATGGAACATGTTAAATATATTTATGGAATTCAATAAAAGATTAACCCTTTATATATGCTCCATGATGCATTTTTTAATTTGAAATGTGGGTCCTTATATGCTACACACCATAGTACTGCAGGCACCCAGTGCAAGAAATACTCAAAATCCCTGATCCAAGGTGTCTCTTCAGCAAGGTAAGGAAAATGACAGGTCAAATCCAGGTGAGAAGACAAGAGGAGAGAAACAGGCACTGTGGTAGGAGGAGATTACAAAACACAAGCCAACACACTGCCTAAGTCCTGCCACACTAACAATGATACTTTTTAAGTACAGATCTTTATATTCAGCCTCCAACACTATATACTGGAAATGACAGAAAATAATACCTATTAACTTCAGGGAACAAAGGTTATTTTGCTATAGCTTTAATCTTCGATGATCACAAATGATCCCCAAAGCTGGGACTCAAACCCTCATTAGAGCCCCAGTCACTAAACGCAGCGTTTCATTTACTTTCATGAGTCCTATCTCTTATTTTGTGGGTCAATGATCACAGGGAACAGGCTTTAGCAGGGAGGCACAGGGACTCCCACCACTGCCACTGCTCCAGACACGACTGCTGCTCAGGACTGGGGACAATCTCGGGGGGACAAGGGCAGGAATTTCCTTCGGCTACAGAGAGAACTGATATGATGGCATTTCCAAGTCACGGGCGTAAAGAGAATCTCCTGTTTTTTGCTCTTTTGAAAAAGCAAAGTATGACTTTGGGGAGGAAAGGGGGTAGTTTACATATTTATGCATGCTGGCAGTATTTATTAAGCAGCCAGTGGTTCCAAGCAAGGGGCCACAGCTCCAGAAAGGGCCACAGACCAGTAAGTCACAAGCCTAACACACACAGATTTGTCTACAGAAATGTGGCTTATACCTGGGAGTGGGACCCAGAGTATCAGATAGAAGAGGGGCTAACAGAAGACAGAGACTGCCTGAAGATGGGCAGAACCTGGTACCCAGAACCCAGAACCTGAGCAAGCCCCTCACACTGAGGCTTACAACTGTAAGTGGCTCTCCAGGGAGCATCCCAGCACTTGTCAGTCGCACTCACACACATATAACTCTCCGATCACTTATATAGGACTGGGTGCTAAATCAGCATCCCTCTACAGGAGCCCTTCAAGGATCTAGGGTGAAATTTTTTAACATAAAAGGAAATCTTTGTAGAACTAAAGAATAATTCAGGTTGGAAAGGACCACTGATGTCATCTGGCTCAAGCCCTGTCTGAACCCCACTCAAAGCAGAACCAAATTCTGAATTGGATGAAGCTGATCAGATCCCATGAGAAAAAAATGTAAAGTTTTGCTTAATAGATCATGATGCTTATATGGTAAATTCTAGTTAGGAACTGTTCTGTCCTAAAACGGAAAGCAAAACTGACAGCACAGGAGCCAAACGTCCACAATTGTGAAGTGCCATATAAAAGGAAAAGTGCTTCAAACCACTGCATTTGCCTGGAGCTAAGGCCACATTTCAACAGTTCACAAGAAAATACTACATAGTAACGCTTAGGTCCCCCGAAAACGCTGAGGGGAACTGTGTTCTGACAGCTTTTACATCTGACAGGGGATGCTTTTTATCATTAAGTCCCCATTACGCACGAACATACCACAAAAATTGGAGCAGATTCATCTCATCTCAGTCCTTCTCGAATTAGTGAAAACATAAAAGGCATTCGTTTTAACACAGGTAAACACAGAGCTCATGCACAGCATTTGTTTCGCAGAGCTCTATTTTACAGCATATCTATCGCAGGCTGGTCCACTTGGCTAGGAGGACTGAGAAGCGTCAGGGACACGGCGAGCGAAATCCCGCTGCGGCACTCGGAGGGTGTTGGCACTGCAGTGGATCCTGCTTCTCAGCACATACCTGCGAAGGTATTGCAAGCTTGTACAGACTAGCACAGAACCAGGCAGGCTTCAGGAATAGCTGGGACATGACATACTTGCTCTTCTCATGTGTCATGATCGGAGTCATTTGCTCTGGGGGGGGAGGTTTTACTGCCTCAAGTACTCCAAAAGAGGGAAAAAAAAAAAAGAAAAAGAAAAGAAAATAAAAAAAGAGTTGGGGAAACATTTCAGCCAGAAATGGCCAGGCCAGAACTACGACGATCAGACAAGAGGCAGAGAGGAGCTTCAGGAAAAGCTGCCCTGTATCTTTGACCAAATACACTTGACTCTAAATAATTCCAGCCCCACTGGAGGCTGCAGCATTTGAAAGTCAAGAGGCACTAGGCGAGCAGGACCACTTAGGGCCTGCTCTCAGGGCTGGAGATGTTTGATCGCCCCTCAAGTCCCGCAGGGTTTTCCTCAGCCCTCTCTCCGAGTCGCTCGGCTCTCCCCTTCCCCACTCTACCCCCTCTTGTTCCTGCGAGTCAATGGTTTGGTCCCCTCGGGCAGTCAAAACTCAACAGACTTGGCCTGCTTTGGTCTAGCCGACTCCTTTGACTGGAATCCACTGCAGATGGCTGCGCTGCCGCATGTGTAAACTGCATGTGGGAGGGGAGAAGCGCTTCAAGTCTAGACACTCCCACAGACCTCGACTTTGGGCTCCTTGGCAGTAGGTACGTTCTTCCTCTGCTGAAAGCTTCCCAAGCATGCGGATGGGGCAGCTGTGGCTGAAATGGGCTTGTAAATACCTTAGATGGGATGAACGGTAAACAGTGCTCTCAGGGTAGCGCATCAGAGTTCAGAGCTTCTCCCTTATGTCTGTGAGAGACCACAGTCAGAAACGGGGCTGTGAGCGGCCCCGGTGCGTACGCGCCGCCCCCGCAGGGATGCAGCGTGGGGACAGCTCGGGGACCGCAGGGACACGGCAGCGCCGAGGCCTCTGCGGCAACAGCCTCCCGGCCCAGCAGATCACCTAACACAACTGCTGTACTGCTGGCACCAGATCAAAGAAGAGCTTGAAAAACACGAACAAGCGCCCCGGCCACTCCTGAGGAGGCGCTGACATGGACGCCGCAAGCTGGAACGGCGCTAGATACGTTCACTGCGCTGCCTCCCGAGCCGCTCTCCTGAGGCAGCCGCACAGGCCCTGCTGCTTCGCAGCCCCCTAGGGACCACAAACCTTGAAGCTACTGCCAGAGAATCCCCCCATGTCTCTGGGTAAGGTCCGGGAGACACCCAGCGTCGGTAAATTCCTCTGCAACCTCCCGAGATCCTCTTCTACTCACCAATGTCGAGGACCCTCTGCTTGGCTGTGTGCTGCCGAGAGTGCCAGTACTTCCAGTATTTCAGCTGTTCCTCCCGGTTTTTATCTTCACTGAAAACAACCATGACCACACTCTAAGAAAATCAGCAGAAGTTGCATTAATTAATATGCATTCAAGATGCAAAAACACAGAAATAAAAATCCCCCATATGCTCTAATATCTCTCTAATGCTGATCCAATCACCCTACTCCCACTGTGCTTATATTGTAAAATACCACTGATCTTTATTCCTGTCCAATACTGCAGTGCACTTAAAATTTCAGAATAGAAAAAATACAGTTTTAAAATAACGTGAGGCTTAGAATTGTGTTCTTGGTAGTCCGGATAAAATATAATCATGTTCTTAGACTTAAGAAGTCTAGTTTAGGTAAAAAGTTATAATTTCCAAGTCAGGGGATCCCCAATTCCCGTTCTGACCAGACACTCCTTGTGCCTCTGGAAGATCACATTAAACTGTAAGAGCATGTGTTCAGGCTTGCCACATTTCCAAAGCCTGGCTTAGTAGTGGATGAGTTACTGGTGACAATGCTGTGGAGAAATCAGGACTTGGGAGGTATTGTCTTGCCACTGGGAGTGAAAAATGGAGGAGTGGATTATATGGATAACATACGTGCAAATGTATCCCAACAAAAATTTAGTAACTTTGCTCCAGTCATAAAAAACTCAATTTTATTCAATAATGTAATTTAAAATTCAATTAAAACAGGAGTGGTAACAAGGTTAATACTTTATCTTCTTTCACAAATAGACAATTTCAGCTCTCTTAGTCCAAATACCCTTCTTATGAGCAGGACACTTGCATATACATATTTAATGACAAACTCAGTGTCAATATTTACTGAAGTTTCCCTGAGCTCTTCAATTCAAGTGCTGAATTCCCATTGCTAAAATTGTATGATTTAAAGGAAACAGACTGAAACTTTATTGTACACCTTCACACAAGTAATAAAAGGTTTTTCTAAAAAGAGCCATTCTCTAAGTTAGCGAAATAAAAAACACAAAGCAATAAAAGAAGCTCATACTGGAAAGAAAAAAGAAATCACGGAGAACAAAATGCACTTTTTCATCTTCTTTTGTTCTAATTCTTCCCTTCAACATGAGTCATCGAGCTCATAAAAATTACTATAGAGCAGTTTCATAAGCAGAGGAACTAGTGATTGATTCATGACCCACCTTCACCGCAGTAACCCTGCATGCGCTCTGTGACCTCCTCCTCTCTACCCCTATAAGCTGAATGTCATCACCACGTCTTCTACGTCCCCTAACTACTGTTTGGGTAATGGAGGTGCATGCAAAGGATGGGTCTCGAGTCACGCACGTGCACACGGGCAGGCCAGCAGGCACGCGCTGGCTGGCCAGCTTGGAAGGATAATCACAAGTGGCAATTCAGGCTGCAGCTTTTTCCTCAAGGACAGCATTGATCTGGGTCCTTTTCTCCTATGAGCCATTTAAAAGGAACTTGCAGGGCTTTAGTATCTTTGGCACAAGCTGAAAGATCTGGCACCGCGGAGGAGGAAGGCATGGGTGGCTGGTGGAGGGGGAGAGATTTTTCAGCAGTCGTTTATCAGCTTTGGCTCAACTTGATAGTCAGTCTCATGTCCTTAGGAAACCAGGCTGCAAAGGAACTGCTATTCACATTTATAAATCATAGTTTCTCTTCTAGGAAGAGTCTCTCCAAATCTCACAGCCATTTGAAATGTACAGGCTGTCGACTGTCTCCCAGCTCGTGGTCGCTTTCACTGGGTCCTGTGACCAAAGGCACAACATTTTTAAGGTACTTCATTTATTTGTGTGGAAACACTTTTGCAGCCTCATACATATGCAGCCCTTTCAGCCTCAAGGTGAAAGCTGCAGGGCAGCAACTCTGAGGCTCGTTGTTCTCTCCAAGGTCACTGGGTTTGGATTTGCTTACTCAAAAATATTACCAGGGAAATCAGGCCTATTCACCAGTCAGATGTTACTGGACACCCAGTTCTAGTTTTCACAAGATGCTTTAAGTGAATTTCAAGCAAATGTGTGTACTTTTATAATAGAAATATTGTAAATTTTATGTCACAGACTCTCAAAGAATGGCTTCAACTCCTAACAACTTCAGCACCAGAAAGACTAAACTAGGTTTTATCTGAAAGGCACTGGACAGCATCTGCTTAAATGAATGACAGAGTTAAACAGACTTACGAGATTTAGCAGTTCTCTGATATTTTTTCACCAGAGCAATGGGAAGTTCACCAATGTCAAGCATAATACATGTGTATTTAACGTTTGCCAAATCCTGAACTAAGGCAACTATGTATATAACTGACCAGCTCATAAGACTGGACATGGAAAAAATGGACCAGAACACATCTGAAATCACCAACCCAAATAACCAACCCAAACTACATTTATCTGAAGAGCTCCACTCCTGTCTAGGAAAGAAGTCGGACTATACCCTGACTTTGCTGATCGGATGCCGGAAGCATTTGTTGTCCCCCGTCTCGCTCAGGGTGATGGCGTAGAACTGTCCCTTGTTTAAATAGGTCATGGGCCCTTCCCCTTGCTTTTGACGCAGAGATTTGGTAGCTTCTAGCGTATACTGGAAAGTGCTGTTGAAAAGACAGGGAGAGAAACACCAGCAAAATCAGTGTCACTTTTTCTTTTTGTCCCTGTTCATTATATATTTCATACATTATTTAAGCATGGACTGAACCAATACAAAGTTAATAATAAATTCCAAGAGAATGTCCCACTTCAAGTATTAAAAAGTACAATCTCTTTTTTTGCAAACATATGCCTAGCTGGACTGGAAGGCTCTTCAATCAAAGGCTACATCTTTGCTTTCTCTGACAGTAACCATAAAGTACAAGGCTATATAACCACAGTGAAAGGAACAAATGCTAAGAGGGAACACAGCATATTTTGCAGTATTACAAGGAAATCAGCTACCTCCACTGATATTTAAACTTAGAAGTGCCTCAGAAAGAGAAGTTCAAAAAGAACAGAATAAAAAAGATGCATATGGAGAATGGAAAGTCCAGCTGCTACTTTCAGCACAGGGCAGAGAAGGGACAGGAGGTTGATGTAAAGACAATATGCAATCATTTTTTTTGAGTATTCTTTTCAAAATTATTCACACAGCACAAAATACCTACATTTAATTGGATTCTACAATCAAACAACTTCCCTTAGGGAAAAAAGAAAAAAAAAAAAAAGGACAAAAACTAGAGAAAAAGAGACAGTTTTGCTTTTGTGGCAGAACAGGGATTTTAGAAAGGACCCTCCTTCAGAGGAGAACCTTCCATCAGCTCTGAGACACCGAGAACTTGAAGCGCTGAATGCAGTGCTCCCAGCCACCTCTCTCTGTATCCAGCTTCAACAGTTTCTCAGTAAAAACTATGCCTGAAGCTGTCACATTCTCTTAAATGAAAGACAACGTTTGCCTTGCAGAATAAATGTTCTCTTCAAAATAGATTTGGTCACCACAAGAAGTTTAGCGCAAGGAGTCACAGGTTGTCCACAAAAATCAGGGATGGGGGGAAGCATTTTCACAAAGGTCCTAAGCCAACAATATATTTAAGCAGAGCTAGATTAGCACCAAAAGGATGGCTATGCTTGTCTAAGTGCATCCTTAACTTCCTCGTTAAAGCAAATACTCCAGGATGCCACAACAGGGGCACATCCTCTGATTTAGCCTGGCGTGAAGGCAGCGCAGGATGAACCCAAGTCAGACACACGGTGTCCAAACAGAGCTGCCTGGGTCTGCAGCTCCTTGGTCTTCTGTGTCTTCTGTTTCACAAAGCTTTTAAAAATGTAAATCCCAGGCACACCACACCTGGCCAATTATGCAATCTTTGTGTTGTACCACAAGGAAAATTTCTTCTTGATCCCAGCTGGCAATCAGATTATGCTCTAAAGTGGGAGGACTACCATTAACCTTGTAAACTTACTGCAATCATCACTCAAACAATTCTAACCCTGTTCTGAATCTCACCATGGGTCTTAGCTAAAGCCCTCTGCAGTCATAAAGGGAACTTACACCAGGCCTTCAATTACTTTCATATTCTCTGCTTGTTTTTTTAATCTGAAGATTACATTTCTGAGCACCTCCTTCCAGGTAACTCCCTAAAAAGAAGCATTTTGCTTTTCTGAGTGTGCATGTGGAGGTTATAGTCTAAAGCTGACTTGTGTAATAGCATGAAAGATTTTAACTTCGGAGAATTGTTACTGATGACAGCACTCCAGGATTTATATACCTCCAGAATAGCAGGTGAGAACTCTTTGCTCAAGATCAGCTTCGTCTGTGTTCTCTGTATAATGACTCAGTTCTGAGCCCACTGAAGTTAATGATTGCTTCAATATTAATCAGGGAAAAGATCAGGCTATAGGAAACCTCCACTACAAGGAAAGTCATATGTCTACTCCAGGAAAAAATCATGGAGCTTTTTCCTGTTTCTAAAACAAGGGCAATCTCTCAGATATAAACAGAACTATTCACGGGCATAAAATCAAGCACCGGTTTAAAGAATTTCATTGATCACAATCTTTATAAAGTGGCTATGTTCAAATATGCCCATTTTATGCATGTATTTTTCTTTGCTTAGCAATGTTTGCAACAGATACTTTATATAAATTATTCATATATAAAAATAGTTAGAGAACAAACAGGATAAAAAGACAGAGGCTTTCCCAGAGAAAGCTACTAGCATAAGGAAACATATGGAATACTAGGAAGAACTAAGCAATTCCATAAAGCTGGTGGAAACGGTTCACCATCCTATGCATCCTTCCAACCTGAAAGGTGAGGAAGATCTTCCATGGCCTGGCTGTCAAAGCCGTGCCATGTACCCAGGGGACCTCTCTTAGCACTTTAATTCCTGCATTATACCAGGAGCTCCATGCAGAGGAGTTACAACTTTAAATCCTGCTGGAGGAAGACAGCAGGTATAAAGATACTAAAAAATACATTCCAGTTAGATTCAAAAGCTGACGCACATGGGTGCTGAGAATACTGCAAGGGCCCCAGGCCATGAAAGGCAGGGTGGGAAACGGACACAGGGAGGCTCCCCTTGATATATTCTTTATGTGATGCCAGCCAACGTATTTCAAAGGTTTTGCCATACCTGGTTTGTTCGTAAATATATTCTTCAGCCCCAACTGACACACTGCGATACTTCTGAAAAATAAAAACGCCGATTAAATATAATTTTATACACCAAAAATGCAAATGACCAATACAAGTAAAATTACATTTATTTAGAGATCCCTCAGAAGAAACCATCAGCCATTGAAAACTCAAAGTCATTCTGAACTGAGGTGGACTCTACATGATCATCAAACTGGATTTCATAGAGACAATTTATGTTAAGCTTTTCCATTTTTTCATAACCTAGCTGGTGATCACAGGAACGTAACAGAAAAACCTCTTCTGCCTTCCTGAACTCCTTGTCTACACATTTATATATTTTAAAACAAGCCTATAGAAACATAACCCATTTTGAAGAGAAGCATCTCCTTTCAAAAGAAATTGTAGTTTTTTCTAGAGAATTTGTACCATTTTCTTTTGTTTTGCTTTTGTTTAAACATATTTACATGGCTGGCTGTCCTGAAAGCCCCCACACGAATGCTGGGAACAATTTTAGTTATTACCTTGCTTCTTTGGAACAGGTGTGGGGATGCAGGCTAAAAAAATACTTCATCTGCAGCAGAAGATTCTGCTCATGTGAAACATACACTCTACAAACTGAAAGCAGATCTACAGCCACTTTACAAGAGTAAAGCACACCTACCAAAACAGAACTACACTGAGAGCTGCAGATCTGAAAAACAAGGTCTTTTTGCATAGCGTAGGCAAGAATTTTCGTTCTGGCTTCCCAAGCAAACAAGCCTGTTTGTGCCCTGCTCCGTTACGTCTTGCTTCTCCTCTTGGCTTGCCTTCTACTTGCAACTCGTTTTTGCTGAAGCTGCTCTGATTCACTGTCAGATCATTACACTTAATCTCCAGGATTTCTATTGTGATAACTACTCAGCAATAATGAGCTCTTTTGTTTCCACAAGCATCAAGTTAGGTAATTTGTAAAACGGTTTTTAATTTTACCTTATGCACAACTGTGCCACAACCCATTCAGATACTAGTGAAGTGCAAAGGTAGTGTGTACCTGAAGATCAAAAGTCAATGGTCCATGTGCACTAAAACAGATCTAAATACTGTAAGAAATCTGACATCTGGGGCACATTACACTAAAGATGCTTTCACATTAACATTTAAGTCACATTTTACATACAGGCTGTAAGTAACATTTGCAAAAACATGCAAGTGATCTACCCATCCTTAAAATTTTTGACTTACATTTTGAAGAACTAACAAATTAATCATAGCTATAAAAAGAATACAAATGATGAGAAGTGTATTTAAATAGATGGGTAAAATGGTATCAGAAGAACAGAGCAAGTTATAGACAGAGGCACCCATTGCCCCAGGGAGCTATAAAATTCTTTGGTCAGCAATTCTTTGGTATTCAATAAATCTTTTGAATTAATTTATAAGTACGCAGTCAATAATGTGTTTAAAATTGAGCAAGTATTGGAGCAAAATCATTTTTACACTGAGAAAATGTCGTTTTTACCAGATGAATAGGAAAACTAACAAGACCTAGTATTTTCTTACTCGAAACATGACTTCAGCACAAACTTCTCTTCTGGCATGTTTTGACGTTCTGCTCTGGACTGGTCTGTAGCAGCCAGTGCCTAGAGCAGTGTGAGGAGGGGACAGGCTCGTCCCCAAGGGGGACATGGGGAAAAGAGCAAGTGATGGGGGCACTTCCCAGCACAGCTTCCATCAGTGGGTGCCTGGGCCCTTCCCTCGTCCCTGCATCGCAGGCGTGGGACGACTCCGGGCTGGAAGGCCACTCACAGCAGCACTCGGTGCATGTAATTTTTAAGCAGCTCAAGGTGGGTTAAAGGCAATTGTTTCATCCCTCTCTGCAGTGAAGAGGTAAGCAGGGAGGGAGAAGGAAAGAGCACTACAGGGCAATTCATTCCCTCTACATTGGGCAAACAGATTGGTGCTGCCTCGTGGCCTCTGCATGGATGGCAGAGACAGCTTAGCTGGCAAGTGGTAGACTTTGGTTTTAAGCATATTGCAAAAAAAAAAAAGGACTAATAATTAAAATATATATATATATGCACAAACATGATACCATAGATTTTGGGATGCAAGGCCAGTTTACAGATGTAATTTCCCTTTCACTCCCAAGTCTCACACCTTTGCACATGTGCCAGCAGTTCGTAGGGAGCAGACTGCTGGTTTGGGTGCCTTTCAGCCCCCTATCCCATAAAAGACCAATGCTCCGGAATCACCCTGCACAGCACCCCGGGAATGCCAGCTGTGCATTATCACTGCACTCCCACAAAGGGTCCTTTATCAGCAGCAATGAAATAATGTGATTTGATCATGCAGAGTCGTGTTTCCAGAATGGGCTTTAGTGATTTTTCAATAGCAAGCTAGATTTCTTCATTAATCATTCATTCAGTTGACCTAAATGTGTGCTTCCATATCTTAATATGGATTTCACCTCCAGATGTCCTGATCTACAATACTTGTTTAGAGACAGTTTACATTTTTATAAAAAATACACAAAAGCAGACACTAAGTTTCTCCTATGTTTTATCAGAGTAAAAGCTTTAAGTGTTTTTTTTTATTGTACTTGTGTATAATTAATAATTTCATGGAGGAGGAGGAGAAAATCCAAAGAGTAATTTACCATATAATATCTCTAATCATTTGCAGATGCACTATCAGCATTAAATGATTTTACCTTTTTATAGTTCTGGCTTGTTTGCATTATTCTGCAGCAACCAAAAGCAGCCAGAGGGTACCTGCAGCATTTTAAGGCTGAGTTTATAATTACTTGCCTCAGCATAATAGTGCAAAATAGCTACAAGGCAG
>NW_010583368.1:26306-41200 GCF_000705375.1 Tinamus guttatus | reverse complement strand
CTGCGTGTTAACCTTTCCATTCCCATCCAGCCACCTAATTCTATTAGTTTTGCTCACTTACCCCCAACTGATGAGCAGTTTAGCACAACAGCTTCTGATAAATTATTTAGGTTTATCTAGCAGCAGAGGCCCACCCTGCTAACATGCACTTTCAGGAAAACTTTCAATTTCAGAAAATTTTTGAGAATTTCCCAGATGCAAGATGGCTGTTAATTCTTCTGAAGACAGACCTTAACAACCGATTTTCTCTCAGAATGGCAACTATTCTCTGCTTATTCTTTTCTTATTCAATATGTCTCACTCTCCCAGTTTCCAGGGAACACAACTTGGGACCTGCCTTCTGAAACATCTCATGATGCTCCTCTACAATCAGAGGGCACAAGGAAAGAGAAGCACGTGGCAAGGAGCAGAGATGAATTTGCTGAACTGGCATTACGAATCTCCTTGCGATTCTTGCAGACGCCTCAAATCTACTTGTCCTGTTTGCAGCTTTTTATAGAGTTCTTAAAGGCTAATTGGAGGTGCAAAACTCACCTCCGTTCCTCCGTCTTTGAAGGTGTCACTGTAGGTACTGTCCGGAGTGCTGCGCTGGTCCTCTTTGAGATAATTTGTGTGGGGTGCAATGTTGGACACTTCGTACGGTTCAAAGATAACCCCCCGGTGCTCCTCATTTTCTCCCCTTGCATAGTGTGCTTGTGGGGTCATAAAAACAGGGGTGAACTCCTCCGCTTTGACCACAGTCACTCCAGTCCCTGTGATGGGCGTTGAGCTCCCAGATACATTTGCGTTGTATTCCCTTTTGGATGACTCCAAAGGATCTTGGTTTAAGGAAAGGTTAACAGGAACTGTCTTCAGGACTTGCACACGGTTCTCACCCCCACTCAAATTACTCTGAGCTTCCGTGGTATTAAGACAATTTCTGTGAGACAAAAACAAAACATGTTATGAGCTGCCCTGATAGAGCAAATCTCTTCCTTACATAACTCGATGTTCTTAGATGGCAGGGAAGGAGGTCGGTGCATTTACAACCGTGATAAGCCATTGCCATAACAAGTAGTACTTGAACAACTATTAGGCAAAAAAACATTTAGAGGTGAGTAGAAAGGTCTGGAAGTCTTTAACAGCTAGGAAAGGACAATGCATTTGATTTGACCTACAACAGATATGATGTAGTATGACAAAATTCTGAGTATCCACAGTAATTTTTGCTTTGTCTTCTTATTTGGATGCAAAGTTAGTTCACCAGTGCCTTCAGGCACAAAATAAGCATAAAGAGTAGTATGAAGTATGGATTACAGACTGTAGAACAATCCCCAGGTGAAACAGAGAGGGGGAACGTCAACAGTAAAATTCCTGTGGTGTGCAGGCTCCTCCGGGCAGTTGAGGGGCCACCACTGTTTGCTACTAGCCAGGTACTTCTGCAAGAAGGTACCAAGGAATCCCCCTGCATCCGAGCGGATCAGGAATTACAGTGGCTGCGAGGGCACTTCCAGCAGAGCCCCCACGTCTCTACCTGGGGCTGCTGCTGCTGCAAAGGAGCTGCTTGTTCACAGTAGTGTGCTGATATAAAATTGTCCACTCAGAAAACTCTTAGTAGGTATAACATTCTGCTTTGTTTTCAGCCCAGGAAATCTGCCCAGCATTACAGTTCCTTTCAGCCTGCTGAGTAGGGCTGAAATTTGAGAACAGAAAAACATTTTGAGGGAATGAGTTTACTTTATCTGCTTCTAGAAAATATGTTAAATAAAATCGTTCAAAACAGGTTACTGAGGACAAACTACCCTTTTTTTGCTGTAGAAAAATAAAACTGAAATAAATAGCCAATAGCCTATTAGCCTATAACCTAATTTTACTATTATCAGCAGCTGCAAAGAACAAAACAAACACAGACAAACCATGAAACTCTGGCCTAACCTTTTGCTTTCATGCAAATATCACATTTAATAATCCTGTTTAACTTTTTAATAAATTAAAAAGGAGTAAAGTTTGAGTTTTCCTCCCAATACAGTCTTTCTTCTTTTATCTTTATAAAGAAAACCATAAGCCCTGAGGCTATCATAGTTCCTTTAGTTCACAACTGATCAACATTGTTACTATTTGGGCGTATGATTTTGAATAATACCGTACCTTTTATCTTGGTCTTCTTGATTATCACTCACTTTGTTAACAGACAACAGCCTTTTATCTCTGGGAACCTGAGAACAACACAAGGCATAGTCAGGTAAATGCAACTGTCAGATATTTGCAACTTCAGATTGGTCTTGTGTAACAACTGGAATATGTAACTAAATCTGTGTTGCCTGATTCACAGCTGCTTTTCTTTGGGAGATTGATCAGAACACAAAGGTAATTTGCAAAGAGAAAAATGTGGAGACTTTTTTTAGCTCTCAGGTGCACAAAATTCCAGAGCAAAGCACTCTGTTTTTGGACATCAAGCTATGTCAAAATCCAAGCTTATACTCACAAACTCACGCACACTTTCACTGAATAATAAAAGATGTGAATGAAAGCATGTTACTGCTTTGATGAATGTTGCATGGAGACCATTCTAGCTCAGAGAGAATGAGAGTTTCCAGTTAAACCACAAGATTTTACTGAGAAAGTCCTCCACACAGGCAACACCAGAGAACACTGACTTCCGCTTTGCTGGGAGCATTAACAACCATGAAAAGTAAAGACTGAGTCAGAGCTTGCCCCTCAATTGGCTCAAAATTCACAATAAAAGTGACTTGAGCTGTTTTCCCAGTTTGCTGTTCCCCGACACTGGCATAGATAGGAAATCACCAAGCACAAAGTTGCTGCCCTGTGGTTTTCTGTGATTTTTTTCTTCCTTTTTTGATGAACCAGCAGTTTGCGAACTAACACTCCTAATCTGTTTTTCACAAAACAAGCTATATCCACTCCATCACAGCAGTTAAATGACAGGATTGCAGAGCAAGGATAGACCTAGAATGGGCTAAAATTGTGCCTATTATCTCTAAGTGCTTTAAAGAAAGATCAGGAAACATCTCAACTTGGAGAAAAAGCAATACCACAACGCACTTTAATAGACAAGGTTAACACCAGCTGTTTCTGCAAGACAGCAGCAGAATCTAGCCAGAGCCCTTCCTTCTAGCAGGGCCTTCCTCCCTCCCTCCCTCCCTATTAAGTGTTCTGCTAGTTAACAAAGCTCCTTCCTATATTTTCCAAGTGAAATCCAAGCCACTGTTCATACCTGTTGATTTCCTTGTTAAGATCACATATATACCCTTGAAGGAAGGCCAGTGTTTAGGTAAATATCATTATATGAAAGAGAGAGAAGGGAAAAAAAAAAAAAAGAGTTAAGGTCAAACAATTCCCATTGACTGGGAAAAGTACTTAAGAAAATTACCCAGCATGTCAGAACAAATAAGCCAGGCAATAAATCTGGGCAATTTGAGAGTCTTGGAGTCCTGTACACTGGAAGTCCTCTTTTACACTGACACAGTACAACACCAAGACTCAGGTTAGGTTTAACTTCCATTTTGAGCAAATCAGCAAGACTCATCCTTTTCTGCCATGTCAGGCCAGAAATAGCTATTTCTGAGCGCGTTGCAACTGTCTGAAACAAGGAACAGGACACGTCCCGTGGAGCACAGTTCTGAGGAGGAAACGAACTGTTCTCTGTTCTTCAAAAATCAGAGATTAATGAACTGCTACATGTAGTGCAAAGGTATTACTACAATAGAAACCAACACTAGATTCTCTTAGACATCCTGCATTTTTGAAGCCACATAACTTCTTAGCTCTGTCAAGAACAGGATCTTTCTTCTTTCTCTTTAGGAAAAGCCTCTATCTACTGATAACAATACACAACTGCACCAACTGTCTCTTGAAATATAGTCGGTAAAAAAAAACAATATTTAACTGTAGGCAAAATGCCATGTACTGCAACAGTTGAGTGAAATAAACAACTTTATATTCCACTACTTGATAGGCAACACCATTTCTTGTTTGCAGTGTATAAAAAAGTCAGCCTGGGTTTCAGAGCGGAGTGACTGCATTACAGAGATACAGCCTATAGTGTTCTCCTCTTATCTCAGCAGAAATCTCAGATATATCCTACTTAAATACTACAAAATACATTAAAAAGAAGCTGCTCTCAAAATTGTGCATAAAGCCCTGGGCTTAGAACCTGATATAAACCCAAACTGTATGTCAATGCTTCCCCTATAAACCAAATTAGACTTTTAACTATGTGTCCAGCTCCATTTCTGTTCCCCACCTTTCTACCTAGACTGCACGCTGCCAGTGCAAGGGCTAGATCCCAACTTATAGCTTACATACAGCCTATTGCAAATAAAAATAATATAGGAAACTGATAGATGGGATAAGTCCGCTAAAGAGCAAACTAACACATGTGCATAATGAAACAGGAAAGCAGACATTTACAGATGAACAAGGCATCCTCTTTCCCATTTTTAAATAATATTGCAAGAATAAGAGCACAAAAAATAAGGAGGGGGATTCTTCATGCAAGGCTCTTAGAAGGGAAGAGGCTGTGTTGAAAAAGAAATCATGGTGGCCAATTTAATATGAAAATTCTGATTTTGTTACTTTCTCTCCAGAGCTAAACACATCAAAATAGCCTCCAATGGGCTTTCTTAAGGGGAAGGCAGGCTTCACACAAGTGTCACAGGGAATGCAGGAGGCCGTGACTGCTGCCTTTCAACATGGGCTTTCCAGGCCTCTTAAGAGCAGGTCCCTATTAGTGAGGAGGAATAATGATGGAGTTACCTACTTTATAATAGTCATACAGCAGGCCAAGAGCAGCAGCACTGTCCTCGTCACCATTTATGCTCATCATAGCCTTGGTAGCTGCAGTTAAGGGATTCTCCAGATACGATTTCCAGGCTTCATCTTCGCTGGTGTAGGCTCGTCTGGTGTTGAATGAAGTGTCATTTGGCACTAAGGCCACGAGTCGCTTGTTACTGCAGAGACAGGAACAATAAAATGGTGACTCAGAAGGGATTATCTCATTTGTAATTCACAAGGCATGCTAAAGAACACCATATAGCTGAATGACAGCGATATATCAAGCAAGTATCTCTATTAAACTTGCTATTACAAGTACTTAGGTAGATATTAGAAAAATTTACTGGCTATCATCAGTACTTAACCATTTTTTTAAATGTGTGCATACCTTGCAGCAATAATTCACACATATTTTTCTGTTGTTATACTAATAATTATGACTACTAGAAATAATATTTATAAATTGGAAATAATACGCAAAATAATATTGGAAATAATGTATCATATCAATCACGTAGTTACAGACTCAGGGCAAACAGAGGGCAGACTCTGAGAAATTGGGATTTGCAGCACAGCAGCTTCCTCCAGCCTCAGAGAGGTGGAAACTGCTCAGCACCTCATGGCATCAGGCAAGGAGCGGCTATGGCTGAAATTGCCAGTATAATGGGGAAATGGACACAAAGACTAAAGGACCTGGTTTTTAATACCTCAGTAAATTAAGGGATAAAAAAACTATTCCGAAGGAAAAAAAAAAAGTAGCATCCCTACAATCCAAGTTAGTAGACAAACAGATTGCCAGGGAAAAAGCGGTTGAGAGAGAGGCGTTTTTTTACATGTTGCAAAAGCACTGTCAGGTTTTGGGTCAAGTTACAAGGATCATGCTGATGCTTTTAATATGTTACAGCTTAAAAACTGATCCATTTTAAGAAAACTACAAAGAAGGTAGAGTTACCTTGGACTTAAAGTACTGACATAACTGGCCAGACTAGCATAACTTTCATATAACTCTTTTGCTCTTTCTGAAGGGGAAAAAAAAAGTCTCTCCTTTTTGTTCTGCTCTCCAACTACAGTGGTCCCATGTTCCAGGCCTCCCAGAGCAAATTTCAGAGGCAGCAGCAGGAGGCCGGGCTCATTCAGGCAGTGCACACCAGAGCCTCGTATCCAGTCTGAGAATTCCCACTCCTCCTGGAAGGAGTCTCGCCCGCAGCCTTCGGGCGATGGGAGCCGGCAGGCCCCGGGGGCGCCCGCGGCTCCGCTGCCGCCCGGGCTGCAAAGCGCATTTTGTGTCCGGTAAGGAGGAGGTGGAGGTGCAGATTATCATCTCTATGGTACATAGCCCTGTTTACGAGTTATTTATTTAATGGAAAGCAAAATAATCTGCCTGGTACATGGAGCAGAGTTTTATGAACTCTAGGGGGAAGTGGGGGGGGAGCATTTATTAGCTTCATATCACGAAATACACACAATGATTACAGATCGGATTTTTCCCTTTCTTCTAAATTATTTGGATTTTTAGGAGCCTCTGTTGATTTCCAAACACCTTATTTTCTCCGTGGCCTTTTGTTGCCCCTTCCTGAGATTTCTGCCCTCGTGCTGGCCACGCGTGTATCTGCAGTGCTGCAGGTCTCCCCTGGCCACACGGGGAACGCGACGTGCGGGGACCCCGGGCCGCTCTCCTCCTCCTGTGCTAGTGCCCGCAATGGAGCAGCCTCTCGTGTCCGTGTCATCATCATACCCGATTTACAAGCGCTACGGGACAGCTGCAAGCTGCCCTTTAAAAACACCTTTTAAACAGTCACACGGTACTCACCCTGCAGAAACAGTGGCAAAGAGTCGATCTCTAACCTGGTAGAGACAATCTGAGAGCAGTGAGAGGAAAGGGCCGTTCCTGAGAGGTGCTGTAAATGAAGGCACCTGTTTGGGGAAGAGCTAATGCGAGGGAGACGGATGCCCTAAGCCACCTCTGAGCGAGCGAGCAGCCGGAAAGTGGGAGCTGCAGAGACCCAGAGACTCCCCAGCACCTCCCCACAACCCATTTTCTTTAAAAGCCAAGTCTTTGCATTAAAAACTAAGTATTCTTCTTCTCTGGCTCCAGAGATAGCCTGCGACATAATCACCTGACACCCTCCCGGAGGTGTTTGCTCTGCAAACAGGCTGAAACAAAAGCAGTCAGAAAAGTAAAAAACTTCCTCTTCGCCCCCATGCCTGCAATCAGCTCTGTGGGAGGTTAATGGTCAGCCCTAATTATCATGATTTAACATAGTCAATCATTTCAAAGATTATATCCAAAGCAGTCAGCCAAAACAACCCTTCTTGCTCAAAGAAAACTGCTCCTTTAATTAAGGTCGTAGGGATGGGAAGGAGGGTTTCCCTTGAGAAAGGGGGCTTGGGTGGACACATGCCGGCCCCCTGCTCCTTTGCTGGGACCTCCCAACCTCCTGGCCGGTTCCTGCAGAATGTGGCAGGGAGCAGCCCCAGAGACACGAAGTCCCCCACAGCTCCAGGGGCTGCTATAACGGAGCCCGCGCTGCCTTCCTGCCCCGGGAGACCCTTCCCGAGGTCCAAGCACAAAAGGTGCTAATTCCCTTCCAAGGCATCAGTTAAGTTCCTAATGATTGCCAAATGCACTTCAAATTCACCTATGAAACTGTTCAGTTTATCAGTTTTATGTTAAAGACTGGTAGGTACTTAGGTGTCTTAAAAGCTGGATTTCCCCAGCACTTGAGCGTTTGTGTTAAGACTAAGCTTCAGCTGACCTTTAGTTTTGCAAAATCTTTTCTCCCCAGCAGTTTAGTACGAGTTGTCTTGTTTGTACCAGCCTTGCATGATTTATGGTCTTTGCTCTTAAGAGAGGAAATAGGTAAGATTTACACATTGATACCAGGTATGGTGATTTGGCACTGGTACAATGATACTTCTGAACTTATTCTAAGATGAAAGTTCTGAAATTTTATAAAAGTAGATATTATAAGACTAGTGTACAAACAAAGATGTCCAAAACTCTGGTGCTCAGTTTGCCTTTTGAGTTACTGCAATACAACAACACAAGGACAGCTGTATTGCACAGGACTCACAAGGATGGCTATGTTGTACTCACTTTACCATCCTAGAGTCAATCAGTAATGGAACGAGGTGTTGGCATTTCAAGACCTTCTTCAGATTTGAGATAATGAACTTTCATCAACCACCACTTGGGGCTATGAAATCCCACAACAGGCACATTCTCATGTGACTTGATACAATTTACAAATTAACTTTTATATAGTCTTAAATATCCATTAATACATTCACAGGCAATGGGGAAGGGAGGCAGCTTTGTGGTTGGAGCTTGCTTGTTATTCGGGAATATTCCCAGAACCTCCTCCCACCCGTCCATGTCCTTCAGCCAAGGCTGTGCCCACGAGCCCTCCGTTGGACGTGCAGAACTCGTGCAGGCTGCAGCTCATGGCTCAACCTGCCCTGAACCCAAAGAGAGGGCTGCAACCCAAGTACAACCCACTGATCTAAGAGGAGGAGCACGCGCACCCAAAACGAGAACTCCATCCATCCTGGCATGGATAAAACCACAGGTTTGATGCATCTATCTCTCCTTGCCTACTAATAACTGCTGGGGCAAGGCAAGTACCACAAATGTGCTGATATGTGAAAATATCCTTAACGTGGATGGACGCAGACATAATATAGCTGGGAAACACCCTCCTCCATCACCTGCTTGGCATAACACTAACTGCTGGGGCAAGGCAAGTACCACAGATGTGCGGATATGTGAAAATATCCTTAATGTGGATGGACGCACACATAATATAGCTGGGAAACTGCACTTACTCTACCCTCCTCCATCACTTGCTCGGC
This sequence comes from Tinamus guttatus, assembly GCF_000705375.1. The sequence goes on along the minus strand of NW_010583368.1, from coordinate 32,575 downwards.
ATAACAGGCTACACCATTTAGTGCACACCACTGTTGCAAAGCACCCACATATATCAACATAACTGGAGAGGGCAACAGGGGCTCCTGCTGGTTTAGCTCCTACACCAGCACATCAGGACCACGGGACACTTTTATCATAAACTCCTCTCTTGCTGGGTGACACGAAGGTGCCCAGGTGACACAAGGCACCTGTCTCCAACCTGGAAACCCAAGGCAAGACACAAATTTTCAGGTGAGATACTGGCAAAAGAGGCTACCTTTATAACACCATGTAGACATGCACCATGCCACATTGTGTGGCCTCATCCCTTAGCCACACAGACCCAGGATCTGGATGAAGTGTGCTGTGATCTACAGTGCTATGGAAAGAAAACCTGCCTGTTTAGGTGTTCCTGCAGCGCAAAATAATGGGGAATTTTAAAATGCCTGTATTTCACTTGGTACCACACCAGTTCAGAAACACTCCCTGCCACAAGTAAGAGTTGGGAAACATTTCCTGTTCAAATTTGACATCAGAGAGCAGAGCATTGTCACTTATAAACAAGTGGATCAATAGCTCTACAACCCTTTAGCAACAGTTTAGTTTCCACTCAGACAATTCCCTGGGCACCTATACGGCTACTCTAAAACAGATTTAAAACAAATATTCCTAACATATGCATTAAAACCAATGTTGTACATGTGAACTCACAGGTACAAATTAAACTACTATGACCATTTAAAAAGCAGCTAAAGGACAGATCCCCTAGAAGCTGGAAAAGCTTAACAAAATTTAGATTCTAGATCTTCACTGTCTGTCTGTGCTCATGATACAAAGAACAGCAACCCAAAAAGCTGGCCTTAGTCCTCCCAGTGCTTGAACACATCTTGGATTAATGATTCTAAGGTTAGCCCGAGCCTACCCTCAGCACACTGCCTTGCCTAAACACCAAAATAAAATAAAAAATAAGGTTGTCTCACAGCAGGTTTTCATTTATTTAGGTTTTGGTTTTTTTAAAAAAAGGAAAGTTTAGACTCCTCCAGATTTATTTTCCAATTTAAAAGTCAGTAAAAATCTTTGTTTCACTTAGGCAGTAGTGTTCAGTTTAAGCCACAAAAGAGCATAAATATTTAACAAACAGGTAAATAACGGCTCTTGTGTCTTGCTATTTTATCTGCCATAGCCCAGAATTCCACCTTCCCCAAGAGCACGAATACATCTCCAAGATGCACTTGGCCTCAGCCACAGAAGCAGCTTGGAAGTAAAGAGAAATCGAAGCAGTTGGACCACCAAGAAACTAGAAGATAAGACGCCCTTTGGCCCAACCAGCAACTCAAACGAGGGGAAAAACTCCCATTACAGAAGTAATTTTGTCTACTAATGAATATAGGCTTGGGACTCTTGCAGTTTTGGGGCAATTATTCTTTTTGAGTGCAAGGACAAATACGAACAAGATCAGGCCTGTTAAATGATTAAAATAAATGATTTCACAAAACAGTCTGAGACGAAGTAAATTATATTGTGAGCAGAAACACTCCTATAGTAAAACAGACCGGCTAGGCAATTAGATGCCTACTACAAGTTTTATTTGGTTTTATTCAGAAGCAAAATAATTTAAACATGCAATAATGATTCAAAAGATTAAAATAAATAGGTGATTCATTAACCTTGACCAAAAAAAAAAAAAAAGAAGTATGTCAAAGTGGAGTTACAAGAAAGGTTAAATACCCACAGTAAATGCCTGCTGAGGACTATCTCAAGTAGTCAATTACTCCTCTTGAGAGAAGCTTTATAAACCTATGCTCTTAGAGACTACTTTGGTTGACTTTAATTAAACTAATTCCTAAGAGACTATCATTCCTATTAGTATACTGAGTCGCCTACTCTTTTTCACACTTTTACTAAGCAGAGAATAGTCCCCAAAAAGGCAGGTTTTAACATATTTGTAAAACAAAAACAAACAAAGAGCAACACCATGACACCTCCTTAAAAATATTTATATAAAAAAGAGATATTTTGGAGCTCGCAACTGGCCTGAGAAGGCTGCAGGGGTGAAGGGCACGGGCAGCAGAGGAGCTGCACGGACGAGGCCGTGCTCCGCTTCGCACACGGGGTTGTTTTAGCTGACTCAAAGCAGCCAGCGGGAGGCTTTAAAGTGAGAAGCAGGTCATGGCAAAGCTCCCTGAACCCGCTGCAGTTTAACCTGACCCTTAACCCGCGGCCCTTGCTCATTCACTGCTCGCAGGAAAGTTAATGGGGATGTAACAGTCTCTGCGCTGATAGCAAAGATTGCTGCTCTTTTCAAAGCATAAAACCTCTTCCACGCTCAGAAGGGAAACACGGCCTCAACGGCCGAGCAATCCTGAGGGCCAGGATTTCCCACAATATTGAATAAATAAATAAATAATCACCAAGTACCAAAAATACACACAACAGCCAAAACACATGAAAATAGAAGACGCCATTGCCTTCCACGGCTATAAAAATGAATAATCTGCGGAATCTATGGATACATAAAATCTTTAACACTAGGCTGCTAATCCCCAGTTAGAGGTATGTCATAGCATTCAACCTCTACGCATACAATATAGTTTAATTAAATATTTAATAAGTAACAATTACTTTCTTTATAAAGCTGGTACAATTTAAAAGGAGAGTATGACAGTGTCCCAGGATGTTAGCACATATGAATTATTTAACTACTTTCTTTTAATTGACAACTATTGTCCTAATCACCGATTCAAAAACTGCTGAAGATTTATCCCACGATGAATTGCTAGAGCAGGATTTGAACATGCAGGTGGGATAGGGGGGTACGTGTACACACACATAAACAGCAGCTCTGCTGGCTGCTTTACAATCCCAGGAGAAAATACTATATTGAGGGAAATACCAATGGTCTGCAGGGAATTGGCGTTTCTGAAAAGACAACACATGTCAACTGCTGTAATATCATTTCCCCTTCACGTGTCCTCGCCAAAACAAGAAAGTCGTCTCTGCTGATCTCTGCTGTAGTTATGTGATCACTACAATCAATGAGTGGCCTGGGAAAACCGCCTCCCTCCTCTTCTGCTTTGATCTTTGGCCTGCGCTCAGGCTCCAACTTTAGAGAGGCACCAGAGTTACAGAAAGATGTGATTGTCCCGTTCCCTTAATTCCTCCCAGGGAAGCTTGTGGGAGAATTTTGGGGGAATATCCAAGAGAGCAAGTCTGATATTCGAAAGGAACAAGCACTGAACATCACTAGTTACTCTGTTTTTCCAAGCATTCCTGGATGAGTAACATACTGGAAAATCCAGCCCAGTGGATGCCCTAAACTGAACGTTCAGTAGTGTTAAAATAATAATAATAATAATGAACTGCATAGTGTGTGGCCTAGTTACTACTGAACATCAGCTGATGGGAAACATATTTAGCCTTCAAAGAAAGGATTAAGTAGAATTCACAAAATCACACTGCAAGTACTTCTGATGTTATATTACTGGATGCTTGATTTAAATATTATGGAGGCAGCAACTGCATTTACAACATGAGGGAAAGATAGGAACCAGGGGGAAATTACTCTGTAAGAGCTCAAGAAAGACTTCAGCCACGGACCAAGCAGCAAGCTGGATGTGAACGTGCCTACACTGCCAGAGGGGAGCAGGTCTGAACCCATTCCCACCTCCAGACTTGCTCTCCACTCACTCATTCACCGCCAAGCACAGGCTCGGGAGCGGGCCAGGCTGCCCCCAAACCCTCCTCCCTGCGGTCAGCCCGAGCGCACGGGGCAGCTCCAGCTCCTCCCGGCAGCGCGGGAGCCTCGGCACGACGGCTCACGGCCCGCGGGCGCCTAGCGCAGCCCCTGGGGTGGCCACCTCTGAAACCCTGCCAAGTGCCATGGGCACCACAGCCAGGAAGTACTGAGCTTTGCTGGTGCACTGCAGCCACCAGTCTGGAGTTCCTCAGGTGGCGCAGAAGTCACTTCTGCTCGTACAGCAAGAGCACAACTTTTCAGTCTACAAACACCAAAGGGAACCCTGCATTCCTGACACCCTGACGAGTGGGACTCCCTCCTCCCTGCCCTATGCCTCCTGCCAACTACCACGTCCCCAAGGTCCCCTTGTGACAGCTCTGGAATCAGATGCTAAAAGGAGCAGCTGCACTCCATCTGAACTGCAGTATTTCAGAACAGCCATTAAAGAAAATCCCACAGGGACACCTTTTTCTTTCTGCAGAACCTCTAGATTAAGCAGTGTTGCCCCCTAGCCATTGGCTTGCACCCCCTCTACTGCACCAGGATACTGCAGGATAGCGTGATGAGCCCAGGCTGATGAAAAATATCCACTAAAAAGAACCTCCATGAGGACCAGCCTATTCGCAGCCCTAAACTCCTCTGACCCAGTTCCCCAAGAGCACAAACAGCTCTGTTGACACAACCTGGGGGGGAGGAATGGAGGCAGGAACAAGTGGTCACAGCCTGCTGGAGTCGGTGCTACACCTGAAAAATGCATGTGAAATCATGCCTTATCTCCTCTGACTGATAGCTCTCTGCGGAAGAAAGCAGGTAAGACCTATCTTAAGCACAAGGACTCAAGACAGGGAGATACGCACAGTATCTTAGGGATAATCTCCCCTTCCAAGCTCCTCAGATTCTGTAGCATTTCCCCCGAGCAACCACCTTCCTCCCTTAACGGGGAGGGTGCAGGTAGCGTTCAGAGCCCGCTCCTCCTTCCTAGGCAGGACACTGTGTTCCGGGCAGCCCCGCGGTGCACAGGGACACACGGCCGTTCCGCAGCACTGGGAAAATCCCACGGCGAGATGAGCCGGGGTGACGGCCTCCTGCTCGCAGCACCCCACTGCTGCCACCTCCTCGCCACCAGCAGAGAACTCCCCTCGCGTGAACCCCACCAAAACGTGTCCAGTGACACTGACAAACCAACTGACCTCCACATAATGAGCTTCCCTACCCGGTTTCGCCCCGAGGGGAGATTTGTTTTTAAGTAAAGAAAAGGCCATGTGGGGGAGAATAATGTACTACTCTCTGGATTAGGCTTTAATTGAATATAATTAGAACCTAAAAGAGAAAAGAAAAGAAAAGAAAAGAAAAGAAAAGAAAAGAAAAGAAAAGAAAAGAAAAGAAAAGAAAAGAAAAGAAAAGAAAAGAAAAGAAAAGAAAAGAAAAGAAGAAACCTTCCCAGGCAAATCACCCCCCCAGTCTGATTTTCTCACTCCACCTGGCCATCTTTCCTGAAAACAAATGTATTTGCCACTTCAGGTCACATTGTCTACGGAGGCCAGGGGGTTTCTTTACTTTTGATTTCCTATTCAAACTGCAGGCTACTGCCTATCACTTTTCCAAGCACTTCCGAAGAGGAGCAGCTCAGGACATACCTGCAGCGGGCTTTTGCACTGGGGTATATGCTCCACAGGGCTCCGTGTGAGCCTCACAGCAGTAACATCAGCAGGGCAGCATAGAGCAGAGCAGGGAACAAAGAGCATTAATCCATTCCCGCCACACTGACACCATTGGAAAGGACGGACGGTTCCATAACGTGCCAGGCCCACGAGAGGAGCGCCGCAGCTTGTGGCCTTGCACACAAGCTGGGCTTCCACTGTGCTCTTTTCTGCCTCGGAGGTGCACAGAGTCGCTCTTTTTGCCCCAGATTTCCCTCTCGTTTCCATTAGGAGCGTTTGGCTCACTGCAGCCTAGTTTCCTACTCTTTGATGAAAATACTGGCAACTCCAGCGGGCCGGGAGCCTAACTTAAGAGCCTTGCTCAGCTCCTCGCTGCCCACGGCTCCTGGACGCGGTTCTCAGCCCCAAACCCTTCGCAGCTCATCGAGGTCCCCTCCTAACTCCGCAGTTGCTGCCCGCGGTGCCCCCCACGGCTCCGTCCTCACTTGCCCGGCCCGCACGGGGATCGTTCGCGGTTCTTATCCAGCCCCTTCGGGCAGCAGCTCCCACTGCCGCTTTGTTCCCGACGCCTGCGGCCATCAGCGCCGCTTGCCCTCGGGCAGCCCCAAACCCTTCGCAGCTCATCGAGGTCCCCTCCTAACTCCGCAGTTGCTGCCCGCGGTGCCCCCCACGGCTCCGTCCTCACTTGCCCGGCCCGCACGGGGATCGTTCGCGGTTCTTATCCAGCCCCTTCGGGCAGCAGCTCCCACTGCCGCTTTGTTCCCGACGCCTGCGGCCATCAGCGCCGCTTGCCCTCGGGGGCTGCCCCCGCACGTCTGACAAAGCCGGGGCCGAGCTCTGGCATCCTTCCCCTCCGCGCTGTCCCTGCCGGGGCAGCCGGCCCCGCTGTTTG
>NW_010583368.1:9764-24659 GCF_000705375.1 Tinamus guttatus | reverse complement strand
CCCAGCGCTGTTAGGAGGGGAGAAGCAGGTTATGTGTCTGTCCGAGAAGAGGGAGCAGAGGGGTCATAGAACCGCCGTGTTTGGAAAAGACCTTCAAGATCACCAAGTCCAACCGTAGGGACGTCCCTCATCTCACCCGCCTGCCCTCAGCCCCTTGCAGACGCCTGGACCAGACCCCACTCGCTCTTCCTGCCACCCTTTCCTTAACCACAGACCTTCCCGGGGCATCCTCCTGCCCTAGCAGTCGAGCTCCAGCACTGCTCATAATCCCTTTGCAGATGGTGGTTCTTATGGCAACGCTATATTGCGTTCTTGGGGCCCAATTCTCATCTTTCACTGCATGTTTGAAACCAAACTTGGCTCTGTAAAGTCTCCGTTGTTATACTAATATCAAAGTTAATTTGGGATCACAATCAGATATAAATACCTGTAACTGAGTTTCAGGCCATATCTGTCTTCATAGCAACTAAACAAATCAAGACAATTCACCATAAATCAGTTTTAATTCATTTTCTAAGCCTATCCCATGAAGGTTTCCATCATTTTTAACCAATGAGAATTAGAAAAACATTTCAGCTAGATTATTGGAGCTTCATTTGAGCATAACATTTAGTTAGTTCTCCATTCACTAGTCATAGGAAAGCAACACTGTACAGAATGGCTGTGTAGTCCTAAAATAAGTAGAGTCTCATGGACACATTGGTACTGTGGCTTTTTTAAGAAGCAATGGTAGAATGTTGTAACAGTTTAAGTTAATGAACTTGTTATTTGCAGTAGTGCTAAGATTTCTTTCCAAATATGTGTGTTATGGTGAAAGAGATTTTGAAAGCCCCAAAAGTTATGTAAATGACATTAACCCAAATTTGAATATCCCTTTTTAAAATATTTTTAATTATGAGAAACAATCGAATATGTCTCTTTCTTTTTACTACATGAGATGTATAGGATGGAACAGAGGAGCATCGCTGATGAGCACTTTTGAAAATGCCACCTTCACCAAGGCAGAAGTGTGGTGATTTGGTGTGTGCGTTTTTTTAACAGGAAAAAAAAAAAAAAAGTCCCAACATCTGATGCCATTTGCAGTCCTGGATCAGACCCAAACTGTAACTCAAACTAAAGTGGAGTTTTTTGTTCCAGTACTGGGTCAAATACAAAACTGTCTTTAGCAGCCTGTTCTCAGGAGAGATTCTCTTAGAATAAAATCGCCAGGAGACTGAATTACTGCTCAGCAATGGAGAATGTGAGGAATATAAGTGGAAAATGCAGTAATGAACTCTACTGACTTGAAGGTTTTGGAGATGATAACTGTTACTTATTTGGGGCTTAACTGAGATGAATATGCCCTGAAAAGTATTTTAACTGAGCAGGTAGGTGGGCAGGCAAAGTGCTCATAGTTTTCCAGATGAGCCTTTTGCTTCAGACTGCAAACTGAAATCAAATTGAAAGTGTTGGCATTGCCCTCTAGCTGAGCAGGTCAAACAAGCCCAACCTATTCCATCCTGATGTACATTCTCCGTGATCTACAAGATCATTATAAAATAATTGATTAGACACTGAAGAAACAGTCAATGTTATTTATAACCGGACCTCACCTCCTGTAGAATGTAGACTGTACAAAGCAAAAATAAAACGGTCACGTAACACACTAGTGAAACTCAAAAACTTTTCTTTGCAGCTTACAGGGACAATTTGCATCTATTTTTTTCCCCATATTTTTTTCCCCAGTAAACCACTACTACTCGTACTGTGTTTGCTTGTTTGTTTGCACAGTCCCTCTCGGTTTTCTGTGGCATTGTTGCTGTAAGAATTCGGTGTGGAATTCAGCTGTCTAAATCTTTACCTCATGTTTACATTATTTGCTCCATAGCAGCTAGTATCAGTGTTGTTTGGACTTGCCAGCACTGAGCAAAGAAAATAGAGTGTACAAATAAGGTTTAAGTAGGCTTGCTAATTGCAGTAAGTGCCTAAAATGACTTTCAGAAAACTATTAAAAGAAGTCTATAGGATAAAAGATGTTAAAGATGTATTTATGTCAAAACAATGCAGAAAAGCAGTTCAGTGAGAGAGCAGCTGTTTGAAAACAGCCGTTCTCGGGAGGCACGGATTGCCACATATTTTTGTTTTTATATTTCCGTCTCATTGATGGCTGTTGATATCAAACTCTTGCAGTAAGTTCAAAGACATCCGCCTACCTACTAATTTTGTGATAGGTAACATTTAATGTTAATCTTCCCCATAGGCCTTTCTTTGTAGTAATCTTCTGTAGAAAACTGTATTTATTGGAATTTGGGCAGACCTCGATCCTTTGTTGACTTAAATGATGCTGTCGTGTACATCAGCATGAGCTTAACAGAGACTTCAGTGCAACTCTCTTAATACCCCAAGTGGATCGTTTTTATGCTCTAATAAATTACTCTACACCATTCACTTTTAGCTCTATCAAAGTAACTGAAATGCTAATAAGTTTACTTTTAATGTTTCACAATAAAACCCTAAAAATGCTGTCTGAATAAAAGATGTTGCCATTAATACAACTACTTGTGGATTTCTGACCTGCTACCTGAAAACCACAACTTGTGCTCCCCAAGCAGGTCCACCAGGGTCTCTTTAGCCACCTCAAGCTCTCAGATGCCACCAGATCACTTAGGACAGTGGCAGTTGAGCAGGTAGAGGAGGAGGATGGAGTATCAAGCACTTCCTGGCCACTGGGCAGGGTGTGGGGCTTAGCATAGCCCTTTCTGCTGGAAACGCTGATTTGCATTTCTTTTGGATTCATCCAAGCAGTATGGAAACATATAAGGAAAAACGAGGTCCTTGATTTGTTTTCATTTTGTTCATTCTGAATATGGAAATGGTGTTTCTGAGGGATGGCTGAGTATCCTCAGGAATATCCTGCGTATCTGCAGCTCCAGCCTTAGGCAGCAGCAGCGTGAGTCATTCCCAGTGGTGAAACTAGCTCGGATCACCAAAATCCTCTCTGGATTGAGACACCGGGACAGCTAAAGTGGTGGTTATGTCTGACGATAGACTGGAATATTAAGTTAACAGTTGATTAGCAGACCTTAGACTACCAATCTATTTCATAGCGATTACTCACAGTTTTGGAATTGGTTCAGTGGAATTTAATATGCAACGATAACTTTTCTGTAGTTGCTTTGATCTCTGTGATAGCATTTTTTAGTGATTCACTCAAGAATTTTGAAACATGGGGAAAATATAGTTAGGTCACCTAATGACTGTAATTTTATTTTAGTAAAACTGTAGTCTGAAATGGAATAAAAAAGCATCTCTAAAAGACAATTTAATGGGATGTGGGATGAGGAACTCTGGAAATACCTCAAATTAAAATTCTGTGGTGTCATTGATGTCACTGTGGGGCAGAGCTGGAGCACCTAAACAATCTGACCTGTGGGAAGACAGTTTCACCTGCACCTTTCTGCAGCCTTGCTGCTTATAAGTCAGCTCCTGAACCATCGTGATTTACAGTGCATCATTTTAAAGCAATCTGAAATAGATTTTCCACATGTTGAGCACATCCCTGAGAGCTTCAGATCTGTTTGCAGGTTATAAAGCTGTTGAGAATAAAACAAAAGTCCACAGATCTAAAATACTGCATCAAAATAATAAGCATTCCCAAACCAATGACGAGTGTGTCTCTTTTTTGCTCTAGCAATTTGCCCTAAAACAGGAGCGAATGTTCCAGCACGCAGAAGGTGAAGGCTGGTGTATAAACAATTGCTTGTTTACTTTTCCCACACTCAGCAACCAGAGTTAAGTGCAGCCCAAAGAATCCCTAGAAACACTTTCCAGACAGGGCAGCAGGAACTGGGAAACAAAGCTTGGGACATTTGGCTTAAAATCAGTGCAATTATTCCTTAAAATAGGTCAATACTGTAATCAACTAGGAATGTACTTAAGGAATCCCAGCAAAGGGAAAAGGCTCTTTTCAGGATCTGTTGGGAGAGAGGGGTGGCATTGATAGCCCCTGGGCTCTTGCTCTGCTATCCTTTTCGCTGCCCTCAGGAGCAAGCAAATGTTATTTTACGTGAAGGGCATAAGATAAAGAGAATTGTCTGGTGGCACAAAGGGAACCAGTGTTGGAGCCAGGAGTTCTCTGCTGTGCCTTGTTCTATTGAAAGGTCACCAGACCGTGTGTCTCTGTGTTTCTGTCTAAGCTTTGTCAGCTCTGGGTTTGCAGAGAGGTGTCGTGGTGTCACTTTCTGCTATTTGTGGTTGTTCTCTTTTGATGTAGAGGAATCTTTTGGAAGGAAACGCTCCAGCTGATTTTCTTCCCTGGATATGTAACAGAAAGGTAGCACGTAACACCAGTCTTTCTGGGCCTCGCAGGATCAGAGGTTGCTGGCATAACCTTGCCCTTTCTAATTGCCTGGGTTTGGTTCTTTAGTGCTCTGGAGCCTCAAGAACATTTAGTCCATGGCTAGGGGAAGACCCCAGCCCTAGATCCCCTGCAGCTACTTCGTCAGCCTCTCCTATCTGGTTCATCATCTCAGCAATACTGTGTTTATACAATGCACATACCCTGCATGCACCTACAAGCCTTCTTTATCTCTCCTCATATTCAGACTCTGCCGTGAAAGTAGATGTAGCTGTTCCTCTCCCACCGGAAAGATTTCCTGACACTCAGGGAGCCCTAGTAACTGCTCCACCTCCTGCCTCCGCATCCCGGGAGCAGCGGGCACAGGGATGGGGCTCACGATGCAGCCGCTCATCACCCTGGCTCTGAGCTCCTTTGCACTTTGCTTTTCTTTTGCAGTATCAGTGTGACCTCTGTGCGTGATTACACTGCCTAATCCAATACTGTTTCTTTATTATTATTTTTACTTTTTTAATGCAGATTGGAATTACTGAGTATTATCTGTTACTCTCTGGCTGTGGCATATGCCACCTTATAAAGCTGCCTTTGTTTCCAAGTCCCTTGTTTAAGGAACATCCGTGTTTTCTCAATATATTCGGGATGCTAAAACGTCTTTAACGTGTCATGCCTTGGACTCTGTGTGTAAATAAGAGTTGTGCTGCAGAAGGCAAATGACACATTTATTACATCTATGCCTTTCCTTAAATCCTTGATTTTCTTCTTTTTTTCTTTCTTTTTCTTTTTCTTTTTCTTTTTCTTGTTCTTTCTTCTTCTCTTTTTCTTTTTCTTTTTCTTTTTCTTGTTCTTTCTTCTTCTCTTTTTCTTTTTCTTTTTCTTTTTCTTGTTCTTTCTTCTTCTCTTTTTCTTTTTCTTTTTCTTTTTCTTGTTCTTTCTTCTTCTCTTTTTCTTTTTCTTTTTCTTTTTCTTTTTCTTTTTCTTTTTCTTTTTCTTTTTCTTTTTCTTTTTCTTTTTCTTTTTCTTTTTCTTTTTCTTTTTCTTTTTCTTCTTCTTTTTCTTCTTCTTTTTCTTCTTTTTTCTTCTTCTTTTTCTTCTTCTTTTTCTTCTTTTTTCTTCTTCTTTTTCTTCTTCTTTTTCTTTTTCTCTTTTTCTTTTTCTCTTTCTTTTTCTCTTTCTTTTTCTTTTTTTTTTCTAGGTGCACAGTAATCTTAGCTTCTCCACAAGCATTCTGTATTGAAGAATTGTGTACTGAAGGCTCAAGCCCTAGCAATACTATTTGCTTGTCTTTATTTGACTTGAAAACAGTACCTGGAGATGACTGTTTGTTTATATGGAGTGTTTGGGTGTGAGGGGCAAAGCAGGCAGATTTACATTTACATTTCTTTGCTGCTTTTTTCTCTAACTCCCACACATAAGCAGTAGCCCTGCAGGGAAGGGTGGGAGCGAGATGTGTATGTTGTTCTTTATTTCATCATAAACTTTGCTCTGAGTGCTAAGACTTCTCAGGAGAAGGCAAACTATGGTTTACTATCACTGGGAATACATTCTGCTAATTTATACCGAGATGCCTTGTCAGGGCGGCAAAAGGACAGTGTATTATAGGACAGTGTGTAATAGGACAGTGTAATTCCAGAGCAAACTAGGTGCAGGAGGAAACTCAGGAATTCTCCAGTCTCCTAGCTCGAAGGCAAAGACATTACTTGATGCCATGGTAAAGTTACTGAAGCTCTAGCACCCAAGTTGCCAACTGCCAAAGACAGTTCCTGACCTGGGCAGCTTTCGAGGCAGGTCACAAGGCACATGCTGGGAGGTAGGTGCATCACCTCTCCATTATATACGTGAGGCTTTCAAGCAACAGACTTGCCAAAGGTTATGTGGGTAATCAGAGCGGAGCCAGGAATTTATCACCCCTTGCCCAAATCTCAGGCCAGTGCCAGAAACAGACAGGTAGAGCCTGACTCCTGGAAAGTATTCCTGCATTCCCAGTGAAACCAGTGAATTCCCTGGTTCAGAATATGTTTATCTTTAAACTGCACAGACAGGGATGACATGTTTTGACAAACTAGTGCCAGCACGTTGAGTGCATTGCAGTTTCTCAGCCACTGGAACACCATCATGCCTATCTGCTTGCTAAACCTGCCACCAAGCAGAACCCCTCAACCCTACTGGGGACTCCCAGGCAACCCCTGGAAGAAAGCAAGACATCTTTCTCAGCTGAGCTTTGCCTTTTTCGTTGTTTTTTTTTTTTTTTTTTTTTTGCTTAAATCGCTAGCAAAAAAAAATGTAGGTAGAGTTTATAGGGGAAAAATAATTTTAAGTAAATTGCACTCACAAAATAGACAAGCTGCATTTGAAATGTAGGATTTAAACACAAATGTTTTCATACTGTTTTATGAAAGTCAGTCAGTTCAGCCTTTGTGCAGCGCAGGTTGAATGTAAGTGCTGCAATAACTCTAAGGTGACATCACTGTTTAGACAAGACAACTAGGGATGCAGGATCATACTTGGTTTCAAATTCATGTCTTACCTTGGCCATAGTAAAGTCAATCCCCAGGAAGATTTTATAACCCTTGGTAAAGTCTTTCTAAGTTTATTTCTCTCCTGTACTAAATGAACATGCTAGCACTGAGCCTGGCACCACAATACAGTAGAGTAGGAAGTAATCTCGTAGTGGAGATTTCCAAGGTATCCCCCAGGTTGTAAGGATGAGCGTGCAGCAACTTGGGTGAAAAACAGTACACAAGAGAAAAGAGGATGGTCCTGGCACCCTTGTTCTCCTGTGATCTCATCTGTAAGGTGAGCAGTGAGAATGTTGTATAACTCCATGCTTTGGCCCTCTTTCTTATGGCAAAATTGAATAATGCTTTATTATTATTATTATTATTATTATTATTATTAGCAGATGAAAGCATTGAAGTCACCACTGGTTGACATAAGGCAGCAGAAGAGCAATTGGCTGCCAGAAAGGTTTTTCTCTCCTTATCCTGGGTCATGCATTTCTGCTGTCTCGTGTCACAGCAGCACCCATCTCCCTGATTTTTTTTTTTTTAATAAGGTTAGTTTATAGGCTCTGAAGCTCCATTACCAACCTTGCTGCAGACAGGAAAAGGAAGGGGACAGGAATACATAGTCAGAGATGTCAGACAGGCCCACCTCTTTTGACAGCAGCTTATTTATAGCTTGAGTTAAAGTAATTATGACAGTGCACAACTGGTGGTCTCTTTTGTTCAAAGTGAATAAAACCCTTCTTTCCAGGTGATAACAATTAATTATATCCTTTGTATGGCCAAGTTCTTCTCCTGGAGTCACACATGTGGCCAGCTCACATGGTGTCTCTTGGCATTAGAGACAAATGGCATCACCAGCTGCTTCTTGAACATTTCAGCCTCCTGTTGTGGTGAATTTCTGCAAGTACAAGACAAACTCACAGCATCAATATCACTGTGTAGACCCAGTGAAACTCTTTAGCTTTACTGTTCATGGACCTGTATGGATGAGCAGCGCTATCTGATCAGCTAGTTTATAGAATAGATTACTATTCTCTGTGGTGCAGGTGATATGACCATCTTGTCCAAAAAAGAATTACGTATGGAAGGAGTTGTGCCTAGTTCTTACAGACAGTACAAATGCAGAACATCAATCACTCAGTTGCCCTTTGCAGGGCATCTTTCTTGTAGGTTTTGGAGGTGATTTTGCAGTTGGCTAGTGCTCAAATTGTATTAGTTCCCAACAGCCCAGGGGCTAGATTAGATACTTTGGCCCTCCATACCAAGCCTAGCAAAATGACATCGAGGAGCAAAACATTCCTTTGGGTTTTTTGGGTTCCAGAGCTTCCAAAAGAGCAGAGAGAGAGAGGGAAAAGGAAACCAAAGAGATCTGAAAATCTCCAGTGTAAACAAGGCCAATTAAACACACATCAATTACCTCAGTGTAAACAACTAATCAAAGTATAATGGGCAGAACCTTTGGAGCCGAGGAGGGTGCTTTGAAGTGCCTGGGCAGCCTTTGTTCAGAGATTGCTTATTAATGCAGAGAGCTGCACCGCACAGTGCTGGCTCTTTGAGTAGCACTTAGTGGCAATGACAGAGCTGTGGAGACTGGGACTTGGAGGTCCCCAATACCATGAAATTCCAAGAGCAATGGGGCAGTAGCCCGGGGCAACCTGGCTCGAGGCCTGCCTGTATCAGCCAACGCTTGTGAATGACGGCAGTGTGAAGAAAAGGCTTTTTGATGCGTGTGTGTAGCCACTGAATTTGTGTCCAGGAAATTGCCTGACCCACGCGTTGCTTACTGGTCATCACGTTCCCAAGAAGCCTGCAGTTTCTTTTCACTTTAGGCCTCTAAATCCCAGTGCAGTTCTCTCCTTAGAGATGCACCACTTATTCAGAAGTGGCCAACAGAGTCCACTGAGCATCTTTACTTCTTTTTTTTTTTTTTTCCTTGGGGTTGGGGGGACAGGGGGGGGTTAGTCAGGCCCTATAAACCCTTTAGGGCTGAGTTCAGAGGTAAATTCTGCTACCGACACAATCCTGCAGGTTACCTCAGCTTCCCTAGCCTCAGTCTGCCATAGAAGAGGGACTGAACAGAAGGATTTCTTTGCACGTTCTTCTCCTCATGCCACATGCTTGCTCGTCTTGTAAGATTTCTGAACATTTGATGTATAGAGCTCCTGTTTGCCTGCGATCAACGCTACGCTCAGTAGTGCTGCAAGAGGTTGCTTCTGTAGACCTGATATACCTATGCAATAAGAGCAGACATTTAAATCTTAGCTGCAAAAGTGAGTGCCGGTTTTGTAGAGGTACGTGCTTGATTTCTGACTTATTCTGAAACGGAATGCAAGTCATACCCAGGCTAACATAAACGTGTCTCACTCTCAGCTGGGAGGAGAATTAGGTCAGTTCAGGCTAACGGCTGCCGAATAACAGACATGCAGATACTCTTAAATTGGCTTAATTTATGTCAGCCAGCCCTGACAATTGGAAGAAAAGATAAATATACACAAAGTTTTCAAAGCTTGAGGTGTTATGATGCTAATTGAAGAGTCACCAAAGGAATCCTTCCTGATGGGTGGGAATCCCAGTGCATGGGATTAGCGGCTAATTAGTGGCCGAGAGCTGCAGCGGCCTCTCCCAGCAATCTCACGCTGAGAACAGGCACCTCAACCCATGCAGGCAGCTCTTGCCCTTGATAGGTGCAATAGAGCCACTATTGTGGGCAGCAGATGTGTGATGATAGGAAGATAGAAGAAGTGTCTGCGCTGTAGTGGGCACAGAAGCAATGCCAGAGATACCGCTGTCTGGGTGACTTGCTGTGCCCAGAGTCACAGCAAATAGACAGGCATTTGAGAACCGAGTCCTTTCTTTTTAACAAAGGCACGAATCTTGTTTCTGTGTTTTTTTTCCCCTTAATCTGGCCTCTTCTATGCCATGTTTGCAGTAGATGACAGAGCACGAGCAGGAGGCCTGCGCTTCAAACCTCATTTTAGATTCTGAAGTGCAATGCATGCAGGCTCCCACCCTCTGCCTTGTATCCTGTTTTAAGAATTGTGACATTTAAAAAATAGAGATTTTATCTGTCTGTCAGTATTTCCTTTTCAAGCCTTTCTCTGGCATCTGAATGAGGTGTAAAAATCAGAGATTAGGAAAAAAATATCTGAGAGATTGGCGTTTCTGAAAGGTGAGACTCGGGATTAAAAAAAAAAAAAGAAATTGTTGTAATTGTTGCCACTGATGCATCAGTGATGCTGCTGGGTTTTTTTGTTTCTTTGTTTTTTATTTAGGCACATGTCTATTTTTCTGAATTATTTTGCATTCATTTGGAAGAATCCCTTGTATATTTTTTTATTTAAGAAAGCTGTTCTGTAAGTCTAAAGAGTTGCATTTTTTTTTCTTTTCCCCACATTTGCATTTCTAAATCTGAAGCCAGTGTAAACACAGCCTTAAGGTGAAACTGTTGAGCACCCACTTGGATTAAATTAAGCCTGTATTAAACCTTACAAAAGCATAGAGTAGCAACACCAGGCTGGTTCACTTCTGAACATTATAGAAACTAAACAGCTTTCTTCCCATGTTACTAGTTCTCTGTTTGAGTAATTTTGCTCGTCAGATGTGGGATAATGTAAGAAGCCCATGTTTGCAGTCAGTGACTACAACTACTTGAGTTTGCAGTTGTAAAATTGGCTTTTCCAGTGATCATTTGATTGGCACTTCAAGCACGGTTTCCTTAACCCTCTTCTCCGTCTGCTGAACATAGCTAGTTCATCCATGATCTCCCCAATAAGAGCTAATTAAATCACAGAATCACAGAATGGCTGGGAAGGGACCTCTAGAGATCATCTAGTCCAAACCCTGCTCCAGCAGGGACACCTAGAGCACGTGGCACAGGGTGGCATCCAGGCGGGTTTGAAGATCTCCAGAGAAGGAGACTCCACAACCTCTCTGGGCAGCCTGTTCCAGGGCTCTGGCACCCTCACAGGAAAGAAGTTCTTCCTGACATGGAGATGGAATTTGCTGTGTTTTAATTTGTACCCATTTGTACCCATTACTCTTTGTCCTCTCACTGGCCACCACCAAGAAGGGGCCACCACTGGCCCCATCCTCTTTACATTCTCCCCTCAGGTATTCATACATATTCATGAGATCCCCTTTCAATCTTCTCTTCTCTAGGCTAAATAGGCCCAGCTTGCTTAGTCTTGCCTCATAAGATAGATGTTCCAGTCCCTTAATCATCTTCGTGGCTCTCTGCTGGACCCTCTCTAGAAGCTCCACGTCCCTCTTGTCCTGGGGAGCCCAGAACTGCACCCAATACCCCTTCCTCGACCTGCTGGCAACGCTCCTCCTCATGCAGCCAGGATCCCATTGGCCTTCTTGGCCACGAGGGCACATTGCTGCCTCATGGGTAACCTGTTGTCAACCAGGACTCCCAAATCCCTCTCCGCGGAGCTGCTTTCCAGCAGGTCAATCCTTAATCTGTCCTGGTTCCTGGGTTTATTCCTCCCCAGGTGCAGGACTCTGCTTTTGTCCTTGTTGAACCTCATGAGGTTCCCCTCTGCCCAACTCTCCAACCTGCCTAGGTCTCTCTGAATGGCAGCGCAGTCCTCAGGGATGTCAGCCACTCCAACCAGTTTGGTGTCATCCGCAAACTTGCTGAGGGTGACTCTGTGCCCTCGTCCAAGTCATTGATGAACAAGTTGAACTGATCCCTGGGGGACTCCACTGGCCACAGGCCTCCAACCAGACTCAAGCCCATTTATCACGATCCTCTGAGCTTTGCCATCCAGCCAGTTCTCAATCCACTCTCTGTCCACTCATCCAACTGACACTTCCTGAGCTTCCCCATGAGGATGTTATGGGAAACTGTATCAAAAGCCTTGCTGCAGTCAAGGTAGACAACATCCACTGCTCTCCCCTCAGCCAGCCAGCCAGTCCTCCCATCATAGAAGGTTGCTGGGTTGGTCAAACACAACTTCCCCTTGGTGAATCCATGCTGACTACTCCTGATCACCTTCTTTTCCTTGACATGCCTGGAGATGGTCTCTAGGATGAGCTGCTCCATAGCCTTTCCAGGGACAGCGGTGAGGCTGACTGGCCTGTAGTTTCCCAGGTCCTCCCTCTGGCCCTTTTTGAAGACTGGAGTGACGTTGGCTTTCTGCCAGTCCTCTGACTTCATGTAACAGTAATATCACTCTAACAGCATGATATGGGGAGAGGTAAGGTTGTAGGCAGTGCTTATTCAATTCTACTCAATTACTTCTATAGCTATGAAAGAGAAACCTCAAAGTTTGAGCCAGTCTAGCCCCTCACCTCAGAAATTCCATAGAGAGAAGAGATATGACAGCCTCAGCCAGTCAGTTGTGCTGTTGATAAGAGCAGTAATCTTATCATGAAGGCAGATCATTCTGACTAGCTTGCAGGACAGCCCTGAGAACCCAAGTGGTCCAGGAATCTTAACAGCCTATACAGAGAAAGAGATTCCTGTAACCTTGCTCATGGTTCAATAAGCGTTTGTCAAAACAGGAATGTTTCCATGAGAAATCCCGGAAAAATCAGCATTTTCTGGCCAAGTTATTTCTAACTGGTCTAGGCGGGATTTTGTAGTAGAGCTGAAGGAAAGGTGGAGAGGAGGCTACTGCCGTCTTTGCAGTCCGTGCAGTGGAATATCTTCTCGTTGCTCCATCAGACCAGCTGCTGCATCACTGAGATGGGGGCTCTGTGTGTGGGAGGCCAGAAGGGAATTGTGAGGAGCCCTGAGCTGCAGGAGGGGAAGGCAGCACAGAGGAGAGGGCAGTGAGTGGGAAATGCAAGAAGATGCTGCTTCTGAAGGCAGCAGGAGCAGGGAAGCAGCTAAAGATCTGCCAGAACATCGCCATTCCTCTCGGATCTTTCAGCCTGCATCTTTTCTTCGTTAAGGAGACCTCTGGTGATCGCTATTAATTCTGGTCTCAAAGACCAGAATCTAACTTGCAGCTCTGCAAAGAGGTCTGGATCAGTGCTGAGACCCTGCCAGCCCTGCTGTGGAAGACGGAATTGCCTTCAGCAGAAGACATAGGATCAGCACACTAACCTTCAAATGTCTTTCCTTCATCACCAAGGACCAGGCAGTGAAAGAGATTCTCCCCTGGCACAAGGACGCTTCTTTTGCATTAGTTCCTCCTATAAAGAAACTCATGCACCTGCTCCTCCATCTACCACTTGCATTTCTCAGCAGACTGAGGGACAGGCAGGTCTGGTAAAGCCTGGATGCCCCTTTGGAGAAAGTAATTTTGTTCATCCTTTCTCAGGATATCCTTTCTCTGGCAATGTTTTCTTTACAGTAAAGAGAAGAAAAAGAAGGAACTATAAAGAAGGGATAGAGAACAGTTTATAATTCCCTTAGGAATCTGCACATGGCACATTGGATCTTCAGGAGCCCAATGCTACACTCAGCCCCATGAAATCTGATAGTTCAGCTGTAAATCCCAGGATCTCTCCACATTTCTAAGCCCAAATCTTCTAAGCTCACCATTGAGAGAAGGTGACTGGACTGAGCTGGAGCTGTGCAAGCAAATTTGGTCTGATGTAAGCTAAAATAAAACCCCTAAAAATCAGCTTAAAGCACTAGCCTGTTCCAG
This sequence comes from Tinamus guttatus, assembly GCF_000705375.1. The sequence continues at coordinate 11,217 of NW_010583368.1, read as the reverse complement.
AGCAAAGTGCCAAACATCGATCTGGAGCCTCTGCTAAGTTTTTTGTTTGTTTGTTTTAAGAATTTAAGAATTTAAGAAAAAGTTAAACACTTTTTCAAATAAAGTATAGAACTTCTTTTCCTTTTCAAATACTCTAATAACTGCAAAATCAAGTTCGCTTATGGTCTAAGACCACATGTGAGAATTCTTTAGAAGTTTGGTTTACCTGGGATAAGGCTGAGGTGAGACGCAATCAAGCTTACCATGGAGGCTATCTGCAACCTTTGTGGAGAAAGATTACCATCTTGCTGGGGAGCTCATGTTTCTGTTATTATCAATAACAATCTGGTTTATACCATTTGCTCCCCCCTCTCTGTTTGCTAGATAATCTTTGACAGCTGGAGGACTTCACTCGAGATGAAACCATGATAAGACTGACTATTGCTATTTAATCAAAGTGTCATCGGATCATATCATGCATCGTAAGAACGTAGGTATCATCATCCTCATCCCAGAGCACTTGCAGTCTAAGCTAGAGACTTATGAAGATGTCAGGCCATAGTAATACCAGGACATCTGTGCTGTTTTTAATATTTTGATTTACAATTGTGTTTTTGACATGAACCCCGGTTTTATTTTAGTGCTTTTTGATGTAGAAACATATGAATTTTTACAGAAGTAACATTAAGAGCAGACTTGCTTTCTTATGTGCATTTATGCAGAGGGATGTCCTATCTTTGAAATTAGCCAGGAAGGAGCTTCACGAAGGAGCAATTTGGTCGGAGCTGGATTCCCTTTTCAGACAGTGCCCGTAAGTTCTCCGCGTTGGTGAACGGCCGTATCGCAGCGCTGCCCGCGCCTGTGTGCACAGACCCTCCCGCTACCCACAGGCCGATCCTGTTACACTCTGCAGAGCGAGTCTGAACTGGATGAAATGAACAGGAAATGCCAGTTCCAGCCCTTCCAAATGCCTCAGGGCTACGTTGTACACTAACTTTTTCAGCTTCGGGAGGTTTTACCTCACCATCAAGAGCTTTTGGATCAGTGTTGCACTGCCGAGAACGGGGAAGCCACCTCACCGGTGGGATTTTGGAGACATTAGCTACTCTGGGTTTAATGGTCTGCCTGCTCTGCTCTCCTGTTTTGGTAATTCTCTGCTCTCCTGCAGGTACTAACATGCACAGGAAGGCTTCATCTCAGTAAACAATAGCCAAACACGCTACTTTTGGGTCCGTCCGTCAAAGATACCATCGTACTTTTAAAACAGCCCTGGTGAAAACCATCGTCGGGGCTGCAAAAGGTCAAAGGTTTGCCGGTTTAGGATTTCGTGGGAATACGCGCTTGTTTGGACTTGGCCCAAGAGCCTCGCTTACCTGTTTGACAGGTAACAATTAGGGAGCAATCGCTCGGCGGGCTGGAATGCGGCCGCAGCGCTGGGTTACGTGGTGGGCAGGTGTGGGTGCAGCGCCCAGAT
>NW_010583367.1:12265-25440 GCF_000705375.1 Tinamus guttatus | reverse complement strand
AAGCGGAGCGCCTCAAGCGGAGCGCCTAAGGGGAGCACCTCAAGGGGATCACCTCAAGTCACTTCGCTGAAGAGGAGCGCCTCATGTGGAGCACCTCAGGTCGCTTCGCTCAAGTGGAGACCTTCAAGTGGGGTGCCTCAAGTCGCTTTGCCTCAAGGGGAGCGCCTCAAGCGGAGTGCCTCCAGTCGCTTCGCTCAAGGGGAGCACCTCAAGCGGAGTACCTCAAGTTGCTTCGCTCAAGAGAAGCACATCAAGTGGAGTGCCTTAAGTTGCTTCGCTCAAGCGGAGCTCCTCAAGTGGAGCACCTCAAGCGGAGTGCCTCAAGTCGCTTCGCTCAAGCGGAGTGCCTGAAGTGGAGCACATCAAGTCATTTCGCTCAAGTGGAACGCCTCAGGTGGAGCACCTCAAGTGCAGAGCCTCAAGTCGCTTTGCTCAAGTGTAGCGCCTCAAGAGGAGCGCCTCAAGTCGCTTCGCTGAAGTCGCTTCGCTCCAGCAGAGCGCATTAAGGGGAGTGCATCAAGTCACTTCGCTCAAGCGGAGCGCCTCCAGTGGAGAGCCTCAAGCAGAGCGCCTCAAGTCGCTTCGCTCAAGTGTAGCGCCTCAAGAGGAGCGCCTCAAGTCGCTTCGCTCAAGTGTAGCGCCTCAAGAGGAGCGCCTCAAGTCGCTTCGCTCAAGTGTAGCGCCTCAAGAGGAGCGCCTCAAGTCGCTTCGCTCAAGTGTAGCGCCTCAAGAGGAGCGCCTCAAGTCGCTTCGCTCAAGTGTAGCGCCTCAAGAGGAGCGCCTCAAGTCGCTTCGCTCAAGTGTAGCGCCTCAAGAGGAGCGCCTCAAGTCGCTTCGCTCAAGTGTAGCGCCTCAAGAGGAGCGCCTCAAGTCGCTTCGCTCAAGTGTAGCGCCTCAAGAGGAGCGCCTCAAGTCGCTTCGCTCAAGTGTAGCGCCTCAAGAGGAGCGCCTCAAGTCGCTTCGCTCAAGTGTAGCGCCTCAAGAGGAGCGCCTCAAGTCGCTTCGCTCAAGTGTAGCGCCTCAAGAGGAGCGCCTCAAGTCGCTTCGCTCAAGTGTAGCGCCTCAAGAGGAGCGCCTCAAGTCGCTTCGCTCAAGTGTAGCGCCTCAAGAGGAGCGCCTCAAGTCGCTTCGCTCAAGTGTAGCGCCTCAAGAGGAGCGCCTCAAGTCGCTTCGCTCAAGTGTAGCGCCTCAAGAGGAGCGCCTCAAGTCGCTTCGCTCAAGTGTAGCGCCTCAAGAGGAGCGCCTCAAGTCGCTTCGCTCAAGTGTAGCGCCTCAAGAGGAGCGCCTCAAGTCGCTTCGCTCAAGTGTAGCGCCTCAAGAGGAGCGCCTCAAGTCGCTTCGCTCAAGTGTAGCGCCTCAAGAGGAGCGCCTCAAGTCGCTTCGCTCAAGTGTAGCGCCTCAAGAGGAGCGCCTCAAGTCGCTTCGCTCAAGTGTAGCGCCTCAAGAGGAGCGCCTCAAGTCGCTTCGCTCAAGTGTAGCGCCTCAAGAGGAGCGCCTCAAGTCGCTTCGCTCAAGTGTAGCGCCTCAAGAGGAGCGCCTCAAGTCGCTTCGCTCAAGTGTAGCGCCTCAAGAGGAGCGCCTCAAGTCGCTTCGCTCAAGTGTAGCGCCTCAAGAGGAGCGCCTCAAGTCGCTTCGCTCAAGTGTAGCGCCTCAAGAGGAGCGCCTCAAGTCGCTTCGCTCAAGTGTAGCGCCTCAAGAGGAGCGCCTCAAGTCGCTTCGCTCAAGTGTAGCGCCTCAAGAGGAGCGCCTCAAGTCGCTTCGCTCAAGTGTAGCGCCTCAAGAGGAGCGCCTCAAGTCGCTTCGCTCAAGTGTAGCGCCTCAAGAGGAGCGCCTCAAGTCGCTTCGCTCAAGTGTAGCGCCTCAAGAGGAGCGCCTCAAGTCGCTTCGCTCAAGTGTAGCGCCTCAAGAGGAGCGCCTCAAGTCGCTTCGCTCAAGTGTAGCGCCTCAAGAGGAGCGCCTCAAGTCGCTTCGCTCAAGTGTAGCGCCTCAAGAGGAGCGCCTCAAGTCGCTTCGCTCAAGTGTAGCGCCTCAAGAGGAGCGCCTCAAGTCGCTTCGCTCAAGTGTAGCGCCTCAAGAGGAGCGCCTCAAGTCGCTTCGCTCAAGTGTAGCGCCTCAAGAGGAGCGCCTCAAGTCGCTTCGCTCAAGTGTAGCGCCTCAAGAGGAGCGCCTCAAGTCGCTTCGCTCAAGTGTAGCGCCTCAAGAGGAGCGCCTCAAGTCGCTTCGCTCAAGTGTAGCGCCTCAAGAGGAGCGCCTCAAGTCGCTTCGCTCAAGTGTAGCGCCTCAAGAGGAGCGCCTCAAGTCGCTTCGCTCAAGTGTAGCGCCTCAAGAGGAGCGCCTCAAGTCGCTTCGCTCAAGTGTAGCGCCTCAAGAGGAGCGCCTCAAGTCGCTTCGCTCAAGTGTAGCGCCTCAAGAGGAGCGCCTCAAGTCGCTTCGCTCAAGTGTAGCGCCTCAAGAGGAGCGCCTCAAGTCGCTTCGCTCAAGTGTAGCGCCTCAAGAGGAGCGCCTCAAGTCGCTTCGCTCAAGTGTAGCGCCTCAAGAGGAGCGCCTCAAGTCGCTTCGCTCAAGTGTAGCGCCTCAAGAGGAGCGCCTCAAGTCGCTTCGCTCAAGTGTAGCGCCTCAAGAGGAGCGCCTCAAGTCGCTTCGCTCAAGTGTAGCGCCTCAAGAGGAGCGCCTCAAGTCGCTTCGCTCAAGTGTAGCGCCTCAAGAGGAGCGCCTCAAGTCGCTTCGCTCAAGTGTAGCGCCTCAAGAGGAGCGCCTCAAGTCGCTTCGCTCAAGTGTAGCGCCTCAAGAGGAGCGCCTCAAGTCGCTTCGCTCAAGTGTAGCGCCTCAAGAGGAGCGCCTCAAGTCGCTTCGCTCAAGTGTAGCGCCTCAAGAGGAGCGCCTCAAGTCGCTTCGCTCAAGTGTAGCGCCTCAAGAGGAGCGCCTCAAGTCGCTTCGCTCAAGTGTAGCGCCTCAAGAGGAGCGCCTCAAGTCGCTTCGCTCAAGTGTAGCGCCTCAAGAGGAGCGCCTCAAGTCGCTTCGCTCAAGTGTAGCGCCTCAAGAGGAGCGCCTCAAGTCGCTTCGCTCAAGTGTAGCGCCTCAAGAGGAGCGCCTCAAGTCGCTTCGCTCAAGTGTAGCGCCTCAAGAGGAGCGCCTCAAGTCGCTTCGCTCAAGTGTAGCGCCTCAAGAGGAGCGCCTCAAGTCGCTTCGCTCAAGTGTAGCGCCTCAAGAGGAGCGCCTCAAGTCGCTTCGCTCAAGTGTAGCGCCTCAAGAGGAGCGCCTCAAGTCGCTTCGCTCAAGTGTAGCGCCTCAAGAGGAGCGCCTCAAGTCGCTTCGCTCAAGTGTAGCGCCTCAAGAGGAGCGCCTCAAGTCGCTTCGCTCAAGTGTAGCGCCTCAAGAGGAGCGCCTCAAGTCGCTTCGCTCAAGTGTAGCGCCTCAAGAGGAGCGCCTCAAGTCGCTTCGCTCAAGTGTAGCGCCTCAAGAGGAGCGCCTCAAGTCGCTTCGCTCAAGTGTAGCGCCTCAAGAGGAGCGCCTCAAGTCGCTTCGCTCAAGTGTAGCGCCTCAAGAGGAGCGCCTCAAGTCGCTTCGCTCAAGTGTAGCGCCTCAAGAGGAGCGCCTCAAGTCGCTTCGCTCAAGTGTAGCGCCTCAAGAGGAGCGCCTCAAGTCGCTTCGCTCAAGTGTAGCGCCTCAAGAGGAGCGCCTCAAGTCGCTTCGCTCAAGTGTAGCGCCTCAAGAGGAGCGCCTCAAGTCGCTTCGCTCAAGTGTAGCGCCTCAAGAGGAGCGCCTCAAGTCGCTTCGCTCAAGTGTAGCGCCTCAAGAGGAGCGCCTCAAGTCGCTTCGCTCAAGTGTAGCGCCTCAAGAGGAGCGCCTCAAGTCGCTTCGCTCAAGTGTAGCGCCTCAAGAGGAGCGCCTCAAGTCGCTTCGCTCAAGTGTAGCGCCTCAAGAGGAGCGCCTCAAGTCGCTTCGCTCAAGTGTAGCGCCTCAAGAGGAGCGCCTCAAGTCGCTTCGCTCAAGTGTAGCGCCTCAAGAGGAGCGCCTCAAGTCGCTTCGCTCAAGTGTAGCGCCTCAAGAGGAGCGCCTCAAGTCGCTTCGCTCAAGTGTAGCGCCTCAAGAGGAGCGCCTCAAGTCGCTTCGCTCAAGTGTAGCGCCTCAAGAGGAGCGCCTCAAGTCGCTTCGCTCAAGTGTAGCGCCTCAAGAGGAGCGCCTCAAGTCGCTTCGCTCAAGTGTAGCGCCTCAAGAGGAGCGCCTCAAGTCGCTTCGCTCAAGTGTAGCGCCTCAAGAGGAGCGCCTCAAGTCGCTTCGCTCAAGTGTAGCGCCTCAAGAGGAGCGCCTCAAGTCGCTTCGCTCAAGTGTAGCGCCTCAAGAGGAGCGCCTCAAGTCGCTTCGCTCAAGTGTAGCGCCTCAAGAGGAGCGCCTCAAGTCGCTTCGCTCAAGTGTAGCGCCTCAAGAGGAGCGCCTCAAGTCGCTTCGCTCAAGTGTAGCGCCTCAAGAGGAGCGCCTCAAGTCGCTTCGCTCAAGTGTAGCGCCTCAAGAGGAGCGCCTCAAGTCGCTTCGCTCAAGTGTAGCGCCTCAAGAGGAGCGCCTCAAGTCGCTTCGCTCAAGTGTAGCGCCTCAAGAGGAGCGCCTCAAGTCGCTTCGCTCAAGTGTAGCGCCTCAAGAGGAGCGCCTCAAGTCGCTTCGCTCAAGTGTAGCGCCTCAAGAGGAGCGCCTCAAGTCGCTTCGCTCAAGTGTAGCGCCTCAAGAGGAGCGCCTCAAGTCGCTTCGCTCAAGTGTAGCGCCTCAAGAGGAGCGCCTCAAGTCGCTTCGCTCAAGTGTAGCGCCTCAAGAGGAGCGCCTCAAGTCGCTTCGCTCAAGTGTAGCGCCTCAAGAGGAGCGCCTCAAGTCGCTTCGCTCAAGGGGAGCGCCTTAAGTGCAGTGCCTCAAGTCGCTTCGCTCAATTGGAGCGCCTCAAGTGGCGCACTCAATTGGAGCGCCTCAAGTCGCAACGCTCAAAGGGAGCACGCTCAAAGTCGCAACGCTCAAAGTGGAGACCCTCAAGTGCAGGGGCTTAAGTGCAGCGCCTCAAGTGGCGCGCATTAAGGCGCTACTCTCCGGTGGAGCACCTCAAGAGGAGCACCTCAAGTGGCGCGCCTCAAGTCGCTTCGCTCAAGTGAAGCGCCTCAAGTGGAACGCTTGAAGTCGCTTCGTGGAAGTGGAACCCGTCAAGCGGAGCGCCCCAAGCGGAACGCCTCAAGGCGCTTCGCTCTAGTGGAGCTCCTCAAGAAGAGCGCCTCAAGTCGCTTTCCTCAAGTGGAGCGCCTCAAGTGGCGCGCTCAACTGGAGCGCCTCAAGTGGAGGGCCTTAAGTGGAGAGCCTCAAGTGGAGAACGTCAAGTCGCCCCTCAAGTGGAGCACCTCAAGTGGAGGGCCTCAAGTCGCATCACTCAAGTGGAGCACCTCAAGTGTAACGCCTCAAGTCGATTCGCTCAGGCGGAGCGCCTCAAGTGGAGCGCCTCAAGTGGAGGGCATCACACCTCTTCGCTCAAGTGGAGCGCCTCAAGTGGCACGCCTCAAGTGCAGCGCCTTAAGTCGCTCTTCTCAAGTCGCTTCGCTCAAGCGGAGCGCCTCAAGATGCTTCAATCAAGTGGAGCGCCTCAAGTGGAGCGCCTCATGTCACTTGGCTCAAGTGGAGCGCCTCACGTGGAGCGTCCGAAGCGGAGAGCCTCAAGTAGCTTCGCTCAAATACAGTGCCTCCAGGGGAATGCCTCAAGTAGCTTTCCTCAAGTGGCGCCCTGAATTGGATCGCCTCAAGTCGCTAAGCTCAAGGGGAGCGCCTCAAGTGGCGCGCTCAAGTGGAGCTCCTCAAGTGGTGCGGCTCAAGTGGAGCACCTCAAGTGGAGTGCCTCAAGTCGTTTCGCTCAAGAGGAGCGCCTCAAGTGGAGCACCTCAAGACGCTTCTCTCAAGTCGCTTCGCCTCAAGTGGAGCACCTCAAGCAGAGCGCATCAAGCAGAGCGCATCAAGCGGAGTGCCTCAAGTCGCTTTGCTCAAGTGGAGTGCCTTAAGTGGAGTCCCTCAAGTCGCTTTGCTCAAGTGGAGCACCTCAAGAGGAGTCCCTGAAGCGGAGTGCCTGAAGTCGCTTCGCTCAAGGGGAGCGCCTCAATTGGCGCGCCTCAAGTCGCTTCGCTGAAGTGGTGCGCCTCAAGTGGAGCACCTCAATTGCAGCACAACAAGTCGCTTTGTCAAGTGGAGGCGCCTCAAGTGGAGCGCCTCAAGTCGCTTTGGTCAAGCGGAGCGCCTTATATCGTTTCACTCAACTGGAGCGCCTCAAGTGTAGCGCCTCAAGTGGAGCACCTCAAATCGCTTTGCCTCTATTGGAGTGCCTCTAGTCATTTCGCTCAAGGGTAGCGTCTCAAGTGGAGCGCCTCAGGTGGAGCGCCTCAAGTCGATTCGCTCAAGTGGAGCGCCTCAAGTGGAGCGCCTCATGTGGAGCACATCAAGTTGCTTTGCACAAGTGGAGTGCCTGAATTCGCTTCGCTGGAGTCCCTTCACTGAAGTAGTGCGCCTGAAGTGGAGCACCTCAAGTTGCTTTGCTCAAGTCGCTTCACTCAAGTGGAGCGCCTCAAGGTGAGCGCCTCAAGCGGAGCGCCTCAAGTCGCTTCACTAAAGTGGAGCACCTCAAGCGGAGCATCTCAAGTCATTTCGCTCAGGTTGCTTCGCTGAAGTGGAGCGCCTCAAGGGGAGCGCCTCAAGTCGCTTCGCTGAAGTCGCTTGGCTGAAGCACAGCGCCTCAAGCGGAGCGCCTCAAGTCACTTCGCTCAAGTGGAATGCCTGAAGTGGAACACCTCAAGTTGCTTTGCTCAAATCGCTTCGCTCTAGAGGAACGTCTCAAGGTGAGCGCCTCAAGCGGGGCGCCTCAAGTCGCTTCACTCAAATGCAGCACCTCAAGTGGAGCGCCTCATGTGGAGCACCTCAAGTTGCTTTGCTCAAGTGGAGCGCCTCAAGCGGAGCGCCTCAAGTGGCTTCACTCAAGAGGGACGCCTCAAGGTGAGCGCCTCAAGCGGTGCGCCTCAAACAGAGCGTCTCAAGAGTCGCTTCGCTCAAGTCGCTTTGCTCAATTGGAGCGCCTCAAGTTTTCCGTCTCAAGGGGAGCGCCTCAAGTCGCTTCCCTTAAGTGGAGCGCCTCAAGCGGACCATCTCAAGTCATTTTGCTGAGGTTGCTTCGCTGAAGTGGAGCGCCTCAAGTGGAGCGCCTCAAGTTCCTTTGCTGAAGTCACTTCGCTCAAGCGCAGAGCCTCAAGCGGAGCACCTCAAGTTGCTTCGCTCCAGCGGAGCGCCTCAAGTGGAGAGCCTCAAGTAGAGCGCCTCTAGTCGCTTCACCTCGAGAAGGCGCGCGCGTGAGGGGCAGCTCCTAAAGCCGCTTCGCTTAAGCGGAGCGCCTCAAGTTGCATCGCTCAAGCGGAGCGCCTGAAGAGGAGTGCCTGAAGCGGAGTGCCTCAAGTAGCTTCACTCAAGTGGAGCGCATCAAGTGGAGTGCCTCAAGTCGCTTCGCTCAAGGGGAGCGCCTCAAGTAGAGCCCCTCGAGTGGAGTGCATAAAGTCGCTTTGCTCAAGCGGAGCGCCTCAAGCGGAGCGCCTCAATTCGCTTCACTTAAGCACACTGCCTCAAGCAGAGTGCCTCAAGTCACTTTGCCTCAAGGGGAGCGCCTCAAGGGGAATGCCTCAAGTCGCTTTGCTCAAGCCGAGTGCCTCAAGCGGAGTGCCTCAAGCGGAGCGCCTCAATGGGAGCGCCTCCGGTCGCTTCGCTCAAGCGGAGTGCTTCAGGGGAGCGCCTCAAGTTGCTTCGATTTAGCGGAGCGCCTCAAGCAGAGCACCTCAAGAGTAGCGCCTCAAGTCGCTTCGCTCAAGTGGAGGGCCTTAAGTGGAGCGCCTGAAGCGGAGCGCCTCAAGTCGCTTCGCTCAAGGGCAGCACCTCAAGCGGAGCACCTCAAGTTGCTTCGCTCAAGTAGAGCCCCTCAAGTGGAGCGCCTGAAGCGGAGCGCCTCAAGGCGCTTCGCTCAAGGGCAGCACCTCAAGCGGATCACCTCAAGTCGCTTCGCTCAAGGGGAGGGCCTTAAGTGGAGCGCCTGAAGCGGAGCGCCTCAAGGCGCTTCGCTCAAGGGCAGCACCTCAAGCGGATCACCTCAAGTCGCTTCGCTCAAGGGGAGGGCCTTAAGTGGAGCGCCTGAAGCGGAGCGCCTCAAGGCGCTTCGCTCAAGGGCAGCACCTCAAGCGGATCACCTCAAGTCGCTTCGCTCAAGGGGAGGGCCTTAAGTGGAGCGCCTGAAGCGGAGCGCCTCAAGGCGCTTCGCTCAAGGGCAGCACCTCAAGCGGATCACCTCAAGTCGCTTCGCTCAAGGGGAGGGCCTTAAGTGGAGCGCCTGAAGCGGAGCGCCTCAAGGCGCTTCGCTCAAGGGCAGCACCTCAAGCGGATCACCTCAAGTCGCTTCGCTCAAGGGGAGGGCCTTAAGTGGAGCGCCTGAAGCGGAGCGCCTCAAGGCGCTTCGCTCAAGGGCAGCACCTCAAGCGGATCACCTCAAGTCGCTTCGCTCAAGGGGAGGGCCTTAAGTGGAGCGCCTGAAGCGGAGCGCCTCAAGGCGCTTCGCTCAAGGGCAGCACCTCAAGCGGATCACCTCAAGTCGCTTCGCTCAAGGGGAGGGCCTTAAGTGGAGCGCCTGAAGCGGAGCGCCTCAAGGCGCTTCGCTCAAGGGCAGCACCTCAAGCGGATCACCTCAAGTCGCTTCGCTCAAGGGGAGGGCCTTAAGTGGAGCGCCTGAAGCGGAGCGCCTCAAGGCGCTTCGCTCAAGGGCAGCACCTCAAGCGGATCACCTCAAGTCGCTTCGCTCAAGCGTAGCGCCTCAAGTTGCTTCGCTCGAGCAGAGCGCGTCAGGCAGAGCACCTCAAGAGGAGCTCCTCAAGTCGCTTCGCTCAAGTCACTCCGCTCATGTCACTCCGCTCAAATGGAGCACGTCAAGTCACTTCGCTCAAGGGGAACGCCTCAAGTCGCTTCGCTGAAGTCGCTTTGCTCCAGCGGAGCGCCTCAAGTGGAGCGCCTCAAGTCGCTTCACTGAAGTGGAGCCCTTCAAGCGGAGTGCCTCACATCGCTTCACTGAAGTGGAGCGCCTAAAGTCGCTTTGCTCAAGAGGAGCGCATCAAGTGGAGTGCCTGAAAAGGAGCGCCTCAAGTAGCTTTCCTCAAGTGGAGCGCCTCAAGTGGCGCGCTAAATTGGAGCGCCTCAAGTCACTACGCTCAAGGGGAGCGCCTCAAGCGCAGCGCCTCAAGCGGAGCACCTCAAGTCGCTTCACTCCAGCAGAGTGCATAAAGGGGAGCGCCTCAAGTCACTTGGCTCAAGCAGAGTGCCTCAAGTGGAGCACCTCAAGTAGAGCGCCTCATGTCACTTCTCTCAAGTGCAGCGCCTCAAGTGGAGCGCCTCATGTCGCTTCACTCAAGAGGAGCGCCTCAAGCGGAGAGCCTAAGGGGAGCACCTCAAGTGGAGCACCTCAAGTCGCTTCGCTCTAGTGGAGCTCCTCAAGCGGAGCGCCTCAAGTGCCGCGCTGAATTGGAGCGCCTCCAGTAGCTTTCCTCAAGTGGAGTGCCTCAAGTCGCTACACTCAAGGGGAGCGCCTCAAGTGCCGCGCTCAACTGGAGCGCCTCAAGTGCAGATCCTCGTGGAGGGCCTTAAGTGCAGCGCCTCAAGTGGAGCGCGTCAATTGTCTCCCCTCAAGTGAAGCCCCTCAAGTGGAGCCCCTCAAGTGGCGCGCTAAATTGGAGCGCCTCAAGTCTCTATGCTCAAGGGAAGCACCTGGAGCGCCTCAAGTTGCATCACTCAAGTGGAGCGCCTCAAGTGGAGCGCCTCAAGTTCCTTTTCTGAAGCGGAGCGCCTCTAGTGGAGCGCCTCAAGTGGAGTGGCACAAGTTGTTTCGCTCAATTGGAGCGCCTCACGATGCTTCACTCAAGTGGAGTGCTTCAAGTTGTTTCACTCAAGTGGAGCGCCTCAAGAGGAGCGGCACAAGTTGCTTGGCTCAAGTGGAGCCCCTCCAGTGGTGCGCCTCAAGTTGCTTTGCTCAAGGGGAGCGGCTTGAGTTCGTTCATTCGACAAGAGCGGCTCGAGTGGCTTCGCTCAAGTGCAGTCCCACAAGTGGAGCGGCACAATTTGCTTCGCTCAAGAAGAGTGCCTCAAGTGGAGCGCCTCAAGTTGCTTCGCTCAAGCAGAGTGACACAAGTTGCTTCACTCAAGTGGAGCGGCACAAGTTGCTCCACTCAAGAGGAGCAGCTCAATTTGTTTCACTCAAGTGGAGCGCCTCAGGTGGAGCGCCTCAAGTTCTGTCGCTCAAGAGGAGCGCCTCAATTTGTTTCGCTCTAGTGAAGCGCCTCAAGTGCAGCAGCACAATTTGCTTCGCTCCAGTGGAGCGCCTCAAGTTGTTTCACTCAAGTGGAGTGCCTCAAGTGGAGCGCCTCAAGTGGAGCGCCTCAACTGTAGCGCGTCAAGCGGAGCGACACAAGTCGCTTCGCTCAAGCGGAGCGGTACAATTTGCTTCGCTCAAGTGGAGCACCTCAAGTGGAGTGCCTCTAGTTACTTCACTCAAGTGGAGCGCCTCAAGTTACTTTGCTTAAGTGGAGCGCCTCAAATTGCTTCGCTCAAGTGGAGCGCCTAAAGTGCAACGCCTTAAGTGGAGCGCCTCAAGTTCCTTTTCTGAAGCGGAGAGCCTCTAGTGGAGCGCCTCAAGTGGAGCGCTTCAAGTTGTTTCGCTAAAGTGGAGCGCCTCAAGTGGAGCGAAACAAGTTGCTTCGCTGAAGAGGAGCGGCACAAGTTGCTTGGCTCAAGTGGAGCGCCTCAAGCGGAGCGACACAAGTTGCTTCGCTGAATTGGAGAGCCTCAAGTAGAGCACCTCATGTGGAGTGCCTCATGTTGCTTCGCTCAAGTGGAGCGGCACAAGTCGCTTCACTCATGTGGAGCGCCTCAAGTGGAGCAGCACAATTTGCTTTGCTCCAGTCGAGCGGCTCAAGTTCCTTCGCTCAAGTGGAGCGTCTCAAGTTGTGTCACTCAAGTGGAGCATCTCAACTTGGTTGGCTCAAGTTCGTCCGTTCATGTGGATTGGCTCGAGTTGGTTCGCTCGAGTTGGTTCGCTCAAGTGGAGTGCCTCGAATTGGTTCGCTCAAGCGGAGCGGCTCAAGTTGCTTCGCTCAAGTTGCTTCACTCAAGTGGAGCGGCACAAGTTGCTTCACTCAAGTGGAGCGCTTCAAGTTGAACACCTCAAGTTGCTTCGCTCAAGCGGAGCGTAACAATTTGCTTCGCTCAAGTGGAGCGCCTCAAGTGGAGTGCCTTTAGTTGCTTCACTCAAGTGGAGCGCCTCAACTTGCTTTGCTGAAGCGGAGCGCCTCAAGTGGAGCGGCACAAGTTGCTTGGCTCAAGTGGAGAGCCTCAAGTAGAGCACCTCAAGCGGAGAGCCTCATGTTGCTTCGCTCAAGTGGAGCGTCTCAAGTTGGTTCACTCAAGTGCAGCGGTTCATGTTGGATCACTCAATTGGAGCGGCTTGAGTTGGTTTGATCGAGCTGGTTCACTGAAGTGGAGCAGTTGGTTCGCTCTAGCGGAGCAGCTCAAGATGGTTCACTCAAGTGGAGCGCCTCGAATTGGTTCACTCGAGCGGAGCGGCTCGAGTTGCTTCGCTCAAGTTGCTTCACTCAAGTGGAGCGGCTCAAGTTGGTTCACTGGCATTGAGTGAATCAACTTGAGTGAAGCAAGTTGATTCGCTCCAGTTGAGTGCCTCAAGTTCAGGGAATCTTGTTGATTTGCTCTAGTTGATTTGCTCAAGATGAGTGAATCAAGTAGATTCACTGAGGTTGATTCGCTCAACTTGAGCTTGAAGTTGATTCGCTCAAGTTTATTCGCTCCAGTATAGTGAATCAAATTGATTTGCTCAAGCTGATTCGCTCAAATTGACTCAAAGAAGTTAACTGGCTAAGGTTGATTCGCTCAGGTTTAGTGAATTAATTTGATTCACTCATGTTGATTCGCTCAAGATGAGCGACACAAGTTGAGTGAAACAAGTTGATTCGCTCAAGGTGATTCACTCAAGTTGAGTGGATCAAGTTGATTCCCTCAAGCTGATTCTCTCCATTTGATCTGCTCAAGTTCAGTGAATCAAGTTGTTTCGTTCAAGTTGATTGAAGCAAGCTGTTTCGCTCAAGTAGATTCGCTCAAGGTGAGTGAATCAAGTTGAATTGCTCAAGGTGAGTGAATCAAGTTGATTCGCTCAAGTTGATTCGCTCAAGTTGATTGGCTCAAGTTGAGTGAATCAAGCTGAGTGAAGTAAGTTAATACACTCAAGTTTAGTGAATCAAGTTGATTTGCTCCAGTTGAGTGACTCAAGTTCAGGGAATCAAGTTGACTCTCTCTAGTTGATTCACTCAAGATGAGTGAATCAAGTAGATTCGCTCAAGTTGAGTGAATCAAGTTGTTTCGCTAAAGTGGATTTGTTCAAATTGAGTGAATCAATTTGAGTGAATCAATGTGATTCACTTAAGTTGATTCACTCAAGTGAATCAAGTTGATTCACTCAAGTTGAGCAAATCAAGTTGAGTGAATCAAGTTGATCCACTCAAGCTGCTTCACTCGAGGGAATCAAATTCTTTTGCTCAAGTTGATTCGCTCAGGTTTATTGAATCAAGTTGCTTCGCTCAAGTTGAGTGAATCAAGTTGATTTGCGCATGGCGAGACAATCAAATCTATTGGCAACAGTTGATAGGCTCAAGTTGCGTGAATAAAGTTCATTCGCTCAAGTTCATTCGCTCAAGTTGATTCGCTGAAGCTGAGTGACTCAAGTTGATTCGCTGAAGCTGAGATAATCAACTCCATTGGCAACAGTTGATTCATTCAAGTTGAGTGAATCAGGTTGTGTGAATCAAGTTGATTGGCTCAAGTTGATTCGCTCAAATGGATCGGCTCGAGTTGCTTCGCTCAAGTTGCTTCGCTCAAGAGGAGCGGCACAAGTGGGTTCGCTCGAGTGGAGCGGCTCGAGTTGGTTCACTCAAGTTGGTTCGCTCAAGTGGAGCAGGTCAAGATGGTTCACTCAAGTTGATTCGCTCAAATGGAGCGGCTTGAGTTGGTTAGCTCTAATGCAGGGGTCCTCAAACTATGGCCCGCGGGCCGGATACGGCCCCCCAGGGCCCTCAATCCGGCCC